>CM024265.1:21450931-22051469 GCA_013621005.1 Aeschynomene evenia | reverse complement strand
TTTATGGTAGTGCACCTATGTTTAATGGACTTTATGTACTTGATCTCGAAAAGCCTATCTATAAACATTAATACCAGAGGTTCAAACCAAATGAATTGAACCCTTACCTTTGGCATTGTCGTTTAGGCCATATAAATGAGAAGCGCATTTCAAAACTCCATAAGGATGGATTTTGGACTCATTTGATTATGAATCATATGAGACATGTGAATCTTGTTTATTGGGAAAAATGACTAAGGCACCATTCACTCAAAAGGGGAAAGGGCCACTGAGCTTTTGGGCCTTATACATACCGATGTATGTGGACCCATCAGTACCTTGGCCAGAGGTGGTTTTCAGTACTTCATCACATTCACTGATGATTTCAGTAGATATGGATATGTGTATCTTATGAGACACAAATCAGAATCCTTTGAAAAGTTCAAAGAATTCAAGAATGAAGTAGAAAACCAACTTGGCAAGAGTATTAAAATCCTTCGATCAGATCGAGGAGGTGAATACTTGAGTCAAGAGTTTGATGACTATCTACGAGAGTGTGGGATACTATCCCAACTCACTCCTCCTGGAACGCCACAATGGAATGGTGTTTCTGAGAGAAGAAATCGAACATTATTAGACATGGTTCGATCAATGATGAGTCATGCAAACCTTCCAAATTCTTTCTGGGGACATGCTGTCCTAACAGTAGCATTTACACTTAACCGTGTTCCAACCAAAATGGTAGAAAAGACACCATATGAGATGTGGACTGGTAAACTAGCCAGTGTGTCTTTTATGAAGATTTGGGGTTGTGAAGCTTATGTGAAACGTCAAGTCTCTAATAAGCTTGAACTTAAATCTGAAAAGTGCTTCTTTGTGGGATATCCTAAAGAAACCAAGGGATATTATTTCTACAACCAATCTGACAACAAAGTGTTTGTTGCACGAACTGGTGTATTCCTTGAGAAGGAATTCATTGGAACCAGTGGGAGCAAAGTAGAAATTGAAGAAATACTTCAACCACAAGAAGAGACTGAGGTGGAACAAGAGCAGAGCACACAAGTCGTTGTGGTACAAAAACCTGCTCAAGTAACGCAAGAACCACGTAGGTCAGACAGAACACGTCACCCACCTGAGAGATATGGATTTCTCATGACTCAACAGGGTGATGTGCTGCTCATAGATCAAGATGAGCCTGTCACCTATCAGGAGGCCATTACTGGGCCTGAATCTGAAAAGTGGCTAGAAGCATGAAATCTGAAATAGATTCCATGTACACTAACGAGGTATGGACCTTGGTTGATCAACCTGAAGGGGTAAAAACCCATAGGTTGCAAGTGGGTTTCAAAAAGAAAACTGACATGGATGGTAATGTGATTACTTTTAAAGCAAGACTGGTTGCAAAGGGTTTCAAGCAAACTCATGGTATAGACTATGATGAAACCTTTTCACCTGTCGTAATGCTTAAGTCCATTCGGATTTTACTTGCTATCGCTGCATACTATGATTTATGAGATATGGCAGATGGATGTCAAAACTGCTTTCCTTAATGGAAATCTCCTTGAGGATGTGTACATGACACAACCCGAAGGGTTTGACATTGGAGATAATACTGCAAAAGTATGCAAGTTACAGCGATCAATCTATAGATTGAAGCAAGCTTCTAGAAGTTGGAATCTTCGTTTTGACGAAACTGTAAGACAGTTTGGATTCGTCAAGAATGAAGATGAACCTTGTGTTTACAAGAAGGTTAGTGGGAGCACAGTTGCATTTCTGGTCTTGTATGTAGACGACATACTTCTCATTGGAAATGACATCCCCACATTACAGTCTATTAAGACTTGGCTTGGGAATTGTTTTTCGATGAAGGACTTGGGAGAAGCAACTTACATATTGGGTGTAAGGATCTATAGAGATAGATCAAATAGATTGCTTGGCCTGAGCCAGAGTACATACATAGATAAAGTGTTGAGACGCTTTAACATGCATGATTCAAAGAAAGGGTTCTTGCCTATGTCACATGGTGTGACACTCTCAAAGAATCAATGTCCCCTTTCACAAGCCGATAGAGATCGGATGAGTAAGATTCCATATGCATCTGCAATTGGATCAATCATGTATGCTATGTTATGTACACGACCAGATGTCTCGTATGCTTTGAGCATGACGAGCAGATACCAGTCAGATCCCGGTGATAGTCACTGGACATCCGTCAAGAATATCCTTAAATACTTGAGAAGAACTAAGGATTCATTCTTGGTATATGGCGGTGAGGAAGAGCTTGTTGTAAAGGGTTACACTGACGCTAGCTTCCAAACCGATAAAGATGATTCCAAATCGCAATCAGGTTATGTGTTTTGTCTTAATGGCGAGGTTGTGAGCTGGAAAAGTTCAAAGCAGGAGACAGTCGCCGATTCTACTACAGAGGCCGAGTATATTGCTGTCAGTAATGCAGCAAAGGAGGCTGTTTGGATCAAAAAGTTCATTGCTGAGCTTGGTGTGGTTCCTTGCATCGAGGACCCAGTGGCTCTCTATTGCGACAACAATGGAGCCATTGCACAAGCTAAGGAACCCAAATCTCACCAGCGATCCAAACACATACTTAAGCGTTTTCATCTCATTCGAGAGATTATCGATAGAGGAGATGTGAAGATATGCAAAGTACCAACTGAAGATAACATCGCTGACCCACTGACCAAGCCCCTTCCTCAGCGGAAGCATGATGGGCATACTAGATCATTAGGCATTAGGGATATACCAGATTGACTCTAGTGCAAGTGGGAGACTGTTGGTGTATGCCCTAGAGGGCCAATCATAATTGCGTTTTTATTATGATGTTATGACATTTTATTTTATATATTTATATATATATATATATGAGACATTTTATTCATTAATTGTTTATTTATTTTAATGAACATTATGAAGTCCTTAGAATGGAATTATTTAAATATTAAATATTAGGTACATGACCTAATAGTGAGAATCCATTCTTAAATGTCCCTAGTCGAGTATTACTGAACAAAAAGGACAACAGTAATGCATTGAGGCTAGTATGTGTATGGACTGATAACCTTTTCTCACAGGTTATGGATATGTGATATCAAGTCTACACATAGGTATAATTGTAGTATACTGGATTGACCCGCCATGAGAACATCACATGGATCGTAACGTGAATATTATAGATGATTCTCATAGTGATGATGGTACATGTGATCCTTCGACTTGAAGTTATTGCAATCCGCTACATGAGAAACTGTATGTTTTAATATCGTCAAACGTTATCCGTAACAGGATAATTATAAAGTCGATTATTGGATATATCGCGAATCATGTATGCAGATGTGAGTAACGTAGATAGGATTTGTCCCTCTCACATTACGAGAGATATATCTACGGGCCCCTTGATGAGTAGGACTGAGTAAATGCATGGCCGTGCTGAAATGAATTAATGTGTGACATTAATCTCATTTAATTTTATCAGTCTACTCGGTAATCAAGAAACTAACGATTTAACTATACAAGATGACTAATTCCATGTTTGTGTTAAATCTAGATATTTGGACAAAGGGATTGAATTGTATAATAACATCGATCACGTAAAGGTTATGTCAAACCGTTGACTTTCTTATAACTTGGGTAACAGTGATGTGTTGCTAGATACCGCTCACTGTTTATATTATTAAATAAGATTTAATAATATTGCCAACGTTATAAGAACCTAAAGGGTCACACACTAAAGCAGTTTTAAATTGATGCTTAATTAGATTAAATTAGTGTGACTAATTTAATTGCATTGGGCTTGCATCAGATAGGCTCAATAAGGCACAAACTAGGTTTAAGTTTTCTATGAGATGAGAGTGGAGTGTTGGCTATAAATAGCAACACATATGAGCCTAGCCTCATACACACATGAATTTTGAATTCACACACTCTCACTCAGAGAAAGCTAATCCTTGTTTTCTCTGAAATTCACTACTAGCATAGAGAGTCTCAGAGGAGCATCAAGGTGGACGTGTGACGACCACGACTGCTGTGTGGACTTCTAAAGGCCGCCGCTGCTACTGCGTCGGAAGGATTGACATAGCTCATTTCGTGTAGCTGTCACGCTTCAACAGGTAAATCAAATATGATTTATGATGTTTCACAAGGGTCTATGGGAGGGAATTGCATGTAAAATTTTGTTTTCTGCTGCCTCTATATGCATGATTTCCCAACAAAACATACACAAATGCTTGGGGCACAACAAAAAACCAGCCAAAACAACCAACAAAGCTCATCTGACACTTTATGGCCCAAATAATACTTTTAATCATGAGTATATTTTTAATGGGCTGAGTGATTGTGGCCCAAATTCCTATTTGTTGGTTGTTTTGGCTGGTATTTTTATTGTGCCTCTTGCAATGCTCAGATCATATATTATAGGTTGTAAAAAAAGTAATTTTGTAAGATGTAATATATGACATATATATATATATATATATATATATATATAACATATAATGTGCATAACTTATAATATATGATTGTAAAATATTTATTATACACCAATAATATCTCATACAATATTGTTCCATCACATTCCTGCACCACAAAGACAAAAACGTTTGTAGTATATATGCCTATTTCAATACTTTTTGCTATTATATATACGGATGCAATCACAATAGCTTCCATCATCCATCCTCTTTCAATTCAACTAGATCTATAATTTGTATAAAAAATCCAAAAAATCACATGGCTATCCCAAAACCAATTTCTCTCCTTCTTTTTCCCATGTTCATAACTTTCTTCCTTTTGCTCCTATCAAGCAAAGTGGATGCAGCAAAAGTAATTTCCTTCAACTTCACCAAGTTCAGCTCGAGCAGTTCAAGCATAACCTTCCAAGGCGATGCCAGGATTCTCTCAACTGGGGTCTTGGAATTGACAAACCGCTCCAACCCTAACGACTGGAGTACAGGGCGAGCCCTGTACTCAACACGAGTTCCCCTCTGGGACAGTACCACTGGCAACGTTGCCAGCTTCATCACATCATTCTCCTTTGTGGTCACGGATCTTGTCGGCAACTTCAACAAGGCCGACGGGATAATCTTCTTCATTGCACCAGAGGATACGCAAATACCAAACGGCTCCGCCGGTGGAATGCTCGGGGTCGTTGATGCCAATAGTGCATTCAACAAATTTGTGGGTGTCGAATTCGATAGCTTCGTGAATGAAGGGGTTGATCCAAACTTTGCACACATTGGAATTGATATCCTTTCTTTGGTATCACTGAAGACCGTACGTGAAGTGGGATAGGGTTAGTGGGGTCTTTGGTGAGGAGCAACAGTAATATATGATTCTTTGTCCAAAACATTGAGTGTTGCGGTGATGACAAATGCGAATGGGAGAATCTCAAACCGTTTCTCAAGTTGTTGATTTGAGATCTATGCTGCCCGAAAAGGTTAGGGTTGGATTCTCCGGCAACAACTACAAGTGGTGGTCGTCAAGCACATGAACTTCATTCGTTGTCTTTCACTTTCATCATTGGAGACAAGTGCTAGTACTACTACTACCACTACTACTCGTGATGAGAAGATGAACATGAATATTTTGGAAAGCGTAAGACGACACTATGCTAATAAATAATAAATAAAGACCATAAATGAAGTAGTGAAGTGTGTTAGTTATTTGTGTTAATCAATGCAATGTTACCCAAATTAAGTTTGGGCTATACCCGACTCATATCTAGTTAATTTAATTTGGGTACAAATGACATGTAAGAACTAATGATGGTTTGTTTAATATGATCGTAGTAATCATATTACTCCCTCCATCCACAAATAATTGTCTTTTTAGAAAATTCTCTTGTCCAATATTATTTGTCATTTTAGAATTTTAAGAAAGCATTTATTATTTTTTTTCAATTTTATCCTCACATGTATTCTCTCTCATATCCCTTATAATAATTATTACACAAAAAACTAAAAAGACAATTTAGTCATTATATATCATTTTTACATATAAAGTTGTGTGCTTTAATTACATTCTTAATATCCGTGAAAAGTCTAAAACGTCATTTATTGATAGACGGAGGGAGTATATATATATATATATATGGGGATTGCTATCCTCCACACCTTTATGTGTAGGTTAGTATTGTCCACATTTTACTTTGGACAAAAAAACCTCTTATTCTCTCTCTTGACTCAATTTAAAATTGTGGATAGTAATGTAATTTTGTTGTCCTTATATTTATTGTTATCTTTTCATTTTTCTCTCACTTAATTAATGCACACTCTTAACTATTTATTCTAAATAAATATTAATATAATTTTTTTAAAAAGTATATTATATTATTATAATATTATTTTAAAAATCAATAAATTTAAAAGATTATAAATAATTAACTTATACAACTATATATTCAAAAATTCAACACAAATTAATATATTTAAAAATTCAACACAAAATATCACTCTATATTTATTCATATAGTACTAATTATATTTTATCTTTATTTTAATTGTGTATCATGAATGTAATTAAAATTTATATGATGATATTATATACCAAATAAATATGTCAATACTATTTAAATAAAAACTATAAAATATTAAATAATTAATATGAAGGTAAATACTTTTTTTTGAAAATAATTTTCTCGGTATTTAGAAATTTACGTAAACTAAACATGTATGTATTGCTTTTTTTTTTCTTAATATCAACAAACTAAAGATTTAATAAAGTCTAAATGTTCATATATGTATATAAGCAGTTGGTGGCCGAAATTAGAAATGATAAAGAAGGCTTAAAAATTGTAATATTAATTTGTTTTGAATTTTTTAATATATAGTTGTATAAGTTAATTATTTGGAATCTTTTAAATTTTGTTGATTTTTAAAATAATATTATAATCTATTTTCATATTATAATAATATAATATTTTTTTAAAAAAAAATATAATTAATATTTGTTTAGAATAAATAGTTAAGAGTGTGCATTAATTAAGTGAGAGAAAAGTGAAAAGATAACAATAAATATAAGGACACTAAAATTACATCACTATCCACAATTTAAAATTGAGTCAAGAGAGAGAATAAGAGGTTTTTTGTCCAAAGTAAAATGTGGACAATACTAATCTACACATGAAGGTGTGGAAGATAGCAATCCTCTATATATATATATATACACAAATGCTTGTGGAACAATATTTTTCCAGTCAAAACAGTCAACAAATTCCATTTAACATTTTATGGCCCAAATAGCATTTTAATCATGAGTATATTTTTAATGGACTTGGTGATTGTGGCCCAAATTCTTATTTGTTGGCTGTTTTGACTGATTTTTTGTTGTGTCTCTAGCAATGCTCATATATATATATATATATATATATATATATATTATATATATGGTTTAATTTTCTTCTTATAGTTTTGTATTTGACTATTACAAAATAAATATCCAATTAGCACTACATTATTATAAGATGTTAAAATAATATTTATATTTATTAAAAAGTTGTGACATATAGAAATAGGGTTATATTAGGATGGATATAAGGATGAATTCAGAAGGTCAGTGTCATTGCAGGAACATTAATTATAAATAAAAAAATATTTTAAGTAAAGAAGCAACAAAAGGACTCAGGCTAGGGGATATATTCATTTCAACAATACTACTTGCACATTAAATTTTTTCAAACATTTAAATATTTTATCATAAACAAGTGGGTCTCACATTTTTATCGGGAACTGCTATTTGTACATAGAACAGGGTTATCCATCTATTTTTCACTCATTCAAAAATTGACAATTTTTATGAAAAAGTTGACAATTTTTATGAAAATGTTGGCAAGTTGCCAACATATTCATAAAAATTGCCAACTTTTTAAATTAATAAAAAATTAATAAAGAGATATTGTTATATGTATAAATAGTATTTTTCTTTATTATCACTTACTTTTTCTTTCAAATTACTATTTCTCAACTTTTTCTCTCTATATTAGATATATGGGACATTTTTTTATAGAGACAAACTAACTTGGCTTTATATAAAAGACACACTACAAGAAAATTGCAGTCACAGCACTCTATAAGTATTGTTTATTTTACCCTTAGAGTATAAGTGATTGTTCTATTTCATAGACAATTTTTAGGTACATGTGCTAATCAACAAATGGATAGTTCATGAGATGGGTTCCATAAAGTTAGAAAGAGAAAATATCAAAATAATAATATGCATAGTATTTTGTCTATTTTACCCTTCGAGTATAAGTGATTGTTCTATTTCATGTTTTTTTACTATGTTAAAAGATGTTAACTTTGGTGAGCACCTATTCTTTTATTGTTTCTTATTTCTTTATTATTTATTTTTATGCATAAAAAAGTTACAAGAAAAAATAAAAGTGGAGTGAAGTGAGACATCAATTTGAAGAAAAAAAAAGTAAAAGCTAATAGCTCTATTCAATTTATTTCCTTTACTTGAGATTTTTTAAATTTTAATATAGATTTTTTTTAAAACAAAATTGAACAATCGACCCATTTTTTTTATGTTTCATTAAAAAACATAGATATGGTTTTGGAACACTAGAACATAAATCTAAATATATAATTTTTGGTTGTTTACATTGCCTATGATGCATTTTTTTCTTTTTGTAAAAATTATATTTGCATCTTAGTATGATAGTAAACACTCAAATTGACGAAGAAAATAGTTTAGGATAAATTTATCCATCAAGAGATCATAAAATTGATTTCTCAAAATTTCTAAACATAGAACAAAAAATATAAATGAGATAAATTAGTCTGTTTAAATTATTTTAAATGAACTAATTTATTTAATATTTATGTATGATCTTGTTGAATTTGGATCATTAATGAAATTTGGACTTGTTTTTTCTAAATTATTTTCTTGAAGAGTCTATTTGGGTGCTTACTACTTTAATCAATCATTTCATCATGTACTATATAAGATAAAAAAAAGTGCTTATTTAGTTATCATTATATAGTTAAAATAAGATTGTTTAATAAAAAAGTTTTGTTAAATTTTTTGATATGTTTGGTGATAATTTTCAATAAAAGTAAAGTCCCTAAAATAAGTAAAAAATAATTTTTCATCTTCTAGAAAAAAAAAGATTTTTTATATCTATAACAAACAAACAAGAATTATCATGGACCGAAACCAAATTATGACAAAACTTACATGACTAAAAATCAAATTATGAAAAAATTTAAATGATAAAAAATAAATCATTAAGTCCACGTCAAAACTGTTAATTAAGTCCATACCAACAACATTACTAATGGAAACAAGACCAATGACTAAAACTATTAACATTTTAAAAGTTATTGGACCAAAATAAAAAATTAAAAGAAACCAAAATCTAAGTATAAAGTTAAAAGTTTATAAGACCAAAATGATAATTTTACCTTCATATTTTGTTTAGTCCGGGGATAGAAAGAGGGTAGAGTCTTTAAGAATAATTGGAATTCAGCAGGATCATTACTAGTAATTTTAGAATACCAAAAACTTATATTATGTGTATCTGGAGCGTCTTATCCTGATTTGAAGCTAAAAACACTTGTTAAGTATGTCAGGCACAGAAGAACCAACTCATTCTTTATCTCCTATATCAAACATCACAAAATCAAATAAGTAGCCATCAGAATGGAGTTGGAATCATGACCCCTAACAATAATATATATATATATATATATATTGGTGGATAAGGGGGCTAAGCCCAAAGAAAAGAAATCACACTACATTACTACCATTCGGGGTATGGCAGCCCCTAACACATCATCAATCAGAATTTGTCGGAGCGCACTGAGAGGATTATCCCACATTTGATATCCCATAGGTAAGGATAGCGCTTTCTTAGATATCCCGTCTGCAGCCTTGTTTCCTTCCTGTAGACATGCGTAAACTCAATTGAAGGAAGCTCATGTTTTATCTTCAAATTCTATCAACAATCTTGTTGGATTTGTAGCTCTTCTCTTGACTTTTGGTGAGTAGGTTAATTATGCTTTTAGAGTCTAATTCAACTTGAATGTTGTTGAATCCCTTTTCTTTGCAAGTCTGAGACCTCCCCAGATCCCCATATTCCACTTGAAAGGCAGAGCAACTACCTATGTTGTGTGCAAAGGCCGCTAGACATCTGCCGCTGTCATCCCTGATCAATCCCCCACATCCCGCTCTCCTGGGATTTTCCATGGCCGCGCCATCAGTGTTAATTTTAACTCTACTCTTGTAGGGGGTTCCCAATGTATTAGTATTTGGGATTTGTTAGATGAGGTCCCTCCTGTGCAGCTTTCTCTAGTCATCTAATCTCCATTGCCATGTCTTGAATGTGTCTGTCTATAGCCATTACTTGGTCTTGTATACCCCGCCTCGTGTATTTCCCTGTTTCTCCATCTCCAAGCATGAGACAAGCCGCTAGGAAAACATCCTGCCGAACCAGGTCCTTCTCTCTTGATAATTGTTCATCAAATTTAGTTCAATCCCATCTTCGAGAGGGGAGGAAAGAAAACGTCCAGCCATTTGGAATGAAAAAGGGGATCCAAATCCTGGTTGCCGCTCTGTGTAACACCCCGACTTTTATTAAGTCCTAATTAAGTGAGATTAAGGGTAATTGACCTTGGTTAGGATTTAATTCGATTTGGGTGGATAAGTTTCTTCTAGTCAAACCCTTATGTGTGACGTGATTTAAGTGTCTATATTGTGTTCATTCTATGCTATGTGAATTACGTGTGTAAATTATATGTCATGATAATTATGTGTATTTATGTGAGTGTTCATTGTGTGTGGGAGAGTATGTTGGATGCATATATGAGTTTTAATTGGTATTTAGATGATACATATGGTTAGAAATGATGATATAAAATATTTATATGAGTTACATGATGTTATTAGATAATATTAGTGTTATATATTATTATTTATTTTATTTTACTTTATTTTATTTTATATGTCTATGTGTGTATTTTAATTTATATTTAAATATTAGAAAAATTATATGAGCATTATAGTATTATTTGGGGGGATTTGGAGTGTTTTAGTAATTTAAGTGACGGTGATCCCACAATGACTCTTGACCTAGTCACTCCCTATATAAACACTAGTAACCCTCTCCAATTGAGAAAAACACTCTCCTCCTTCTTTTGAGCCGCCATAGCCATCTTTCTCTCAAGAGCTCTCTAAGCCATTGATACTCCAAACCACGAAACACCCATCAAACCTCACCCAATCCAGAAAATAAACTCATATTCTTAATCCTCTCATCAAGCCGGAGCTTTCTACCGATTCCGTTTCTCCGTTAAGAGTCTCCGGCGTCACCGGACCGTTCTTGAGGCTAGAGAGAGAGGTTTCCAACGAGAGCAACGTCGGGAAAGGGTTTCTCTTTGCATATTTCGTGATTGTCTTCCAGATGTAGGGGTTTAGGCATTCTATTTTCATGCATATTGATGATGATTTTATGAGATTAATGTGATGGTCGTTTTTCCCATTAGAGATTTTTGTGCCTTATTATTATTATTATTATTATTATTATTATTATTATTATGTTACGTAGATATATATACATATATACGCTAATGGCAGCGAGCTTCCTGGCATCAGCGTGAGCGTGAGGGAGCTTTCTATATATATATATATATAGAAATAAATAAAAAGAAGAAAAATAAAAGAATAAAAAAAAACTGTTTACTAGTATATGTATATTATTATTACATATTATTATTACATAAACTTATACCTATTAGTATATATATCAGTTAATAACAGGTAGATAACAGGTAGAAATAATAATAATAAAAGAATAATACAGTAAGAACAACATGTATAATATATGATATGTAATGATAATAGTATTAATAATGATAGTAAAGATGATAGTGAGTACGATAACATTACATAAGACAAAGTTAGAAGTGAATAAGATATATATATGATTTATGCATGATTTATATATGATTATATGAGCTGTAATAAATGTTTATATGTTATTATAATATAAAAGTATGATCATATAATGATATATGGTAAATATAATTATTGTATGAGATATATATGTTATACTAAGTATATGTATTGCTTTTATGATGTCTTAAATTGTTTATGTGATTATACGATATGAATTATGATGAAATGCTCTGAATGAATTAACTCTGTCACCCGGTAAAGGTTAAAAGATGTTCTGAAAGATATTCTGGTGCTCTAAAAGATCTCTATTAACTCTGAAAGATTTCTGATAATTAAAAGACGTTCTGAAAGATCTCTGAAACCCTCAAAGATTAAAATACCCTGTAGCCTTCAGCTTGTGATGAGTGTTGTAGGGAAAGGTGGCATCCTCGGCTGCAACTCCTTCACTTGAGGAAGGTGAACTGTACCCCCTCTTCCCCGTATGTTTTAGGATGAGCTCATACCTAGGGGTCGGATTGTAGGAGTAAGGATGGGAGGGAGGTTTTGCCATGTCTGACAGATTTAAAGTAAAAGTTAATGATAAGATGCTCTGAACGAAAGTCCTGATAAATGTTCTGTTATGTTATATTTCCCCTGATTGTGATAGAAGCACATAGTACACTACACATGGACCTTTAATTATGATATGTTATACGAATTAATAAAATGGACAAGATACACTTAGGTAAGACGTTCCGGGGAAAGATTGATTTTCAACTTATATCCGAATTAAACTCATTCATGCTACACTTATTTTATAATTAAACCCGGGGCGGCTTCCTCTACTGAGTCACTTCCCAGTGCTCACCCTATGTTTTTCCCACCTTTTAGAGGAGCAGACAGAGCAGGATGTCGGAGCACACGAGGAGCCCGTGCAGACTTAGTTTATGATGTAGTTCCTTAGATATCAGAGACATGTTTTATTTCCTTATCAGATGTTATGACTTTTATGCTTCCGCTACGTTTATTTATTTATTATTTTTTTTTCTGAATCCGGACCTTTGTTAGCCGACAGCTATTTATTTACTTATATTTATGGTGGAATCTCATAGGTCACAGTTTTTGGCTTATGGGGTGAGACCTAGTATTTACTTCATGTTTGTTACTTGATGGGAGTTATTATATGATGAAGTATTTTAGTAGATGTTTGTATCGCTTATTATTATCGTTGTATTTATGCGCAAGGCCCTTATTTTCTATACCGCAAATGATTTTCGAAAATTTACTCTCGCCTATTTTCCGCGTATTATATTTTAAATATAAAGATAAAACATGATAACATGAGGTAACCCTTATGAAATAGCCTAAAATGACTTAAGCGTTAAGGGCTATCTAGTAGGGTGTTACACTCTGCAGTCCCTTAGCAGGTGTATAAGGCATTCTCAACATGTTCAGAGCAAAAGTGACAAACGAGATTAGCTCCCATAATCTTGAATTCTTCTCGGCTGTGATCAGTCTCTTCTGGAGGATAATCCACATATGAATCTGCATCTTGAGAGGGCCTCTCCACTTCCAAAGCTCCTTCCAAATTGTCATGTTACTTAATGGAATGTTTGTTAGGCTGTAGTAGGCAGACTTAACAGTGAACTCGCCATCCTGGGTAGGGCCCCACTGATGGGAGTCATCACCGTCCTCATGAATAGGAGGGGGAATAGCCAAGATCTCCTTCATAAAATTAGGTAATCATGATCCTTCTATTACAAATTAGGTTACTTAGGGCTTATACATCCTTTAATGCACTCATTAACGGACTTAAGCCCAATAACACATTGTGAATTCCAAACCCATAATGGATCATATAATAATAATAACACGAGTCTTTTCATAATAATTAAACTATTCATTTAACATGTATGTTTTCATTAAAACAAAATACTTGTTAATCAATAATAGTCTACACATAGAAAATTCTAAGAGAGTCTTGCCTTTGTTCCCTTAAGAACTATCCATCCATCTTGCTTGGGACTATGATGAGGTGACTGATGTCTCATTAATTAAATGTTTCGTTATTTTTTTCTTTCCATATAAATGAAAAAAATGGTTTTATTTTTATTAATTTACATTCTATTAATCCTCAAATTATGCAAATATAAAATCAACTTCACTGATAACATTAAATATAATGTAGTTGGCTAAATCCTTCTTCGAGAAACCTAATCCTCGATACCCACCTACTTGCCCTGCCATGTAACCCATACTCTGAGATGTTTGCATTCCATAATTGCCCATAGAATCTATTTGCGCCTTATTTGCACTAGTAATTCGGCGATGATTAGGTATGAGGTGCACAAATGCTTGTGGAGTTAACTCGTGATTGTGTTCCTCTATTATTCTTCTAACACTCGATGTTGATAACCAGTTCTTCTTATATATCATCAAGCTAGCCTTGCACCATGTTCTTGTCTCTAACTTGTGCTCACGCTTCCTATCATCACGAGTGTAATGTTCCACGTTCCTAAATCGATCCTATTGCACACAAACTTTCTTCTCCTAGGTTCCCCACTACTATCGTGATGAAGATCACTTTTACGCACCCCAAATCCAATGCATGTTGGATACTTAACGTACAACTCATAAGCTTCTTCTTCACTACCAAACACTCTATTTACAATATTCCGAACCGTAACTTCACTCTCGTAGCAAGAAATACCCATTTCAACTCTTTTTGTCCTTTTCATTTTACATTTTTCAACAGTGCTCTCATCCACATTGGTACACCGCAACCCATTGTAAATGCATATGTCATCCTCTCCATCACTTGATTCAGAAGAATGACTGCCTTCTTGGCTTTCATCTGAAAAAGAACTTGAGCTTCCATCATTGTTACTGTTTGCTTCATAACCTCTGCATTCCATTCTCAACTTCTTTCAAAGTACCTTATCACTGTAACACCCCGATTTTCATTAAGTCATAATCGAGGGAAATTAAGGGTAATTGACCTTGGTTAGAATTTAATTAAGTTAGGGTGGATAAATTCCTTCTAGTATGTGTTATGTGTGATCTAAGTGTATGTATATGTGTGTATATGATTTATGTGTGTTTATCATGTGCTATATGATTTTATGTGTATGAATATGTGTATTCATTATATGTTATATGAATTAAGTGCATATACGTGTTTTAGTTGATGTTTAGATGATGCATGAGGTTATGAATGATGTATGGATGTTTATAGCACGAGTCGAGACGTTTTTGAGGTGTTTTGGGGCTACTTCTCGGCCCAGTAATCGATTACCATCCTGTGGTAATCGATTACAGCCCTTTGGTTTTTCTCTCGGTAATCTATTACATCTTGTCTGTAATCGATTCCCGTAATCGATTACTTCATGTCTGTAATTGATTACCGTAATCGATTACATCTTGTCTGTAATCGATTACCGTAATCGATTACATACTCATGGTAATCGATTATGACCTGCGCTGTGAGCGTTTTAAGTTACAAATGGGCCCCACAACGTCTCTATAACATGTCTAGCCGTGCCAATTCATGAGAAACCCTAAATCCCTATTTCAGAAACACTCCAAACACTCTCTCTAACCCTTGTGTCTCTATTGTTCTCTCTCTCAAGAACTCAAAGCCATAGCCATTCCAAACCCCCAAACTCATATCAAACCTTGCTTGATCACAAAACAAATTATATATTCTTAATCCTCTCATAACATAGAACCTTTCTACCGATTGCAATTATTGAAAAGGGACCATCTTTATATTCCTACCGTTCGTGGGTCTAGAGAGAGAAAGCTAGAACGAGAGTTTCACCGGGAAAGGATCGTCTCTACGTTTTTATTTGAATTTCTTCAAGAGGTAGGAGTTCTAGACATTCTTTATTCTCTGTAATTTCATGCATGATGATGTGTATTTGATGAGGTTATGGGTGTTGTTTGTTTTTCTCATTAGAGTTCATAAAATGGTTATGTTTTACCGATTGATTTTCAAAGAGAAAGAGTTTTCACCGATTGGAAAGTGTTTAAAAAGTATTTTACCGATTGGTTTATGTTTATCTTTATATTCTATCGATTGGGATGATTATAGATTAAAGTTTTAGTCATTGGCTCAGGAAAAACGTGTTTTGGAGCCCTAGAATCATATTTCTCGTGTTCGTAATCGATTACACGAGTTCGTAATCGATTAGGAGCTAAGAATTTCCAATCGCGAGAAAACATAGCTCTCTGTTAATCGATTACAGCACTTCTGTAATCGATTATAGTACTGCAGATTTCATGAAAATTAACTGTTTTGACCCTTTATGTACTCTAATGTGTTCTACGACTTATATGGATGTTATATATGATTTGTCTATGAATTGTATATATGCAATATTATGAGCCAATTATATGTCGATTATATGATATTATGTTATTATGCCATGTTGACTGTTAAATATGCTATGTAATGATATATATTATGATGAAATGCTCTGAATGAATTAACTCTGTCACTCGGTATAAGTTAAAAGATGTTCTGAAAGATACTTTGATGCTCTGAAGGATCTCTATTAACTCTGAAAGATTTGTGATAATTAAAAGACGTTCTGAAAGATCTCTAATACTCTGAAAGATTAAAATACCTTGTAGCCTTCAGCTTGTGTTGAGTGTTGTGGGGAGGGGTGGCATCCTCGGCTGCAACTCCTTCACTTGAGGAAGGTGAATTGTACCCCCTCTTCCCCGTATGTTTAAGATGAGTTCATGCCTAGGGGCTGGATTGTAAAAGTAAGGATGAGAGGGAGGCTTTGCCATGTCTGACAGATTTAAAGTAAAAGTTAATGATAAGATGTTCTGAAAGAAAGCTCTAATATATGTTCTGTTATGTTATATTTTCCTTATTGATGTTTAGAGGCACATAGCACACTAAACGGAGACCTTAAATTATGATATGTTATATGTATTAAGTAAAAAGAACAAGACGCACTTAGGTAATTACTTTCCGGAAAAATATTCTTTTTAAACTTATATCTAAATTGAACACATTCATACTTCACCTACTTCATAATTAAACTCGGGGCGGCTTCCTCTACTGAGATACATTATGTACTCACCCTATGTTTTCCCCCACCTTTTAGAGGATCTGATCGAGCAGGATGTTGGAGCACACGAGGAGCCCGCACAGACTTAATTATGATATAGTTCCTTAGATACCATAGACATGTTTTATTTCTTTATACAGATGTTATGGTTTTATGCTTCCGCTACGTTTATTTATTTATTTATTTATGTTTTTCGAGACCGGACATGTGTTAGCCGGCAGCTATTTATTTTATTTGTATTTATTGTGGAGTCTCATGAGTCTTGATTCTGGGCTCATGAGATTACACCTAGTATCTATTTATGTTTTGGTACCTTCCGGGAGTTTATATGACATGACCATGTTTATTTAATGTATGACTTGTTATATCGTTTTATATTATCGATTACGTATTACACTTTATTATGCACCTTATCTCGTTAAGTTACGTGTCTATCATCTATTTTTTTAATTTATTGTGAAATGTGATATATACATTTCCCACTAGTTTAATGTATTTATGTCCGTACGATCATTTTGGATAAGCAAAAGGTATTCACCAATCAAATCACAATAATTGGATTACTCTATATTGACAGAAAAACAATGCAAACAGTAACTTGAAAATTCAACCGCATCACATTAATCTCCATGTGAAAAAGACTAATTTTATTTTTTTTCTTTCCATTTTACAAAATTCACAAATTACATGAGACTCGAATTTACTTTTCTCTTAACTTCTTTTCTCCCCCCGTTACTCCTCTCACATTCTAGTGGGTGCACACACAAGGGTGTTCAAATATCAATTTTTTTTCAAATTCAAATATCATGGATTATGGCTACTACCAGTCTCAGATGTCTCACTCTTAGGTGGAGAGCTTGGCCTTGTATATATTGGGACTTCCTTTGGTGGGCTTCCCATATCCTTCGTTTTGTGAAGGAGGAATGTTCCTGATAGAATTGTAACAAACCCACACAATTCTGTGGCTATCTGTTTTCCACTCTGTGAGGACCAATCCTGCATATATTATCCATCATGTTAAATTTTTTAGTTTTACAGTTTGCAATAACGGAAATAATTGGCGTACACCAGTATTTCATCCACTCAGCATCCATCAGAGATTATCATTAAAGAGTGATGAATATATGTGCGGATTTAAATTTTTGTTTTAAATGGTGGACCCACAAATCACATAATACTTTATGGATGATTGATGGATGTGTGTTTTACGTACATGTTATACTATTGTTGCTATAATCCATTTGCAATTAAAGTGTCTTTCAAGATAGATATTATTTTTCAAGAAAAGGTATTTTAACGTCTTTGTCTAGTAATTCATATAAATATTCAATTTATTATTCTTAAACTTTATGAAATCTCATTTATATATTTTTACTTTCTTTTCATCTTATTACTATTATACATAAGTGAATGTGTATGAAGATTCATGAATGTCAAAATCAGCAACACTTATTTTTCAGAGTGGTTGTGAAAAATATAACAAAGATTTGCTTATAATAAATAACTGGGTCAATAGTGAATTAATGATTATCATATACATAAGTTCTTAATATGCATTTTGATTCGATTCAATAAAGTTTAGGCAGCTATACTGTCTTCTAAATTGTAAAACAAAAAACAAAGCTAGAATCCAACATTTTTTTAATCTTTTTTTTTTGTGCTGATAATTTTTGTAATATGACAATAACATACAAAAATTAAATATTTATCATATATAAAAATTTTAATTTGTGGGAGTTACCATAGTTATTGATATGAAAATATATAATTAAATTTGATTAATGTTACATATACACTACAAAATCAATCACCATATGTAATAATCCAACTTTTTAAACATATTAATTTAAGTTTTCAAATATTGGATTAATGTATACTATTAAAAGTTGAATTAATAATTTTTAAAAAGTTAAATTATTATATTTGGTGGTTGATGGTGACTGATTTTATGTGTAAAAAAACATTTCTCATTAAATTTTAATTTATGGCTGCATCAAATCAAATCCATATTATAATACCATTATCATTGATGATATTTAATAAAATTAGGAGTTAAAAGCAATATTGTGAAACTTTGATGGGTGTTAGTGATATTTACTCAAAAGAAGAAAAAAAAAACTATGATTGATGTGATAGTGTTTGTTTTCAGTGAATCTAGAGTCAGAGCCAAGGGAGTCATGAAGTCAGTGCCAAAGGAGTCAGAGTGATAATGACTCTAAAATTGACTCTGAACACATCTTCATATATTTGTGTCTCCCTTCCAGCACACAAGATGACTCCCTCCCAATATTGACTCCAAAATTGGAGTGAACAAAAAATTGATAATTTTATTCACTGAGTCACTGTGAACTGAGTCATCATGACCCTCATACCAAATACTTGACAAAGTCAATTTTTTAACTCCCTTGCCCCACAGTCAGTTTACAATTCAAAAGCATAACCATGCACACAAATAAATTAAAGTTAAGGTAATGTTAGTAGAAATATCGAAAACCACGGAAGGTAATAATAAATAATCACCTTGAACATGATTATACTGGCAATGATGGTTAATGTTGTGAACATGACGTAGTAAACTGGTGAGACCACAGCAGTGTTAAAGGTGTCCAAAGCCTGCAAATAAAACATTCTTTCCAATTTAATTAAATTTCAATATTAAAACAAAGCACGTGGTAATTAAGATTGCTCTCGTTTATTAATTTTATAAAGGTGCATGCTACAATGAAGCTGTGGAAAAAGCTTTATAATGAAGCTTATTATTACTTCTAATAAAATTTTAATCCAAAATCATACTATTATTGTTGGCTAGCCTGTAAGGCAACATTTTTCCTTTATTGTGCTTCCCCACTTTCAGGGAGTGGGTTCGAGTCCCACAATACTTATTTTACCATTTCTCTGTTTTTTTTTTTTTAAATACTTACTCTCAATTTTATCTTTTACAATTATAATTATAAATTAGTTTAATTATGATGTACTGATAATTTAAAAAAATTTATACTATTAAACAATCACGTCTATTGATTTTGTATGATTTTTTAGTTAATACATAGTTAAATTAAATATTTTTTACTTATGTGTTAATCTTAGGGATGGCAATGAGGATGGGGAGGCGGGGAACCCCGAATTTGGAGCCCCGAAGTTGAGGACTTTTTCCCCGCTTGGGATGGGGACGGGGAGGAAAATATCCCCGACGGATAGTTCGGGGACGGGGACTATGCTCCCTGCCCCGAAGATAAATCGAGGGTAAATTTATAATTTCATATATATGGATATAATTCTACTTTTGCATAATAGAGAAATCCTAAATAACTTAATGTCTTAACCGAACTCTTCCCTCTATGCCCTCCCTCATTCTCTCCATTCATATTTTTCAAACCATAACACACACATATCCTGATGCCAAGTCAGTGCCAAAGACATATTTTGTTATTTTTGTGACTTATATTTTGTTGTCTAAGATTTATTTTACTTTAATTTGTAACATTTAGAACTTATGTAACAATGTCTTTAGAATTGATGATTATTGTATTAATTTTCTCAAAATTAGATTTTTTTTATTTTATGTAAAAATATTTTTTTTATTTTTTAATTCCTCATTTGGGGCCCTGCGGGGATCCTCGATCCCCGTGGGGAGCGGGGATGGGAGAGAAATTCCCCCTGAGACGGGGAGCGGGGATGAGAATCTTTTTATAGAGAGGGGATGGCGATGGGGAGTTGGGGACTATGCTCCCTGCCCCCGCCCTGCCCCGTTGCCATCCCTAGTCAATCCATGATTTGATCTCTGTGTAAAATTAGTTTACACAAGCAGTAGATTGAAATTAATCTCTTTTTAAATACTATTTAATATTTTTTAGCATAATATAAATAAATTCATAAAATACAAACTAAAATTTTTATATAAAATATTTTCAAATTAAAAAAATAATTTTTTCTCATTTTTTACATTCAGATTTTTTTAACTACAATTTGATGACAATTGGAAGTATAAAATAAAGAAACTCATAAAAAGTAAATAATTAAAATCATAAAATATAAAAAATCAATAAAATTTATTTGAACTAAATTTGTGAAGATAGGATTAAAAATTAAATTATTTAGACTTAAAAAAGTTGCAGTTGTACTTGTATATACATTTTTAATTATTTAAAATAAATTAAATCATTACACATCATCTTATCCTATTATAGTTTATATATCATCTTATCAAAAAATATATTTTATTTTCACATTCATTTTCTAAAAGATAAATACAAATGAAATGATTTAATTAAATGAAAACTTAAGTTTTTTTCTAAAAAAAACTAGTGCAACAAAATTAAAATCCTAATTTTATACCATATTCTTATTTTATTTTTAAAATTAGTTAAGAAATATATCATAGATAAATGTTTTTTTAAAATATTTATATTTTTGTCACATTATATTAATGATTATCTATTTTCTCATATATAAACTTAAATATTTTACATAAAATATATTTAAATTAAAAATTATGAAGATGTGATTAAGACATTTTGAATTTAGACATTCTTTATATGAATTAAATTATACTGAATTTGAATTAATATATTTATAAATATACATATCAATTTTTTATTTGATAATTATAAACAGTCATTTGATTTCTTTTTCATAAAATCATATATGTGAATTTACGACAAAAAAAGGCAAAGAAAGTATGAATTGTAACACATAAAATAAGAAATATTGATACAATAATGTTTTTTAGTTTAAAAGAATTTCAAAATACATAATACTAAATTTATATTAATTTTCTTTATCAACATAAATAGTAGCTTCATTATGAAGCTTTTGATGGAGCTTCATCTTAGAACGGTCCTTTTTACACCTTATAAGCCAGATCAAGAGAATGTTGAAACAGAGTTAAAAAAAATGTCATTCCTTTTTTCAATGTTGTTGGGCTAAGCTTTAATTAGGATGGTAATGGGGTGGATTTTACTTCATCCCGCCCCACAACCCTAAAATTTATTTATATTCGATTTGTCTCTACCTGCAGATTTAAAACATCAAGACCTGCACTCACTCTATGGGTATCCATCTCGCCTCATAAAACTATAAAAAGAATATATTAAATTATTATAAAATTTAATATAAATAAAATATAGATAAAATATTGTATTTATTTATTTATATATATATATTAATAGTTTTTATAATTAAATATGAGGTGCGGGTAGAGTACGGTATGGTAGGGTTCACTATGAACCCGAACCCGTCCTGCCCCACCATAAAAACTCGTCCCGCATCTACCCATCTCATTGCAGGTGAGTTTTAGATCCGATATATGTGGATAGGGTTGTGCGGGTGCCCTGCGGGTAGGGTTTTAATTGTCATCCCTAACTTTAATTTGTTCATCCTCAAGTGAAAACAAAAGGGTTTGAAACAGTTTTATGTTAATTGAGAGTAGCAACAATGCTTTTTAAAAATTAAAAAAAAAATCCAAAGGTATAATGTATTGCTAATTATGCATTGTAAAACCCTTCAAAATTGTTATGTAACAGCTCAGCTCACTCACACGCGATAATGTCTGCTATGAGGATTAGATTCCCTTCAAAGTTTTAAAATGTGTCACATAGGGGCGGTATCCACACCCTTATAGAGCATGTTTCGTTCGCTCCTCCCCAACCGATGTAGGACTTACGTACATCCCACCCCTTAAAGGAATCATCCAGCCGCACACACCTTTCCGGACACCAACTTTGATACTAAATGTAATAGTCCAGCTCACCTGCATGCAATATTGTGAGCTTTGGGGCTTATATCCCCTCACGAATTTAAAACGTGTCACATGAGAAGGTATCCACACCCATATAAGACATGTTCTGTTGTCCTCCCCCCGACCAATGTTCATAAATAGTTTTTATAATTAAATATGAGGTGCGGGTAGGATAGGGATCATTATGAACCCGAACCCATTCCACCCCACCATAAAAACTCGTCCTGCATCTACCCATCTCATTGCAGGGTGGGTTATAGACCCGGCCCATGCGGATAGGATTGTACGAGTGTCTCACGGGTAGGGTTTTAATTGTCATCCCTAGCTTTAATTTGTTCATCCTCAAGTAAAAACAGAAGGGTGTGAAACAGTCTGATGTTAATTGAGAGTAGCATCAGTGCTTTTGAAAAATTTAAAAAAACAAAAAATCAAAGGTACAATGTATTGCTGATTATGCATTGTAAAACCCTTCAAAGTTGTTATGTAACAACTCAGCTCACTCGCATGCAATAATATCTGCTATCAAGATTAGATTCCCTTCATAGTTTATTTTAAAATGTGTCACATAGGGACGGTATCCACAATCTTATAGGGCATGTTTCGTCCTCCTCCCTAACCGATATAGGACTTACAAACATCTCACCCCGTAAAGAAATCATCCAGCCATCCCCAATTGACGCACACCTTTTCGGACACCCACTCCGATACTAAATGTCGCATGCGATGTTATGAGCTTTGGGACTTATATCTCCTCGCGGAATTAAAACAGGTCACATGGGAAGATATCTACACCCATATAATCATGCTCTGTTATCCTCCCCAACCAATGTCCTTAAGTCCCACATCAGTTGGGGATAAATGATAATAGGCTAGAATTTTGTTAGGAAATTAAAAATTAAATAAAATCAATCCAATTGAATTAAATTTGATAATTTGTCTCATGCCCAAGCCAATCATGCTCATTTATCCCCACCCCTTTCCCCTACAGCACACACTGATTTTACCACTTAGGGGATGTATAGTTTTCTAGTAGTTTTGATTTATAGTTTGAAGATATATGATAGAATATAAAATTATTAATGAGTCTCAACCTAACCGCTTAAGTTTTTAGGTGAGATGGTTCTTGACATGATATCAGAGCCTTCTGACCCTTCTGATAAAAATCAAAATAATGAAATATTAAGCACAAGATTAGATTTGTCGTACATTATTCACGTTTCAAGTCCAAAAGAGACATTCGTCTCAACTTAAGCTTTTAGGTGAGATGGTTCTTGACAATATAGTATGACAAATAAATCATACCTTGTTCAAGTAGTTAATCTGCATGAGACAAAACATAATGACAACAACGGTGAAGAACCAGGTTTCAAAGAAAACAAATTGATTCTTCCCTTCAAATGTAAGCTTCAGAGCAATTCCCACGGCTTTCACACACATAACCTATGCAAAGGGAAAAAAATGATAAAGCTAATATATATATAATAGGATTAGCATTAGTGAAATTCTTGCACGGATCAGATTTAATATAATATATGCTTTAGAAATTTTATAACTACATATTTTGATTTTAAACACTTAAAAGTTAGTTAAAAAACTTAGAATTCGAGATTATAAAGATTTCTAAAATAAGCATTAAAGCTATATTTGATGAGACGTATAAAACAAGATAAAATATAAAATTTTTATAGAATATTTAAATCAATATAAAAATAATGATTTTTTGTCTAATTATATTCAATTTTATGTCTCTCTCCTAATTTTTAAGGAGTATATAATACTTATACAATATTCAATCACATGATTGGATTTTAATATAACTCAAACTTTTCCATCCAAATGTTATAATCCAATGATAATTAGATGCATATATTTTATGAGTATCGTATAACTTTCCGTTGTACATTAATTGTTTAGTTGTAACAATAATTATATATGTACAACAGAAATATGTCCAACAAATATCCAACGTGTGCTCTATACAAATAACACACATTCCATATCATTTATGGCATACGTTGGATACTTCTTGAACGTATTTCTGTTATACAACAAACATTATTAATTATTTGAATAGTAATGAATAAATGAATATACCGTGAGTGAGCCGGTGAGAGAACATATTCCAACATAGACGATCAAATGGGTCTGGCCATGGGTTTTGACAAAACGGAAAATAAGAGTGGCAACAGAAATGAGAACGAGGCAAACGTAGAGAGAGAAAACTGGTTCTGTTGCGAGATGCCAAACTTCCTTGACAGACGTGATGTTCCTCTCATGTGGTGCATGCAAAACTATTGTTATCGACCCAACCACACACAGTGCACATCCAAGCACGCCAAATATGTGCAATTTCTCTTCTATGATAAAGTGAGCTAGCACTGCACTGCATTAACCACTTTCTAACCGTTTATTAAGGAAGAATTAAATACTACGTGTACAATGAAAATTGTACAATACTTGTACAATAAATTGAAATTATTAAGCAACCACAAGCTCTAACCTGAAAATGATGCTTAAAGCTCCCAAAGGAGTGACAAGTATTGCAGGAGCAAATGCATATGCCGCGAAATTGGCTATTTCTCCAACGATCACTGCAAGGAAAAGAATAAAAACGTCAATGATCTTTGATATTTTTCTCGTATTCCAAGAGCAACTAAGAGGTTCTCTTATGAATGATGATTGCATGCATATTAATTTTTTCAATAATGTTTTCTGTATACCACTTGATCGTCACCACTCTCATGAATAAAAAAACTCAATCAAAACAAATAAAAAAAACTCAACTAAATAATAAAAAAATCAATTTAATGACAGTTAAAAATTGAATAAATAATATATTTTATCCATTTTTAATATTAGTATATATGTGTTGTTTTAATGATAATTTAGTGATAAAGGTGCAATTTTTAGGGGAAAATTAATATATTTTGTGCTATTTTTTCCATTTTCAACATAATTATAGTGAATTATTTGATTATTTAGTGGATATTTAATTATCATTAAGTTGATTTTTTTCTATTATTTGTTTGAGTTTTTTTATTTATTTGATCGAGTTTTTTTTATTTTTTTAGTTGAGTTTTTTTACTTGTAAGGACGATGACCGATTATAGTGGTGTACGAATAACATTATTTTTAATTTTTAGATGTTCTCAAAGTAAGTGTTTTTTCTTGTTGTGGATGAATTTTATCCACACATAATAAAAAATAAGAGAGAAAAAATATTTTTAAATATAAATGAATATTTAAAAAGTAAAAGAAAATGAAAAATAATTTATTCTCATAATACCTAAAAATTTATCTTGCATGCATGACTGCTGCATTAATTATATTAATTAGAATATGTAAAAGTAAAACAACAATAACCAAAACAAATTGAAAAGGTTACTCACTTGAAGTCATTCCAGCCCACCAAAATGGTTCATAAAGGTATGAATGCCCTCCAGTAGCTGATCAAATCAACACAAATTTTTTTATTATTCTAATGTTAAGAAATTAAAAATAAATAAAAAGAAACATTCAAATTGTGATACTTTTGAATGTGTGATAGGAGGTGAACCTGCTCTTTTCCCATTACTTGCAGCTCTTAAAAGACCCAACTTTTTAATTATAAAGCTGAAGCCAATGAAAAGGCTGGAACTGATAGCCAAAACTAGCCCAATTGTGTTGTCTGAAGAAAGCGCCGGCGAGGGCGTGGCCATCATGTATTACAAAATTATATTTATTATATATTTATATATAATACTAAAATAAATAAATTAAATTAATGAATCAAGCTTGCAGGGGCCTGAAAAATTATGACCCCGCAAACAATCCCTTCTACTAGAATTCCATTTCCAGTGAATTGATTGAAAAAATTGGAAAAATGAAAATGGGAATTCTAGCTTGGGATGATTTTTGGAAGATTTTCTCTCTTCAAAACGGAGGAAGAGGAGAAAGAAAGAAGAATGAGAGAAAAAAGGGATCGAGACGCAATAGGTAACGATATACACGTTACCTATGCGTCTCAAGAGGTCCCAAAAGACGAATAAAGAATACTAACCACAATTTAAATTGGTTTTGGCAGCAAAACTATATTTGTGCCTCCGTAACTGGCGTTTATCTGTAATTGTGCTCTCACGTGAGTTGTTTTTTTTTTAAAAAAAAAATTCTTTTTAACCATTTCTTAGTGTATCTTAACATATTTTATAATAATAATAATAATGTGTGACGTACAACGTAAATATATCCAACTTATATTCAACGTGTGTTATTCATGTTACAGAATGTGTGCTATAGGTATATGTGCTACACATTTAGTACACTTCCTGTAACATGGATAGTACATGTTGGATACAAGTTGAACATATTTCTTTTGTACGTCAAATATTATTGATTTTACCATCATCTTTTTTTTAAGATAAAATAGTTAATGTTACCACAAAATTGAATATCCTTATATGTACAATAAAACACCAGCCAAAAAGTTAGGAAGTTGTGCACAATATATATAATATAAATTGCATAATAAGTATTACATGTTGTGCATATCATATATCACATGATGTGCCTAACATATATAACTTGTTGCAAAAAAGATGATGCTACAAACATGTGATATATATTGTACATAACAAGTTATATATGTTATGCACTGCATACGATATACATTGTGCATTTTATTTATATATATTGTGTATAATATATTCGCTATTTAAGCTGATTTTTGGTTGTGCTCCGAATATTTTCTAATTAAATTAGAACACAGCTACGTTGATTCTGTTATTTGCTCTTATTTACTTCTATAGGGGTCGTGTTACAATAAACTATATCAAGCCAAAGTATTCCTTTATTTTATTAAATTTTTCCTTGAGAAAACCCCAAATTTGGTCCAATAATTTTATTGTCAGATAAAATATTGAATACATCCTATCCAGTTTTAAACAATATCAAAAGTCGAGCACTCAATGATTCTTAAAATGTTAACGGCGTAGGGACAATTCTTTTTTAAGAAATTGTCGTCCCTACTTTTTTTTAATAATCTCTAAGTATTCTTTTATTAGAAATCTATTCATATAAAATTTACAAACCATATGCAATAAATGATTTGTTATGTGGCATTTTCTTAAAATTTCTAATTTTTTTAAATATATTATTTTGTCTCTTGATTCTCAATTAATATTACAAAATTTGAATTTTGAATGAATATCAATAATGATTGAGGAGCCTTAATTGAGTGATTAGAATTAGAGAATCTAATTATAATTAATTCCACTAATCAAAGATATTATTTAAAAATTTTTTTATAAAAATTAAATTTTGGATTCCTCATTATTATGAGTAAAATATTTAAGAATAAAAATGAATGAAATCAATAAAATTTATAAAATCTGATAATTATTAATTACAATTGATTGATAATATTATAAAGGAAATTTTAAAATTTTATAAATTAGATTCCCCGAGCTAATGAAGTTAATTAATGTTTATGGACATTTAAAAAATATTAATTGATTAAAAATTAAAACTTGAAACACTACTTAAATTAAGTAAATGGCTAATAACAACAATTGTAGATATAATTTGTGTTACAAATAGAGATAGTCGTAATTGTAAATTGTAATTTTTCGTATAATTACAATTTGAACCGAGAAAAATTGTAGATATAGCAATAATAATTTTGTAACTATTAGATTATATACGAATATTAATTTTAAATTGATAATTAAAAGTATTTATCATTAGTTTTATTGATTAGAATATCTATATTTCAATAAGTATTATTTATATATGTGTCTATTTTTAAAAATTTTATTTTTAAATTAATTATAGCACATTACAAAATTTAAATTTTAAACTTAAAGTCACATTTCAAATTGTGATTAAATGTACCATTTTAATTTTAGACAACTACATCTATGAGTGAAATTTATTATTTTTTATTTTTAGCATGTAATCAATTATCATATCAAATTATCAAATTATTGATCACCCTATCAATTATTATTTTTTTATTACCATTTTTTGAATCAAATTATCAATGAAAATTTTATTTAGATTGTGGGAATATTTTTTCAAATTATTGTTTTCTATTTTTATTAATAACATTATGATTCATTAAATTGGATTTTTCTAAATCAATTTTGTATGAAATGTTTTATTTTTCTTCATATATTCACATTTTTAAAGTGCAATATCAAATTGAACATAGAAGACTTAGGTTGAGTTTGGTAAAGCTTTTCGTTGGGGTGCTCCTGCTCTCAAAAAGCTGGAGCTCCTATTTTGCGTTTGGTAAATCAAAAAGTTGGACTGCTTTTGCTCCCGGCTTTTGAGAGCAGGGGTGCTCTTGGGAGCCATCA
Organism: Aeschynomene evenia; assembly: GCA_013621005.1. Lineage (NCBI taxonomy): Eukaryota > Viridiplantae > Streptophyta > Magnoliopsida > Fabales > Fabaceae > Aeschynomene > Aeschynomene evenia. The sequence goes on along the minus strand of CM024265.1, from coordinate 22,022,451 downwards.
AGAGTAGCTTTTCAAAGTCAGTTTTGGCTCTCTGAAAATGAAAATACATAAATGACCCTCATTTACACAATATCTTTTAATATCATGTTTATTATGGTCATTTAATATCTTGAGAGCCACTTTGCATTATTTTACCAAACATTATAATGATGACTTATGCTTATTGAGAGCAATTTTTGTATAATTTTACCAAAGGATACTATTATGGCTCTCTAAGAGCAGCTTTTTGAGAACCCAAGGAGATCAGCAGCTTTTCAAGAGCCACAACTTTACCAAACTCAGCCTTACTCTCATTTGTTGACTTTTTTTAATCTTTCATTGCGTGCTAATTATATATATATATTATATCTCTACTATGCAACTTGATTTTAACCTCACAATGAACAAAAAAAGTGATGATGACAATACAGGAGTTTTGTATATATCTTCATTTTAATTTTGCAACTTCATATGCATAAAGTTTAAAAATGCAATATTCATAAGAGATTTACTATTATTCTAATTATCTTTCTCTTTATTCCGGTTCTAATGTTCAATGGTTCGTAATCAAAATGAAGATTTTTGTGAGATTAGTATATTGGTGTGGGAGAACTCCCTGGTTGTGGCTGGAGAGGTGGAACAACAACCACTAACCCTCTCATGGCTTAAGGGATGTAGTTCAGCTTACTTGGATCCCCTTGCACCCCTTTTCCCACTGCTGTCCTCGTATCCCTCTGTCTTCCTCCCTTTAAAACCTTCATCTTCTCTCCTGGTTCACTCATCACACCCTAGCTATTAACCTCTAACTAATGTCCCCTCTAATCCCCTGTTTCACGCTGACTTTGGTGGCTGAGAGTTGACTGTGCAGGAGACTTTTGTCATTGATAAAAGGACTCATAATATTAGAGGAGTACACTTACCTAGATAATCATGTCTCAGGTCTTCTATTAGAACATCCTAGTTAGATAATTTCCTAATATGGTTCCTAACTAAAACTTGGGGATGGTTTCTAGTGTAACTGAAAATCTGTATACGTGTTTTCTCTATGCTAAACTAGTCACCTCTCTCTATCAGGGGTGTCTTGGGGCTCTTCAGAAAATTGAACCTTTAAACCATGAGTGGGCTTCCTATTTGGATGAGTATCTCATCTAGGGTACAGTGGTGCTCAAAGCCCTCAAGACCACAAGAACAGTAGTTCCCCATAAAGAGTAAGATGGGCTATTTAAATGTAATTGCTCCGAGAGTATGACATCCTCACACTACACCTCAAGGCAGGGGCGGAACCTCATTAGTTGTATGGGGGGCAATGGCCCCCCCCTAAAATTTTCAAATGATGTAGGAAAAAAAAAGAAAAAAACTAAATTAGCCCCCCTAAATTTTAAGTATTATTTTATATTTTATATAATGTGTAAAACTCTCTAGGCAAATTATTAGTATATCGTATATGCATTAATTCATATACTATACTTGTAAAAAAGTAAAAAACTCTAATATTGAGTCATTCAATTTAACTTCTAATCGAAATAATAAAAAAATTTAAATAAAACTTGAAAAAGTAAGAATATAAAGAATACATAGTATTTATCTCTATGCTAATTCACCGAGCTTCCATATGAAAGGCCAAGTCGATCATTAAGTCAATTGTAATATTTTATCTCCCTCATTATAAAAGGTTGTGGTCTTGTCATTATGCTATTAAATAGGTTGGATGCTAGTTGGATCAATTTTAGTTGTACGATAAATATTTCCCTATTATAATATATAATATGTTGTGCATATATCTATCATTTTTATTTTTCATTTTAAAATGTGTATCTTCTTTAATATTATGACTTTTTTGAAAAATAAGTATGTTAAATAAAAGTGAAACTATATATTATTATTTTTTGTGTACATGAACTCGACCTTCCCTAAAAAATCAAGCTAGGTCCGCCCCTACCTCAAGGCCCAAGGAACTCTTTTCTTACTTAATTATATTATTAGTTTCATATTATTTTGTTCCAATATTTTGGTCCAGAACACTCTTCCATTTATCTACTATTGTTAATCAAACAACTTTCACTATTTCAACTTTCCATTTATCTACTATTGTTAATCAAACAACTTTCACTATTTCAACTTTTAAGTAGAAGAAAATATACTATCTTGATAAAATCTATATTTATATTTGTTCGTCCTATTAATCTTTTTGCATATTATTTTATTTTTGTTATTTTTTTTATATATAAAACCTTCTAACTCATATTTTTTCTTTCTTCAATAATATCTTTTCCTTTCGCACTTAGCCAAATGAAAAGGGCAAAAGGTGAATCTCCGGACGATGATATTGATTTTGGTATTCAGTGAAGATCGACATATATAGCTCACAATGGAAAATATTTATGGGACATTAATCATTGGTATGCATATTGTTTTTATTATTTTATTTTAAGGCACAATTATTTTTTATTTGTAAAATATATTAAGTATTAATTTATTATTTCAACTGGATTTGTTGGTAATAGTTCCTGTACAGTTGAATCTAAATTTTTTTTTACATATGCTCTTAGGATCGAATATGGATCAAGAGTATTATTAATATGTATTTTGAGCTCATATTAAAGGTACAAAGAAAATGGATATGTATTGTATATATAATGTTAAAGATTTATTATTCTAATAAAAGATTTAGGTTGGAGTTTCTAATTTCTAAAATAATAAAAGATTTTTAATATTGGTGATCATCAAATGATGATTATGAGTGTTTCCATCATTTTCTTTTTCATGTTATGCATTTTGAAAAAAAATTTCTTCTTTAATTATGTGCATATATTTTTCTATATTTTTATATTTTAATTAGTACACAATTTTTTTCTTTATTTGAGTATTTATACAATTTGTTAGACTTAAGATTTGATGTTTTTTCTTTGATTTTGCGAATGAGTACATTTAAAGTAAAAGTAATATTTTTCGATTGACGTCAAGTAGTTATTATTCTATAAATTCATTTATTTTTTCATAGACTTTCATTTTAATTTTTTAAAAATTTTGCATAGAATATGAATAAAATATAAGTTGACTAATTTTTTTATATAAAATAAAAAATGATAAATTTTTATAAAAAAATAATATAGAAGAAGAATTGTACAAAAAGATAGAGAAAAAAAGTGATAGAGAGAATTGAAATAGCATAAGCGTATGAGTTATAGGTGATTATTTCAAAATTTTGATTTATTTCTATTTTTATTTATTCTAATTTTAGAGATAAAAGTAACTATTACATTATATTTGTAATAGATAATTATTAATTAATTTAAGTATTCCACGGGTTCTGAATACTTTTTTTCTTTGCAAATTTTCAAATGACATACTATTTTTTAATATTATTTCACATGTATTTAATAATTTTTTATATTTTTAGGTTTTAGTTTTTTTTAATTTATGTTAATTGAAATTTCAAATACTCTAATTCCATTATATTGATATATATTTTAATAACTCAATTTTTAATTTTAATAATTTTTCATAAGTGAAATATTTTATTTATGAATACTAAATTTGACATTAAAGGTGAGATTGGAGATGTGCTTGTGCTTTTCAAAAGAATAAGTTAATTTTGCTAAATAAAAAAAATTTAGGTGCTTATGTTTTAGCTTTTTAAAAGCTATGGGTACTTTTGAAAGCACCTATAAAGATTCTTTTCAAAGCTAGCCTGTACTTTTCAAAACTAAAAAGTCTAATATGACTTTATCTATTAATGAAGCTATAATAATTTATTTCTATTATAGTCATTTAAAATTTTAAAAATAATTTTACCAAACACTATTCTATTGTAGCTTGTGCTTATTGAAAGCAAATTTTATTTTATTTTACCAAACATAGGTGCTACAACTTTTGAAAAGCAACTTTCGAAAAGATAAAAAAAATAAGCAACTTTTAAAATGCAACAGCAATACCAAACTCACACTAAATCAGTCACTCAATTCAACTCTGATACAATCCAACATTTTCAGTTACTAAATCTAACTTATATTTTAACTCAATCCAACATTATATTCAAATTTTCATATTGAGACAATGACAATTTTTATATTGACACAATCCAACATTTAAACTTACTTTATCAAATTTCAATAGTGCTAAACACACACCCCTATAACAGCCACTCCCCAGCCACTCTATCATTATTTTCCGTGGGACCCAACTACATATTAACACAATCCCACCTTCAGTTCCTCCACCCTCCGCCACGCGCGAGTGGTGATGGATTGTTTGAAAAAGTTAATTTTTGTTTTACTTCCCAATAACCATACACACTACCCTAAGCACTCTACCCCACACTCTCAAACTGCCACTCTCTCCCCTCCATTACTCGTCCTCGACATTGACATTGTCCAAGCGTTTCTCTTTTCCTTCCGCCATTTTTGCTCCTTCGAGCTTTTTTATTTTTCCCTTCCTTCTTCCCGTCAGTCCATCAATCGGTACCAAAGGTTCGATTGTCAACAAAAAGGTACGATTTGTTTTCCGTCTTTTACACCATTGTCTCTTCCGTGTGTGTGTATGTGTGTTTGTGTTTTTTTTTCATTTTATTTTATCTAACAAATGGGTTTGACCTAGTGATTTTTCGTCTTCTTCTGTTGATTTTTTTTTCTCAAGGATTTTTTTCCCCCGGTTGCATCTAGGTTTTCGTACTCATTACTAACAGTTCTACTTCAGGGCTTTCCCGTGCTTCTTCGTATGTCCTTCTGGTTGTTATGTGTTCTTGTGTTTTTTATTTGTGTTTTCTCCTACATCTACTTTGGTGTTATACTTCAAAATATATGGGTTTTCCCCCACATATTTGTTATGTTCTTTGTTTGTCAAAATGGGTTTTGGTCATCCTTGCAATTTATTTATAAAAAAAAACTTTCATCTTGCTTAAATGTTAATTGGGTTTTTGCCATCGCCTGTTTTGGATTTTTTACAAGCTTGTCTATATTTGCAAGCTTGTCACTGTAACATGCAACCTCTGCAAGGTTGTAGAACTTTTTACACATCTTGTCATACCGCTCAGCATTGGGCTGAACCCGTGAAGGGTCATGGCTGCACTTTATCCTTGAATGTATTCGTCGAACATTCTTGCTCCAGCTAGACAATATGTACTTCTCATTCACTTTTTTAACCCTATTCGTCTGAAGCACACACAATGAGTGCCGAAATTCAAACATCATACAATCACAACTCACGTCTAGCGAGGATCTATCAAACATGACACTAAACACATGACCTGCACTTGGGCAACTTTGCACCACTTCTTCCTCAACCTCATACAGAATATTCATCCCAACCTTACTCATCTCCCTCGTTGAGCAATTGGCTTTCAACCAGAATTCCATCTGGACCTCAGCAAACTTAGCGCAAGTGTACTCCTCTTGAAATTGTTTTTCAATTGACAATCTTGTGGCACACGGCACAATAATATGGAAGTCGGTGTCATTAGCCTCCCGTTCCCTATTAGCCTTCCAAGCAAGACAATTATCAAATTGTCTTACAAACTGCTCAAGACTGCTCCGTGCGGTTAAGTACTTCTTCATAAAAGCATGTATTCCTTCACTCCGTTGCGTGCTACTTATCCCCGCCTAGAAATGTCTCTTGAGTATAGTCGAGGCCCACCTATCGCGTTCTTCATACAACACTGCAAGCAACACACTTGTAGATAACCATCTAATAATCAATCATTAAAAAACTTGCTCAACTAAACTAATAAAACTCATTTAGTATGTGAAAAAGAACCCAATAATGAACGGGGATATATCTCCCGATAAAAAAGAACAAGCCACATGTTAAACTACACAAATTAACACATCTACACCTGTCTACTGCAAAAAAACGGAAAAAAAAAATAAATGAAAGGGACTAAATCATAAAATTGTTCTTCATACAACCATGCATTCAACAAACTTATATACAACCATCCAGTAATCAAATCATAGAAAAATATGCTCAATTATGCTAATAAAACCATGTCTATTGCATAAAAAATAAATAGAATGGACTAAATCATAAAATTGTTCTTCATATAGCCCTGCATGCAGCACACTTATATAAAATCATCCAATAATCAATCGAAAAAAAGCCTGCTCAATTAGGCTAATAAAACTCATTTAGTACGTGAAAGGAACCCAATAATAAAATGGGGGATCTATCTCCCGATAAAAAGAACAAGACATTGGCCTATGTTAAACTACACAATTTAACACAACTACATCTAAGTACTACAGCAAAAATAAAAGCAAGAGAATAAGTCGTAAAATGATTCTTCATTCAGCCCTGCATGCAACACACTAATATAAACCATCCAATAATCCGTCATTAAAAAACCTGCACAATTACTGTAATAAAACCCATTTAGTGCGTGAAAAGAACCCAACTATGAAACAAGGGTCTATCTCCCGGTAAAAAATAACAAGTCATTGGCCTATGTAACACTACACAAGTTAACACAGCTACACCAGTCTACTAAAATATAGAAAGAGACTAAATCATAAAATTGTCGATAACCTTGCAGCCATTCATTGTCTGCGATATTGTGTCTTTCCAAGAAAAAATCCCACATCCTCTCGAAATCATCACGTGACCGAGACTTCCACACAATCCTAAACATGTCCAATGATATCTCCTTGTGGTCACAATACTTGCCAAGCTTTTCCTGGACTTTTTTCATGATGTGTCATATGCACCACCTGTGTCGCGATTTTGACATAACTATTTCTATTGCATTCTTCATGGCTTTACACTGATAAGTGATTATCCCCATTGGTTCCACCCCACCCATACACCTAATCCAAGTCTTGAAAAACCATACAAATCTTTCCGTGTCATCACCCCCTAACAGAGCACACCCCAACAACACCGGCTGTCTGTGATGGTTAACCCCAACAAACGTCCCGAACGGCATGTCATACCTATTGGTCAGGTATGTGGTGTCAAAGCAGACCACATCTCCATAGTATTGGAAAGATGCTTGACTACGAGAATCAGCCCAAAACAAATGTTTAATCCTCTGTTTCTCATCAAGCATCACATCATAGTAAAAGTTCCGGTTTTGCTCCACCATCCGGCTAAAGTATCCCATCAAACAAGCAGCATCCCCCTCCTCATGTATGGTTTTAACGTTTCTGGTCACATAATTTCGTAGGTCCTTCTCGGTGAAACCAACCTCATCGTACCTATTAAAAAGAAACATGCCAGAAAAAATGGAAAGGGATTAGCTGTCAATAATAACCCATAAATCATACTAAAAAAAACCCAATCAAGAAAAATTGTTCTCCTCGTTTAAGGGTCATAAAATACATTCGGAAAACATGACTTCATACCCGCCAGCACATTGCACGAGGCTTTGGTATATCCAATTTGTCCTCACACCCGCATTGTCGTTAATATTAATAACCTGTTTGGCTTGCATGTTGATTACCATGTTCTTTTTCAGTGACCTAGCCCGTCCGGGGCTTACTGCATGTGAATGCTCAATCACGGCCTTGGTTATTACAAGATCTCCAGTCTCATCCATTGTCACTTTAATCCTTGCCCCGCAATTTGCAACCGTTGTTGGGTTTGACTTGGAAATTATATCTACCTTCGACCTCCTATATCCCTCTCTCGAGTATGCAAATATACGATACTATGGTTCTTCGTCTTCTTTGTACTCCTAATCTTAAATGTAAAGCCTACCTTGTTGGCATACTCCTGGTAATATTCCCTAACTTCCTTGTCATCCCGGAACCGCATCCCTAGTTTTGGAGTTTCCATCCACTTCTCATCTACAAAAACATACCATTACATTTTCTTCGTTTTTCAAAGTGCAAAAATACAATGGATATTACAATTCAAAATCTGCTCGATACCATGTTTAATCCCTATAGCAGCTAAATTTATTTTGCTCATGTCCGTTCACTTGTTGGGTCTTTGATTATCCTTAAACCTTATTGTCACAGTATACCGTTGCCCATCACGTGTACACCGATTATATTAGGTTTTAATCGTTTGTTATATGAGTTTTTTGTGCACGATATTTGAGTCTTTTTTTCATGAATAGGTCTCCCCATCTTTTGCCTCTGACGGTGCACCTCACCCTCTCCCCGTTTACCACATCGCATTCATCATCCTTCTCTCCCCAAAAATCCGCGAACAAGAACATACGTACAGGAGGGTAATGGAGGCAACCAAAAAAACAGAACAAAATACAATCATTCATCACCAAATACAAGGATCATCTTACCAAAACACAAAAAACTAATACAACAACACACATTCAATCAATTCACTTTGTCCTCTTCGAAAAAAAAAAACACAGGCAGAACAGTGACATGGATTAATCACGGGTTTGTGTCCTCTACCGTTATAGTTAAATAAAACGTGAAAAAACTGGTTCTGTGGGTGGGGGTTTAAGACCAACCTTTCCACCTTCGGCTGCTTCGGCTTCCATTGTTGTTGGTGTCCTCAATGTCACCGACGATCAATCAGCTCCTATAGTTGTTTTTTTTTTTTCTCTTGTTAGAAAGGAAGAAGCATTGGTTACGGGATGGAGCAGTACATGAAGAACTGGACCTTCTCTCTTTTTTGGTTTCCTCAATACGCTATTTTCCTGATGTGACAAAGTCATGTCAAGTTTCTGGAATGCTTAACTTAAGGCGCTTCCGTGTGCTTCTTTTAATTAAGTGTCAGGTGAGAGAAACTTTTACATGCTACCTTTCTTTATTTAAGTGGCAGTTGCGGTGGCTGATAAAGCCAGTGTACCACTAGCATTTTTCATAAATGAAAGTAGAAACAAAGTTATAATCTCACTTAATATTTTAAAATAACTTTACTCTAATACTAAAAATAACTGCCCTGTAGTAATTGCATACAAATATTTAAATTTTTAGTTCAAATTAAAACTGAAAACTGTGTTAATTGACATTCGTAATTCAAGAAAGAAAACAATGCTAATTGCATAAAAATAACTACATCTATGGATGAAAATAAAAACTAAAATTGATCGATTGCTTGTTTCATTATGTAGCATACATTTCTTGTTTTTAGTTTTATTGAATAACACATTATATACTATATAGTATATACTTTTTTGTTATTTCAATGTATACTCTTACATAAAAATTTTAATCTATCTTTTATATAATTTAATTACTATATTTAAAATTTTTAAAGCTTCATAGCAATTAAATATTAGATGCTTTAATTTAATTTTATTGATGTATTAAATTATTAATTTCAATAAATTATAAATATTTATATATTGTTGCGTTCAAGCAGGCATAAAACTAGTTATTGATAAAGTAGGAAAACAAAATAATATTAAATCAGAAAAAAGAATTAATAGGAATTTATCAACCAACGCGTGAGATTATTTCAATTTAGTTCAAGTATCCTCTCCTTAAACGGTCTGATTTTTAGCACAGAAAAGATACTAAGTGACATGATATGTATTAATGTTATTAGATTTGAAATGAGATATTTTTGGAATCCATGGTTGGGTTATGGGTATAACACATCATTCACACTAATTGTAAGTTAAGAATTGGGTATGGGAAGTTAGAAATGCTACATTAAAATTTAGAAATGAACTATAATTTAAAATATATATATATATATATATATATATATATAATGGAATATTCTGCCTGACACTATTATGCTTGCAAAATTTGTAGATCTACTCCACAATCTTCAGAAATAAATCTTACTCATCACTCAAATGTCAAAAATTCTTCCTAAGCCGATGGATATGTTAAGAGAGAAAAAGAATTAGGTTAGTGAACTGCACAATCCACTGAATACTTAATTATATTATACAACAATAAAGAAGCCTAACACAGTGTTTTAAAACATGCTGGCTAGTGGCTATTACCTGTAATGGAAGTGATACTCCAAATTTATAAACAAACATCCAAAATCTTCATGTCTATCACTGCTATCTCCATGAGTCTGAATCCAAAATTTCCCCAGATGAAGTGTACAAGGAATGGTGGTCTTTGTTCATAGCAGGAATGGTGGTTGAATTAGGACATTGACAGTAGTATTCCTAAAACCTCACCTTTTTTTTTTTGGGGATGACATTTGTTGAACATTTTTTGTCCCACCAGTACTGGCAATTAATGCATCCATCTCGCCATTTTGTGTGTCATGATCTTCCTCTTCTTGTAGGCACGGCGCTTGGTGGAGATTCTCAACTTCCGCTTTGCATGTCGCATAGGATCGGTTACAGCCATGCGCTTCTCTGGACGTTTCCTCTCATCTCTTTTTGACTGGAGATCCTTCCTGATTTGGTTGCAAGCTTCGAGGTAGTTATGATTACCCAAAATATTCTCCATTTTCCCACAAGTTTCTTCTGCCAACTTAATCAGATCATCTGGCACAGATGAACCAAACTTACTGAGCTTCAAAGACAGCATAAAAAAAAAGGAGGAAAATCTACTGTAACAGAAACCTATCAAACATGGAATTTATATACCCCCAGAAAAATTAGTAGTTAAGAATTACTAACCACCAACAACTTTTCCAGCATATCCATGACAAACTTTATACAGTGGTAACAGGAGCACATATCTGTAGTGCATGCAATCATCCTGGCTAATCTGCGAAATAATATTTCCAAAACTTTTGAAGACTATTCCCATCTGCATTAAACAAGAAAAACCATGTTACTGATGAACACATTTATCAACATCAAAGAATGCACAGAGTTTTTGCACACTAACCTGAATAGCATCCATTTCAAGGGCGATTTTCCCCATTTTCTTGAGCAGTATCGAGACAAGAACATATTGGGTGTTATCAACATCTGGCTGATTGTTGTCTCCATATGACAAGAACAAGCTTCTCCATTTTCTTGAACGAAGCAAGTCAAAAGATTTAATATACCGGTCCTTCTCGTTTTTCTCAAGAGTAGACCAGAATGCAGGAGGATCTATGCCAGGATTTTGCCCGATTAAAGAATGGACAGCACAAATGGCAAAGACAATATTCTGGACCATCATGTTACTGTCAGCATCATCTATGAGTGGCATTTTGAGTTGGCAGCAAAGGGACGTTGCTATGAGAAATAGTCTACTTGGACTCATAAGAAAATGGCTTCCTATGGAGCTTTGTTGATTTTCTCTGCTACCAACTGTTACACGTGCAAAATATTGGGCTATGAGGCGAATTGATCTGTTGCGTATCCATGAATGGGGGTGCAACAGCATCTCACAAATTGCTTCCCATATGTCCTGAATGTGTGTAAAACAATTAAATGTCAGTGTACTTGTTAACAATGAGGAAACTATAAGCTCTTTTGGGACTTGGATTTCACAGTGATGCCTGTAGATAGGGCAGGAATAGAAGGTATACAATATTAATTTTGATTACTAATGCAGATTCAGAACACAGCAGAAAACATTATAACCAATATTAGGATATCAGAACCATGCCTTCCACTGATCATAATTAAATTAAAATTGCATAACAATAGAGTAGATCTATGCATTGTGCCCACTTTAATCCCAAAAGAGGAAATGATCATGTGTGGGTATCAAAGACAAAACCATGCCCAGAACTAATCCTAATAACTTAAGATTTTATGGAAGCTGGCCTGCAACACACATGAAGGCACCTTCAATATTTTCCTAAAATGTTTCACCAACAACCACAACAACAACAACAAGCCTTATCCCACTATGTGGGGCTCCTAAAATGTTTCACCATTCAAATTAATTACCCATCACATCAATCTATAAAAAAAAAAATTGAAACATCTTTTCTCCTTCATAAATTTGTGCCCAATAGTGGCAGAGGAATAATCGAGAGCCAGCAGCCCAGTACTCAGCAGTTCCCACCGTCGTGGTCGCCGGTCGCAGCTCCCTCCCAGCCTTCCTCGCAGTCGGTCGCAGCTCCCTCGCCGCCGAAGCTCCCTCGCTTCGCAGCTCCCTCTCCGTCGAAGCTCCCTCGCCCTCAAAGCTCCCTCGCCGTTGCAGCTCCCTCAACTTCGCAGCTCCTTCCTCGCGGTCGCAGGACGGTCGCCGTTAAGGGACCCTTAGGTGCGCATTCGTGTCTCTCTCGGTCTCTCTAGTTTTCTATCTCAACTCTTTGTTTACTCAAGAGTCAAAGATTCAAGGGTTTATTTGTTTTTCTTTTCTCTAGAGACCACAATATGGGCATTTGGGCTGGACTAGAAAGGGCCCATTAACTTTCATCAGCAGATGGAAAACAAAAATACAACACATGATTGTAGCGCAAAAAACATCGCTCCCGCCGCTCCTACGACCTGGCCCGACGATCCTGCTGCGCTCTTACGAAAATACGATCTTGCTTAGGATCTGGAGCACTTAGCCACTAGAGGAGCGTAAGAGCGGCCGCTCCGGAGCGCGCTCTTGACAACCTTCCCCCCCCCAAACACAAAATATATATATATATCATGTTTAATTTAATACTCTCCCAACTCCAGATAACACATGATGGCAGTGTCAACTGTTCGTGCATTGCCACAATATGTTAAATTCAAGGCCCCAAATAACTGGTTCAACTTTAAATTGGTTATTGTTAGCCTACGTCTTCAACTATCTATACTTTCATCTTATGTCCCAGCCATGTTTTTCCTAGACAAAGCCTAAACTCCTCAACCCAGTAAGCATAAAAGATACCCATACATTCATTCCATGCAGTTCACATTATCTATCACATCACAATCATAAGTATTTACAAATATTTCGTAGAATAACATGTCATGAGCAACACAATCATGCACCTCATTATCAGATCAAATTATAAGAAAATATGAGAATATAAAGTACAAATAGGTTTACCTCAAGTTCCTTTGCAAAGCATAAGTCATGGAACTGATGAATCATCTTCTCTAACATAACAAGAGAATGGTATGCTTGCTTCCAAAGTGGAACAGTAGATTCAGCTGAAAAGTCCACTTGCCCATCTGTGATTGCATGTATGGAAGACTGCAAGATTCGACAAGTCACTGGCAAAATACTATTTACATGTTTATGGAATCCTTTCTTTACTACCTCAATTAGCAGCCCCAAAACCTGTATCAGCAAACAGTCAAAGTAACATGTATATTAGACTACATTTTGTGATTAAAGACATAGAAGAAAAAAGGAATTATAAAACAAAGAAATAGATGGGTGCTTGATCCTCATTGTTATTAGTATTGCAAGTCTTTCTTCTATTTTGTTTCCTACTCAGGTGAGATACCAGAAACTTTTCTTTATGAGGTTGTGATTCGTTTTAGCTTTGCATTAAAAAATATATTTTTTCCTCTGCTTTTTATATAAAGTTTTTTTTCCCTCCAAAAAAAATTCTTTTTATCAAATAATAAAATAAAATCATGATTCCATTGTTTTGAACAGGATTGTCACATTGATACAGATTTAACCAAAAGCAACATGTACAGACAGGTGATCAAATTATATGATATTTTCAGAAAGGGCAAGAGTACAGAATATTGTTTTGCTCAATAACATAACACAACACATCAAACCAGGCATGATAGATTTCCTTGCACAAGAGTCAAGGAATGTAAGAAGGAGCAATACTTAAACAATGTCTTGAGATCAGTTTGTGATTGACTAACTATCCAGAAGCTGTTTTGTGCATGCCTGTGCATGTGTATCTAGAAAGAAACAAGGCTGCATGTTCATACTACAACTGGAAGAAATCTTACACCTCTGCTATCTTACACCTCCTACTCCTAGGGGGTAGATTCAGTTGTTATTGGAAGGCACTATAACCGTCTGACACCTAATATTACTCTCTAACCCTAGGGTTGACCTGAGCAAGTTTAACAAAAATTACAGGCAAACAGCATACTGAATCAGCTTAGTAATTACCCCATATATATACATAATGACCATCATTGGGTAAGATCATGTCATATTACAACTAGACCCGCATCAAACTTCAATATAGTGAGATGAAATGATATTTAAGTTTACTTTTTCTAATCAACCTATGATTTACAAGAGAATATAACGCATGTCACCTGAGCAGCAGCACCCCATAGTTGCGGCTTGACACCTAGATACCAAGCAAGAGCATATTCAAGGATGGAATTGAGCGAATGTGGACTAACAGAACCAATGAGCTTCTTTATACAAGCTCCACTCATTGAACGGACAGTATTGTCATTATCATTGGCCAAGCAAGCTACCAAATGGACAAATAACATTTGTGACTGCTCATCCAAAACACTCCTTGGAAATTTGACAATTATAGCATGAATCATTTCAAGAACAGATTCCCGCCCGGTCGAATACTCATACCTGTAACAATTAAAACATTCATAAGCCAAACAGAAACCTTTATAACCAACACAGAATAATCTGAAATACTCACCTCAAATTTGAGAGCAGGAAATCAAGATGTTCTTGCAAACGCTTTTGTGAAAGACGATAATCAAGCAAAAATTGCAACAAAATTTTACTGCATTTCTTGCGAATTGATTCCATTTGACTTGTCACCATCAATTCAGCAACCCTTTTAACATGATCATATATCTCAGGTACATCCAATTTGCGGCTGACAATACCCTTTAGAAGTGAAAGGGAGACTAAAGATGGATTCCTTTCAAGATCAATAAATATGGGAAGCCGAGCTAGCTCTTTGTGATCTAAGGAGACAGGAATTTCGGTTGTCCGCAAAAGCACAGTCAACAATGTCAAACATGACTGCATTAAAGGACTGCTAGAGTTTAATGAACTCTGTGCAATATCCAAAAGAGCAGTTGTTACTCTCTTGGCCTGTAATTGAAGGGATGGTAAGGGCAGCTTTACCAGTATAGTAAGGCATCCAAGGGAAGCAGACAAGATATCCTCATACTTAGAGTTTAAGCCATCAGTTAATAGCTTGACAAAAGGATCTAATAAGGATAAAGTGTTTTCATCTTTTACATCCTGTTTCATTCCCTTCATGCGTTTATGCAATATTCTAAGAGCAAACACTGTAAAAAGGTGTGAACAAACCAAGCCACCAGCAACTACACGGCCCGTAGAAATTGTTTTAACACTAATGCGGTTATCTTTATCTTCTGATTTTGCCAATTTATTATCATGCCAACCAATTTCATCTTTCAAGCCATCCTCAATAATGCCATAAATAAAGATGAATAGATCAGTCTGATCTACAGATATGTTGCTTTCAATACCAGCAGCTATGTGATGCAACATATTTTCCAACTTTGCTTTTACATTAGGTGTGACATGCTTTTGCAAATTAGCTTTTATTGGTGCAAGAAGCTTCAATGCACAGGTTTTGAATGTAGTGTTTTGTGCAACTAATTCCAAGCTTTCAAGTGACTTCTTCCTCTTTGTTTCTTTCATTTTTGCAGCTATCTTTTCCACCTCTTTTTGCTCAGCAACATCGCCAAGAATGTCATTCTCTATAACGGAAAGGAGATCTTGCAAACAGTAATCTATCTTTCCACTGACTTGACCAGAAAGACACTTTGACAAAATAAAATTGAGTGTGTATCCTAAGACATGAAGTTCATATCCACGCTTTAAGGTAGCTTGCAAAACTTTGACAATGAATTGTAGGTATTCCAATCCAAGTTCCTTCAAAGAACTAGCCAATGCAGACCTTGCCTCATCACGGATGCTTTCTAAATGACTCTTTAAAAAGTTAGAAACTCGATGAATGACTGTGGGAAGATAGGAATCCATTACCTCGCCTGGAAGTAACTTAAGTAATTTAAGAGCAGCAATACTGATGTTTACACTGACCCTTTCTGAATCAGAATCCAGCAGTTTTTGTATCTTAGGAAGGACAATTTTATGAAGGCAAGTCTGTATCTCTGTGCTCAAATCAGATTTACTGCAGTTGCCTAAGCTAGCTGAAGAAACAGTGTCCGTTACTGCTATATCACAAACACCACCCAACAATTCCTTAGGTTCTTCAGTGTAAGAAGGTTCCGAAAAATGAAATTTATCCAAAATACAGCAAATCAACCGTATAAAGAGTTTCTGCTTGTCTGGATCACTGGAAGTTCCCTGAAAACATCTGATCAATAATCCATAGTATGACTTCCATCCCATTTTACCTGCTACAGAAGCAATGGTCTCTATGCATGCATTTTTCATATGTTCTGCCTTTCCATCTTTTTCATCAAACATCATGTTGAAGTAAAGCCGCATGAACACCTTCTCAGTGATGAACTGGAAGTAAACAATAAAATATATAAATATAATTACAAGGACAAAAACTTATTTGAAAGGATGAAGTAACCACCTCTGTTAATTTGTTTTGGCCGATAACATTCCTAAATGTCTTCAATGCCTTCACTCTCTTACGGATCTACAACACCAAATGTAGTAGTTATATGAGAAGTGAAACAAGTACACTATTGAATAACAACCCCACAAAACTAACGAACTAATTGCTGATGCTGCATGAAAATCTAAGCAAAAGAGACTGTGGCAACAAAGAGTAGATATTCCTAAGCTTGAACAGAAACATACCACTGAGTCAGCTATATGGTCAAAAAAATTCACTTCACCATCCTCATTGCACAGGACCATAAGTGATTTAAGATTTGACACTTCTGGAAGCTTTAACACCATCTGATGTAACAATTTTATCCATCCCTGCAACCACATCAACCAGTGTAGAGTAAAAAGATTTAAGCAACTATTTACTTTTAATTTCAGTTCAAACTTTCTATCAGTACTGCTGTTTATCAAATACCTTTCTAACAGAAAGTGGTCCATCCATTGCATCTGCCATATACTTTAAAAGAAATTTCTTTGCTATACGCTGGATGCATGATTTTGTCCAACAAACATTTGTGGTTTTCATCATAGACAAAACTTCACTATTTCCTTCTTCACAAAGGACGAGGGCAGAAAATTCAACAAATGATAGCAGTGAATTATAGGCACTAGACATAAAAGTTGTTTCCTCTGAGGACATGTCACGCACGCAGTGTGATAAAATAAGTAACGCATGTTCCACTTGAACAGTTCCAAAGAATTCAGTATTAATTATTCTGTAAGCATTTAAAATTGAATCATAATCATGCCAACCCATAGTAGATGTCGCATTCAGCTGACGAAGAAGTTTTGCCTGCATCCCAACAAAATGGCAGAGGAAAATCAAATAACTGGCAACAAACAATTAAACGGGTAAAGAGGGTCTAAAGAGCAAAATTACCACCGAGAGTACAGATGCATCAGATGCTACAAGAGCATCAAGAACATCACAGATCCTCAACCGCATATCCAAATCAGCCGATATATATAAAGAAGAAACAGCGCTAAGAATTTTACTTGTACTTCCATAACCTAATATTGGTATGATATTCTGAATGATTTGCAAAATTTCAACACAGACATCTACAACAAAACCGAGAGAAATTTAGAAAGGATGTAACAGTATTAAAAAAGGGAAAAGCACGGAAACTAGATATATAAGGTTCTCTCACCAGAACTTGCTGTTTTTTTTCCTGTAAACAGAACCAATATCTCAACAAATTGCTTAGCCAACTCTGCTTCCTTGATGTACTTGGGTAAGAATTTGAAAATTCTCATCAACGTCTCCCCAGGAGATTTGATCAGCTTTCTGAACAAGAAAGAAAAGCACAAAGCAAACCTTTAGTTGCCCAAGTCCCTACCCTATTCCTTTTTGTTTTCTTATGCATGGAGAACAGATGGTTTCTTTCATAATGCAATTATTATCACAGTCACACATTTCCTAATGACATCAGTATTTACTTAATCTTGTTGTTTCATATGATCTGATTGAGCTCAAAACTCTCCTGCTGTACTTCATAGAATTGTTTGGCACAGGTCTGAGTAACTTGGTTTACTGTCATTGTTACTATACCTACTGATTATGGCTTTAAGTTAGAATCATTTGGCATATTTGCAAATAAGTAGGTAATTATGTTATTAGGTACTGATTATGGCTGTAATGGTAATCATGCATCGCAATATACACAAGACATTAGTGTGTACCCCAAAAAAACAACTATAAATGTAATAAATAGCATTATCCAAGAACATCAGTGAAAAGATCTTATACCTCTTGGCTGCATTATCACTTCCAAATAAACAGCACATACTGTCCATAAGTGCTTTAATGTTTGAAAGTAAAACTATATGGGCAGGATTGTCTTCATTATCAAACTGATTGTCAAGGCTTAACAAGTTGTCAACAAACTTCAGAACACAATATATAATGGCTTCAGATGCTGATTTGACAGAGACAATTGAAAAAATATCAGGTACGAGACTCTCTCTTGCGCACAATAGTTCAACAAGTTTATGGCTTCCACTCATGGACACAAAGCAAGACAACAGTGAACTTGGTTTCTCACTACTAGCAGCCTCCTGTTTGAATTTATCAATCAGCGGTCTCACTGAGGAGAAGAATCTGTCCCACAAATCAGAACCAAATTCATGATCTTCATACTTATTGAGAACAAGAGAGACAATTTTCAGGCAGAGAGATCTCATATCCTTGAGCTGCTTCAAAGTGTTGCCACTCTGCACAAATAGATAAATAAATAAAAGAATTAATAAAACACACAACAAAGATCAGAATGGAGAAAATTCCGATTCTACCAAGGCTAAGCCAATCTACTTTCAGTTGCCATGAAGCAACAAGAAGAAAAGATGAAACAATCCAAACAAGTAACATGGGAAGCATATCATAAACGACAGAATAGAAAACATTAAAGTACATGGTGGAAATAGTAACCATCTACATTTAAAATTATATTGAATATAATATTGTGTCCTTGAAGATTACTGTAATTAATGTCTGTCAAGTGGTGAGTGCAACTCAAGCAATTCACAATTCATTAGAACCCACTCATCAATCATGGAGACAAGCTATGATTGATGAAATGTAAGCTCTAGAATCTAGAACCCAATGGCACCTAAGAATTGGCTCCTTGTCCACCAAGAGGAACAACAATTGTGAGGGGTATATGCCATTAAAGCCAGTCCAAAGGGGCATCTTTATCAACATAAAGAATGTCTCGTGAATGAATATATCCATATTTATGGCCTTGCATGTAGGGATACCTTCTCCTTTATAGTGAAAATTATTTTGATTTGTCTTTTCCTCACCATGGAAGTTATTCAACATTGGCCATTATATCAATTGGATACTAAAATGCATTTCTCCATGGTGACGTAGAAGAAGAAATTAAGTAGCAACTGCCTAGTTTTATTGCTTAAGAAGAGTCAAGATTAGTTTGCAAATTACAATGTTCTCTTCATGGATTTGAACAAACCATCCCTATGATCTTTGTATTCAGCATGAACAGAATAAATACCTGGATCAGATCTGCTGGAAGACTATTATCACCAAGGGAATCAGCATCAGTTGCAGAATTGTTTTGATCTGAAGGAAGCCCATTCACATTTGAATTGTCAAGACTCGAAGTGCAGCTCTCCAACACCCGAACAACAGACCCCACCAGTAGATCAAGAAAAGGGGTAACATGCAATTCATCAAAAACTTTAACTATATCTTCAATGACATGCAAAAAAGCATATTTCTTTTTCCAGGACAGGGTTGCAATATTGTCCAAAGAAAAACATTCCAACAAAGATGATGCTTGAAATTCACTGATGGAACCTCTAGGTAAAGTCCAAAACAAGTTAGCAGGCCCATCAGTTTTCTTCACTATTTGCAATGGCTTTATCAGTAATGCAAAGAAAAGTGGCAGCTCATTGACATCAAGTCCAGCAAAGAAACTCAGAATAGCTTTTCGATGACAAATGCTTGCTTTCTGACAATGAGAAGATGAACAAACAATATAAATTAGAAGGCAAATGAAAAGAAACTTACTCAAATTAGGTTGACCAATAACTAAAACATTCGCAAGAAGAACAATGTGTATACCTTTCGAGAGGCAAGTCCTTTCAGCTTTCGTACTTTCGGCATCAAAAGACGAATAACTAATGGCACGAGATAAGCCCGGTGACATTCCTCAATTATGCCGGATTCCCTTGATAAACTCCAGGTTGTTAGTTCCTCCCTCAAATTTTTGGCACTGATCAAGTTTCTCAGATGCTCGTTATATGGTAAAAGGTAATCATCTTTCCAGGTTAACAGACAATCCAGAACTTTCATCTGTATTTCAGGATCATTTTCTTCAAGAAGCCTGCCAAAAAGACCCAATGAAAAAAAAATGTTTTTAAATTAGGTGACGACCAGTTGAGGTTTTTTTAAGTAGATTGTTTAACAAATAACATTGCAGAGATGTACAGAATAAGTATCAATTTCCACATCAACCTATTCTGCAGAACCTCCTTAACAAATTGGCCCGAGTAATATGACTTGGGATTTTTCATCAGCTTCAACAAGTTTAACCATTCTTTCAAGGCAGCTTTCCACTCTTTGCCTTTACAAGCATAGGAATCAAACAATCCTACACTGCAATTTCAATTTTCAAAGGAAAACCAATTACAAAGCAGAATAATTTAAGTAATACTTCAAAAAAGTTCATGCAGTTCAAAATTATTTATTGAGTATAGGGACAAAATCCACAGATATTTTACCTTACAAGATCATGGGTGTTATATCCTAAAAACTCTAAAAATAAAGGAATAAATTGCCGAGAGCGGGGTTCAATAACAGTTGGAATTTTCTGTAGAGCTTGTAGCAATAATGACAATATTGTCACAGATGGCGTGTTATCAGATACACGATTGGCAAATAATTTGAAACAACCAAGTAGACCTGTGAAACAAAATAAATTGGATTACCAAACCCGAAATTTGGACTTTTTAATGAAAAAATAGTTACACAACGTTGATAACAATTTACCAAGCTAACTGCACACTGATCAAAGTAATGCTATCTTCAAAAAATATATTGATTATTGAACTCAAGTCAAATCCTCCAACGAAGCATAAATTGTATATAGAGTCAATCTGAGTCCATCAACACAACATGCACAAAAAAGGAGATACATGGGAAAAATAATATATGATGTTAATCAAGTAGAAACATACCAGTTGGTAGATCAAGCAATGCATCTTTGACATTGTCGTGCAAGTTGCAAGAGGTATGCAACATTGATTGACACCTTCCCATATAACCAACAAAGTTATCCCATACAAGAGAAAAATGTAGGCTAATCAAGACAGACATACACTCTATTACAGGATTCCAGAGATGGCTAAACCGGTTATTCAAGATGCCAAATAATCCATTCAAAACAAGAGGCACATAAACACGACCAATCCTTCCAGCAGATAGATCCATCTGCATCTTGGAAATCATTCGCTGAATGCTTCTGCTCGTAGAAACTGAAATAGGAGTTGTTTCAATAGAGAGGAGCAACGGCAGAGGCTGTCATTTCATCAAAGTAAGCACTCTTAAATTAAACCTCAAGTCAAAAAAAGATAAAGGCACAGAGCATTATAGATACATACATTATTTCCTGTGTGGTCAACATTGGAGGTCGGAGAAACTTCAGTTTTCCTTTTCTTCTCAGCAGGCTGATCCACTGATGAACTTCCCTCATAAATATAGCAGCAAAGTACCTTTAGGGTTGAAACACGAATCTGCTTGTCTGAATGGCACAAATTATCAGCAAATGCTTCCACTGCACCAGCAACCCCATCTTCAAGTTCTGAACGATATCTTTTACAACACCCATTGACTTCTAAAGAACTACAACATTCAAGTGAAAGCATTATGAAGGTCCATAGGTCTAACTACTAGTAAACTTATTGACTCAATTTGATTAATAAAAAAAGGACAACTAGAATGTCTAAGAGCAGTTACCAACACTCATCCACTTACCCATAATTGCGTTCCAAATAATCAGCAACAGCCAGCAACACTTGTGAAGATGACTTGTATCGTTTGGCAAAACTTAAAAACCGTCCAGTTTCATCAGCTACAGTGCTACTGCAACTACAAAGTCTGTTATAAGAACTTAGCACAGAGCCTATGATGCTTTCCCAGGCTTTTTTAGACGTATCTGCAATATAGCCTGTGGAGAATAAAAAAAGGAAGTAAAGAAACCACAAAATGTAAGAAAATATATCCTTGTGTTTGCATTGTCAAGGAAGTTCAACAGCAAAACATAAAGGACAACCCAGTCCACAAGGCTCCCACCACGTGGAGTCTGAGTGTTTCAAGACAACAAACCTTACTGTTGCACCAAAGCTCAGCCTCTATATAGCATCAACAAATACAGATAATGTAGGGCAAACAAAGACCATACATTTTCCTTCTAAATATGATCGACACAGTTCAAAATTATGATAGCTACCAATAGAATCTAGACAAAATGAAAAACCATCTTTAATATTAGTCTAGACGTATGGGTTCTAAATTCTAATAGGTTACTAGTCAAAGAGTCATATATCACACAATTAAGAAATGATGAAATACCAGCTTTAACTGTCAGAAGCTGGTCTACAGCATCCATGAGATCCACCAGCAACAATGGACTGGCCTCAACGATAGACATATAAGAATAGCAGCTCACAACCCCCCACAGCAGTGCCAACTTGCTGTCGTCAATTTGACATGATACATCAGAACGTAAAATACCATTTATTGTTCCAATCCAATCTTTAACAGTCCCATGCAAATGATTGCATATCCTAGCCAGTGCTTCTAGAGTTGTTCCATTAACGAAGTCCGAGTTTCGCATATTTACTTGCATTTTCTCACAGAAGGATTGTAACAAGTGTATGGCCCCTTCCTCTGAAATCTCCATTAAATCATTTATTGCACTACAAATCAAGTCACAGAAGTCAAAAATGGAATTTGGAGAGTACTATACAATGTCATGCACACACATGCAATGTTACCTTATCACATTACTTCCAAAAGCAGGTAAACAATGTTCCTTGTGAAGCAGTTCTCTGATAAAATCCAGCAAACTGCAAGCCCAAACTCAAGCATGTCAAAAAGGTAGACAAACAAGTCAATATTACAAATGTGCCCATATCATAATCCATAAATGCACCACTAGAATCATTACCTTAAGCTTCGTGATTTAAAAATCGGAGCCCACTGCAGAGCACACTCCGATATTACTGACGTAGGGTAACTACGGAGCCCAGTGAGAATGACCAACATTAATTTCAGAAGTTTATCAACAACCAAACATAGATCTTGCGATCGCACAAGCAGCTGAACAAGTTCAAGCATAGGCTTATAATCTGCCAGATATAAGCACAGTTAAAATCAGTACAAAAGCACATAGATAACTCCAGCACGGTTATAACACACTATTTATCAAAAACAAAAACATAAAAAGATAATCTCAAGATAGCACCTGAACTCAACCCATTAAGGCATTCACTGATTCACTCTCTCCCCTTTTTTATGGGAAATCATACATTCCCTTTTATTACCACTAATATATGGTCATTAATAAGTAAAGCCAAATTGCAATGTCTACACTCATTTGCATTTATTTTCCTTTTCAACAAGCTCAACCTCTTAAGCATGGTACAGCTTAATGGTCGTTGTACCCATACTCAGTACAGGTATCCAGACCAGTATTTATTGGTAATTATAGGTACTTGTAAGTCAAAAATTACAATATGGAGATATTATCTAAATACAAATTAGTCTTCGTAGAACATCAAGTTTGACAATTGAACTATTTAATTTGTTTTTAAATAAAACAAACTATTACTTCAAAATTTATGTTACTTCAGCCATTTTTACTTGAGCATCATAAAATTGTCCCTACATTTTTTTATAGAATTATTTATTTCAGTGTAGACATGATTTAATTACTTTTTTGGTCACGATTTTATATTTTTATACAATATATCTTTCGATAACTATAACCGAATTTGAGCAAAATTTTCATACCAAGTCCCTATATACCTGGTACCAGTATTGTACCCATACCTATGGAACATAGAGCTCAAACTTACTCAAACCAAAAGGAAAATTACAACAACATATAAAGTATTGTAACTTACCAGACACCTTATGGCCATTTTGTGTCTTTACAGCTGAAACAAGCACTGATAGAGTGCAGTTTAAATGAATGGTGTCTCCAGTACTAACACATTCACTTACTTCCTTATATAAGCAATTCCATACCAGATTGAGCTCTTTGGGCTCCATCTTCTCACATAACTCCTTGAAAACGGATTTTACAATTTTCAAAATGGTCCTTGACTCTGAAAATAGAGGCGGACCAAAGAAACAATGAAATTCAATGCATTACAAATCAATCAAAAAATTATTCACATTCCATCTAGTTAACTTCACAAAATTAAGAATAGTAGAGTTTCTCTTTAATCTAGCATTGTAAAATAACCTTCAAAGTGTTCACCCCACTCCTTGCATATACAATATAAGAAAACTATGAAAGCAAATTTCATCTCTCACAAACTTCAACTGTTTCCATACACGAGCCAAAAAATTTGACAGCTATCTGTAAATGCAGCACGTCTGTGAAATATTATACTAACAGGGAAATTGAATCCAAAGTTGAGGATCCCCGAGTAGATGAATCTTCTGAGATTTAATTCCTTAATAGTTTGTCAGGGAGTTATGAGGGAAAGGGAAGGTATTCACGCAAAAGATAGGGTAAGAAATGAGGACAACCAGGTCTGAAGCATGTCACAGTATGCTAGGAACTCGTTTGTGATGTAAATAAGGAAAATGTGAGTAAAGGATAGAAGTGAGAAAAGGGTGACTCTCGTAACTAATTGTACTGAGTTAGCAGAAAGAGAGTGAGAAAATGTGATGAATTGAATGGATATTATGTTAAGAATAGAGAATATGTATACGGGAATTGGAGGAAGAGAGTAGGAAGTTATTTGGATAGTCATTTGGGAGTGACTGAGCTACTATAGATAGTGCTCAGAGGCAATTCTCTATTTCTGTAAGATCCTTACTGTTCTTACTCTCTTCATTGGCTGGCACCTCTAGTATCAGTCCAAGAGCGTGAATAATACTAAACACTTCCTATGTTTCTTGGTTTACTTCTGTGGTGTTTAGCACAATATCACTATCCACTCCCATAGACAAATGAAGAATGTGGAAATCCACATATGAAAAGTATATTCTATGATGAATAATGAATCAATCATAACAATTTTCCTTTATTGTTAGTAAAATTTCTTCTTTTATCAAAAAAAGAAAAAATAAATCGACTGTATACCAATGATCTTTATACCTAGTCAAACCAAGTAGATTGAACAATAATCATCACTCCGTACAGCTAAGCCTCCCATCAAATTTTTTGTTAAATCACTCAATCAGACATGTCAAGAGAGAATTATTCATTATTCATATTATATATCTGAAGAATTAAACTAGAAAACAACAAGCTTGCCTTCATCAGCAGAATAATCTGCTTTCTTTCCGGTAGCTTTATCACCAATGGAATATATTGCTTTGCTAGTCAATAATTGTAAAACTCGCTCTGCCTTAGAATGGAACCTTGATGAGTAACCTTTCATTACATTAACAAGCAATGCTTCAACACCTGATTCTCGGCAGGTAGATGGTTTCTTCAGCGCTTCAGCAATGACTCTTCCAATTCCTGCCCACAAAATAATATCGGAGTTTTGTAATCAACCCAAACAAAAAAAAATGCAAAGTTACTAAGCAAGACTGAGAGAGAGAAAGAGAGAATGAAAAACTATCAGTGACATCAGCACCTCTTTTAAGCTGCGCCTCTGGAGCATTTCTTAGAACAAATGACATTGCCTCTGCCATGAACTGTTGGACATATTCCTTTGGATAATACCTCAACTCTTTCGTGACCCTTAAAAAGATGTAACTACAAAGTTAATCCTCAACTTGGTCCCTCATCATAATATTGGAAACAAAGTAGTCATTCAAAATTGGAAGTCCATCAACATTGAAAGTATGGGACATTTTGGTCCCAAAACATTCAAAATGGGGGTGGGGTTTTGTTGTTGTGTGTGTGTGTGTGGGGGGGGGAGGGGATGGTGAGAAACCTCTAATAGTAAGGGAAAAAGATAACTTCATATCCAGGAATATTTTAGGAATTTTAGAATAGCTAACTTCATATAGAAAGGGAAAACAAAAACTTGAAAACCAAACACCATCACTCACTTGAGCACCTCTGACGTGTTCTGTATTAAGTATTTCTGTAGATACATCATAATATATGACCACGATGTGAAGATCTGCAAAAGAATAATCAGTGTTTCATAATTCAAACTGAACTCAGGAAACTACCAAATGCAAACTACTGAAATAGAGTAATAGACAATATCTTCCCATAAGAATATCACCAAGATGATAAGCTTATTATACCTGCTCAATGATATCTGGCTCCTTATCACCCCCACTTTTTAGAAGAGATGCTAAAGAATCAACAATTCTTGGCAACAGCCTAGCAAAACCCATATGCACAATGAATAGGCAAACCATGTGAGAATTCTCATCTCATTAGAATTAGAATAGAAATGCAGTAAACCATGCCAACAAGGAAACCTTCAAATTAAGCTAGGCAGAAATTTGATCAGAAAGAAACAACATATAAAAAGAAAACAAGACAACTTGGAAACCTATCAAGTCAAAGTGATCATATACTTACGGAACAAATTCCTCAAGGAGATCTCTAGATAAAGCTGCAATTAACCTGCACAAAGATGGCATTGAGATTTACAGACAACAGTTGAAAACAAATAGAACACCAAAATGAACACTGAAAGAGAGGAAGACAAAAACCACTCACATGTTTATATGTATGTATTATTTATAATCAATACAACTTAGAATACAACAAATATCAAATAAAAATATTTACTCAAATGAAAAGATGTACTTAATATAAGAGTATATGAGAAAATGTCAATACTATTCCTTGACTCATATTTGTAAATGGCAGCCATCAGCCATGGCATGACATATTTGGGCCCCCATGCTATGATAATTTTGGCTTAAATGGAGGCCTTAAGACAACCATGGCACCATTCCATGGAGGATTTTTTGCAAACCACCATGAACCATCATCCGCCATTGACAACTAAGCCTTGACTAAATCACATCTACAAAGTGGATATAAATTGCAACCTTCTTTTTTTGGTATAAAATAAGCTGCAACCAATTAATTCACTCAAAATCTCACGTCACTTTAGTTGCACATAAAGCTCCAAACAATAACTGGTCCAGATAAAAAATCCAGAAATGCATTGAAATTGCTGTTATCACTAATGGATACAAGATACTTGTTCCATTAACAACAAATACTACCATTTGCAATAAAAAATAAGAATATTATTTGCTGTCACTATTTCATTACATAACATAATAGCATCTCTAACTATGCAAAAAAAAGGAGCAATCCTCAATAATACCCGCATACCTTAGAATTGGCTCAAGGGATAGCCTAGCTTTCATGTGCAACCTAGATACAAGTCTTGAGACCAAAGATTCCTTGTGCAACAGCACCAAGGGCAGTGTTGATGTATATGGCATAACTTCTTCATACAAGGAGATAAAATCCTCTGCAGTGTTCAATTCCTTTGTTTTGACAACCAAAAAATAGTAAATACCGCATGATGGAGAAGAAGTACAAGACAATTGAAACATACTTCCCAAAAAATAATAGGACAAAAAATTGAAGACAAAATTCCCTTGTTCATTTCATTTCAAATCTCCAAAGGCAAGAATAGTGAAAGGCGGTCAATTATCTCAAAATACTAAGAAGTTTGATTGACATATCAGTTTATCACTAAAAAGGGGGAAATGTTTCACCCTCAACTTCTCTCGTTTCTCAAATAAGAATTTGTCATTCTTAATTTCATTACTAAATTCTGGAAAACAATCAATAAATCGAAAGGGAAAAAACAATCAATAAATGAACCAAGTAAGTAATCAGAGTATCAGACTTCAGAGCCTTTTTTATTTTTTGTCGACAGTATCACATTTCAGATCTTTAGAACAATGCAAATACTTGCATATAATTGGAATTTTGTGTAAGAGAAAATATGCAATGCAAAGCTAGATAAAATGCTTCATCCATCTCTCAAAAAATTACTTGACCACTACCTCCTAACAATTAAGGTCCACTAATTCTTTTCTTTATTGCCCAAAGAACGGTACCCAAGTTTCATTCTATAATAATCAACAACGCCACCACTGTCCTTTGCTAAAGAACATTGGCTAACAATCTAACACAACAATATGAAGGCATCAACTTAGTATATAATATGAAGGCATACCCTCCATTCTATAAGGCAGTCTCTGAAGAATGATGAACCCTCAGATGGCTCAGCTTTAACCTTCTCAAGACTTCGATAGATGTTGATATCAATCTCATCAATTCTATCAGCGAACGACTTAAACTGCGAAATTCAATAACAAAAAAAAATGTCAAGCTATTAATCAAGAGATTAACCAAAAAAGCAACATATTTTCAAAAAAAAAAAAGAAATAAAATATTTTACAAAAACAATCAAGGGTTTAGGGTTTAAGCAGTGCCGCCACTAAACATGAATAAGAAATTCTTGGAAACATGTGCATTTAAACATGTGCCTCCATGAACATGTGCAATCACTCGCTTCAGATTTTAGATAACTTTTAAACATTAAAGATCCACACAAGTGGTTGTGCATGTAAAGCATTAGATTGGCTTTAGGGCCACACAAGAAATCATCAACATGAATCACATAGAAACTGGTTAAAACAGAACGTGAAAACGATTTCGTTTAGGTGATAATACATCAGAAGCAAAGAACGACGATGGATTTAGAGGCTTACGACGAAGCGGCGGCGGCCAGGAGATTTGTTGAGAGACTTAACAGCTTGAGCATGTGACGGCGTTGCCATGTTGTTCAAAGAGAGAACAATAATATGAAAAGTAGTGATAAGAAGAAGAGGAGAATAAGGGTTGAACTTGCAGTTACAGTTTCTGGTGTTGTTGATTACTACCCCCGAAACCTACGACATAGAGAGTAATGGTTGAGGCAGAGCAGGTGCGAGCCACGCGGCGGAGGAGAAATTCCGGTGAGATTCCTGAAGGCGGTTAGAGGTGGCGGCGGCGGTGGTGTTGTTGTGTTGTATTGCTGCCACCGTGACGGGGAGATAGAGAAGGGGCTAGGCGGCTGCTGGTTTTGTTAAAGGTGAAAGTCGAAGAAAGGGAGAGAGGTTTAAGAAATAGGCTGCGATATTTAGCTTAAATAGGTTTGGCATATATTTGCAAAATACTCTTAACCTATTCTTTTTATAAAAAACATAAATAGTGCAAAATATTTTTATGTCGTTATCTAACCGGAAAAAATAATATTATATATATATCATAAAATAAGTTATTATATGTAATAATTTAAATTTTTAAAATTATTAATTTAATTTTAAAATATTGAATTAATATATAATATTAAAAATTAAATTAATAATTTAAAAAAATTAAATTATTGTATATAGTAACTAATAATAACTGATTTTATGGTGTACAAAAAATATTTTTCAATAGAAAATTATCATGTCATTCATTTAATAACCAATTCTAATTAAAATTTTAAAAATGGTAGATGATAGACAATTTGTTAAATGTTTTTTAACTGAACACTTAAAATAACTTTACATAATAAGTACAAGATAATAAAACTTTTTAAAATATAAATAAATCAATTTTGAATAAGATAAAAAGACTTCTAAATTCATTTAAAACAATTTTTTAGGAAGGATAAGAGGCTTTTTTTTCGATAATTAAGAGGCTTATTAAATAAACTAAAAACAAGTACAATAATTATAAGGACAAATTATATCAACATTCATTTTTCACTATTACACGGCTACGGATTACTTTCGCCGCACCACTAATGCATTAAGCTTGCGCCCTTTTTGTTTGGTTTAATCTAAGTCGCTAGATTTTATTAAACTGAAATCTGACCACTGAAAGAGAGAAGAGGATGTAGTTTTGTTTTATTTGCTTTTATGGTTCTTTTATTACGCATTTGCAGGACTACCCCTTCATTGCTCTGCCTTGTTGGCGGAGGTTGAGCCCGATGAGCTGGTGGAGGAGGGAGGCAAAGAGAGGGATGATGAGGAAGAACGTGAGGACAGTGGTGGCGTTCTATGAGTAGCCATAGCTTCACCGGCTGAAGGAAATCTGGTAGCCGTCATCGGATTTTGATGATGGCGGAGGATGAGTCCTTGAAGTCCATCTCAATCGTTAATCTCTCCTTATCCATGTATATGCTTTTGTGAGCCATTTTTCTTCCTTTGTTTTCTTTTTCTTGTATTGTTATTATTGTATGTGTTTTCTCTTTATTCTCTTCTCTTCTCTCCTTTCTCTGTGCTATAATATAATAAATATGACCTAAGGGCTAAACATATTAATATCAAGGTATATCATAAAATAATCTGTATAAATACTGTGTAAAATATGAATAAATATTGAAATAGTTCTCAAACATAAATACTAGTTTGTATACTGAAACATAACATAACTGATAAGGAATTCTACCTCTAAAGTCTGGAGCAAAACTAGTACATGATCAATCTGACTGAAAAACATAAACTACTATACTCCACGGAAGAAGAGGAGCTCACCAAAAGCAATAGCACACAACCTCTACTAGATCAACGGTTCCTCGTGTGCCTCCTGATCGTACTCTGAAACAAAATTGCGGTGAAATGAGTCGCAAGCTCAGTGATGGGGTATCATGCATGTCATGCAGCACATAATATCATGTTATCATACACATATACATTGTCCTATCTACAAACTTGCGCTTCTCTGACGACGGACGCGTACCGCCGGAGGTATTCGCACTCGAGCCCCCATGCTAAACTGTATCTGGACCTCACTACCACTCGGGTGCGGCCAATCATACGACGGAACACGAGCCGCCCTGCTATATCTGTGATATGTACCTCTGCAATCACTCGGGTGAGGCCAGTCATAAATTGTGTCTGTATCTGGGGTGGGACTCGAGGCGCTACGTGGTAACATGTCACTGCTAAACTCGACCGGGTGCTACATCTGGGCTATATCTCAAAATGTCATGCACAAAGTTCATATAGGGTATTGTAGCACCTCAGATTTGCTATAGTACATACCACATATTACGCTTATGCTAAGATCAAAAACATGTTTTATAATCTTTTTATATATCTCATAAAAGCTATTGTGGCTCTTTCTGAAGTCATCTAAATGTTTATTATACTTCAGAATAATCCACATGTTTAGGATATGTTATTTCTTTAATTTTTCTTAAGTTATTCTATCAAACTTACCTTGCAAGCCTCATTGGAGGATATTTTATCAAGAGACACATTCCTGCACCACGATTTGATGCAGACATGCGTGTCAGAAAAACTTCTCTTGTAAAGACAAAAAGAAACTTTATTGTAAAATAAAGTCAACAAAGGAAGCTTTTTTCACAATAAAAGGAAGCAAGAGACTGTCATACCCTATCACAAAAGCAAGTTGGAGTTCTAACATAAAGTTTATCATAAACGACTCTTTTCTCTTCTGAGTCTATATAAAAAAAAATTGAAGACCTGGAAGAATATACAGATCTTTTATCTACACTCTCCTTGCTTCATCTTTAAAAATTCTTATAAAAGTTTGAAAGTGTAGTCTTATTTACTCTTGTGCTACTGATCTGTAATAGCTTGAAATATATCTTCTGTACCTTAAGAATTCTTAAGTTTTTCTAGAAAAAAAATTGTTTGTTAAGAGGAAAAACTAAAATATGATATTGCAAGTTAACTTGTTTACTCTAAGCATCTCAGTTTAAGAACTGGATTTGTAAAAATCCTTTTTATTATCTTGTTGTTTGAAATAGCCTGAGAAGGCTTAGATAATATCTTGGTAGAGCTTAGAAAGGCTTGAAGAAAGATTATCCTGTAATCGTGTGAATTAGTGGAAACTCAACAAGATTGGTTAAAGAATTAGATCTAGGCAAGGTTAGTCGAATGAGTATAAAATCTTGGTGTTTTATATTTCTTTCCTTTACTTTTGTCTTTTAAGATTTATTTGATTAACCATATTTCTGCTGCTCACAAGCTCTTTAGTTTGATAAACTTTGTTTAAAGTTATTTCAAGAAAAGGTTTTAAAACACGATTCAACCCACATTCTCGTGTTTTCTCTACCATTTCAATCGGCATCAGAGTTCGTTTCTCAGGGGTTATTGAGCTTCCTAATAGTTGCTAAGACAACAATCCATGGTAGAATCTAGTCAACAACCAACTCTTGTCAAAGGATATTCCCTTAACAGACCTCCCTTATTTGATGGAACTAGTTATGCATACTAGAGAGACAAAATGTAATTGTTTATGACCTTCACCAATCTATATATATATGTGAGATATAGTTGAAAATTGAGGCTATGTTCCCAAAATAAAAAATAAAGAAACTTGAGAAGAAGAAGAAGAAAAACTCAAAAAACACTAAACAATGAGAATGTAACACCCCGCTACTTAGGGGTGTCCGTGCGAAGGGTACTGTCTCAACGAACACGCTAACGTATGCATAAACTCTTAAATAAAAATCGATTAACTGAAAATAACTGTAAACTGATATCTGTATATAACTGTATAACTGTGTAACTGCTGAAAATATCTGAAACGTAACTGAAAGGTAATCTGCCTCTAAGGTCTGGAGCAACTAATACAACTGGAACTGAAAAGTCTCATAAAACTAATGACTGAAATAAATGTAAAACAATAACTAAAGGGCTCCACGAACGAAGCGGAGCTCACCCAGGATATCTGCTGACACGACCTCTAACGGATCAACGGCTCCTCGTCGGCGGCGGGATCGTACTCTGAAAATGGTTGATGAGGGGTGAGTCATCGACTCAGTGATGGGGAATATGCATGCAATGCAACAGTCATAACACATATATCACGAACTAACATGTTATCAATCACACAAACAATATCCTGTCTAGCTGTCACACTAAAGCCTGCATACCAAGCCTCTGTACTGTATACTGTATCTGTAATCTGTCACCTAGCGCGCAGCATAGGCATAACTGAATCTGTCTCAGCGCGCGGCATGAGTCTACTCATATCTGACCCTCGTGGGGTATATCTGTATTTGTAACCAAGCCGTCCGATAACCGGGATCGGAACGTACTTGGCGGGCTCGGGCGACTCACCGCTAATTAGTAAACCATACTAAGATACCGGGATCTGACCACCGGCCATAGCGTCTGACGTATACTAATCAGGGGCGGCGTAACTATTCTAGACAGTCAACACATAACTTGCTCAAACAAATCATACATGTCCTAAATTCTGCTATTAGTCTATTTATCTGTCTTATATCACATGTTATATCATAAAGCAGTAAACAGCCAACCAATCAGCAATTCACATACATAGCGTGAAAACATAAGTCTTTCCTATTCTACTCTAACCACCTAACATGTTACTATTTCTACTTCTACTCTACATACAAACACATGCATAATAATTGTATTTATATCTTTCCTAATTATCTAATTATCAAACATAAATACATGCTATGAATGCTAAACTACATGCAAGACCTCCACTCACCTGGATAATCCTGACTCTGAGAAGCACCGTCGGCTCCGGCTCCAGCCAGCGGCACTGCGTTCGCACCGTCGGGAAATTGCTCAAGCAGAGTATCCCCAAGACGTCGAAACCTCACTCCGACAGAGTTCCTTTACTGAAAAAGGAACGCCCAAAAGCACTGCTCTTAAAAGGCGTAAGAATGACGTGTGAAGAAAAGGACTCAACTACTACTCATATATATAGGTGAGGGGGGGAGAGCTGACATCATGTTGCGTCCGATGTGGGACTTCGGACGGTCGCTAGCGACTAGACTAAGCTCGCTAGCGACGAGCTCATCGCTAGCGGGTACTGGCTGCTCGCTAGCTAGCACCTGCTGACAGCAATGTTGTGACGCTCGTTCTGCACGATGTGGGACTTGGTCCCGTCGCTGGCGACCGACTGCTCGCTAGCGAAAGCTGACTTGCTCGCTAGCGATGCCCCTCTGACAGCAATCTGCTGACGTGTTTTCTGACGCTTCCTAAAGAGAGTCCTTCCTAAGGGACACTGTGATACGGGGTATCACAGAGAACAAGGCTAAGGTCCAATTAAACTCTAAGACAAAATATCACTTTATATGTGCTTTGACAAAGTTAGAATATGATAAAATCATATCATGTACTTCAACCAAAGAAATGTAGGACAAAGTTCAAGTTCTACAAGAAGGAACAAATCAAGTAAAGGAAACCAAAATAAACATGTTGGTTCATAAGTAAAAAATGTTTACGGACAAAAATAATGAGACGATTGACAGTATGACCACAAGGTTCAGTCATATACTCAATCAACTCAAAAACTTGGGTCACATCTACACCAACTATGATCTTGCAAAAGAGATTCTCAAGAGTCTACCAGCAGGATGGATGCCCAATGTAACAACCATCACTTAGGCCAAGGATCTCAAAACCTTAGAGCTTAGATGCTCTCGTTGGATCTCTCAAAGTCTATGAGATTGAACTTGAAAACATTTCATGAGATACTACCAAGAAAAAAAAAGGTTGGCTCTAGAGTCAAATAACTCAAAGAAAAAAACCAAGTCGCAGAAGGCGTTGGTTGCTGAATCAGAACCGGAAGAAGATGATTCTAAAGAAGAAGAATAAGACGATTTGCAGGACGAAGAAAATGAACGAGCGTTCTTCATCAAGAAAATGTCAAGAGCATGGACAAAACAAAGAAAAAAAGAAGGAGGCTTCAGCAATGATAGAAGAGGCAAAGCCAAGGTTGATGTGTTAAAGGTTAAAGATGATAGTATCACATGCTTCAATTATAGTGAAAAAGACCACTTCAAAAAAGACTGTAAAAAACTCAAAGACAACAGCAAGACTGACAAGTAGAAGAAAAAGAAGGTATATTCAACCAATCTATTAGACAATGAAGAATAAGTAGATGATGTCGAGACATAAGAGGTTTCTAATTTGTGTTTTATGGCTAACTATGAATCAGATGAAGATACAAATTCGTGTTTCATGACTGATTATGAGTCAGAAGAAGATGAGGTAAATGATTCTGACCCTTCTTATGATGATTAAAAAAATATGTATAAAAATGTTTTGAAAAACTCTCAAAATCTTGTTGACAACTTTCTAAGGTTGCAAAGAGATCACAAAAAGAAACTTGTTGATCTCGTAGCAGCTAAAGAGAAAATTGTGGAACTGAAGGATATTCAAAGATTTTTAGAAAATGAAAGTAACTCTATTATAAAGTAGAATGAAATCCTTCAAAAGCAAGCTGCCAACAAACTTTTAAAAAAGTTATATTAAAAAATGGTTAATTGCTCGAAAAATCTTGACTTGGTGTTGGGAAGTCAAAGACCATATTTTGAAAAAACTAGGTTAGGTTATGATAGTTATGAAGAAAAACCAAAAGCAAAAAATCATTGTATGTTCTGTCATAATTCAAATCATGTATCTGAAAAATGTTTCTTGAGAAAGAAAGCAAAGTTCTAAAAGCAGGATTCAACTCAGAATGGACATACAAAAAAAGATAGTGTTTTTAAGACCATTAACCTAAAAGGATTAAAAAATATATGGGTACCTAAGGTGAGAGTTCATGTGAGTGCAAATAAGCCTCAAATCTCGAAAAGCAAAAAATAAGAAATGATATATGGATAGTGGATACTATAGACATATGACGAGATGTAAAAGAAAGTTTCATCTCTTTAAGATCCAAGTCTGAAGGATTAGTAAAGTTTGCAAATGGCATCAAGGGTAAAGTCATTGAAATATGTAACATTGGTAAAACTAGTTCTAACAATATTTCTAATGTTTTACTTGTTGATAGTCTGAAAAATAATGTTTTAAGCATTAATCAATCATGTGACCAAGACTATAAAGTTATGTTTGACGCCACATGTGGTGAAGTGTTTGATTCCGCGACGGAAAAAGTTATTCTCACCACCAAGCGTGTGGGAAACACCTATGTGTTGTATTTGGAAGATCTGACAGAACAAAGTGTAGAATGTCTAGTATCTATGTTAAATGATAAGTGGCTTTAGCACAAGAAACTAGGTCTGGCTCAAACGAGACTCATTTATGAGATCTCTAGAAAAGAGTTGGTCAAAGGTTTACCTAAGATCTCTTTTGAAAAAGATACCACATGTGATTTCTTTATTGAAAATGGTAAACAAACCAAATCATTTTTTCAAAGTATAAACTCAGTGGTAAGATCTAGATCACTAGAACTTCTACACATGGATTTGTTTGTTCCCACCAAAATCACAAGTCTTAGTTGGAGAAAATATGCCTTTGTAATTATGGATGACTTCTCTAGATATACATGTTTTATTTTCTTATCTTTTAAGGATGAGACATTTGAAAGATTTTATTTTTTTATGAAGAAAATTCAAAATGAAAAAAATCTCACATTCTCCTCCATTTGATCAGATCATGGAAGAGAATTTGTGAATCAATCTTTTGAAAGCTTTGTGAAAAAATGGGCATCTTTCAAAACTTTTCATGTCCCAGAACTTCTCAATAAAATGAGGTAGTTGAGAGAAACAATAGAAGTTTACAAGAAATGGTGAAAACTATGCTTTTGGAAAGTGATTTATCAAAAGCTTTTTGGGCTGAGATTGTCAACACAACATGTGTAACCCCCAAGTAATTAGTCCTTAATGCTTAAGTCACTTTAGGCCAATTATTAAGGGTCGCATCCTGATTTCATAGTTTGTTTCTTTCTTTAAAATAGAATACACGGAAAATACATAAGAAATTATTTTTGAAAATACAATATCGTAAAAATATGGGCGACCGTCAAAATATAAACGCTAGATATAATCATGCACTTTATAGCTATAAAATATATACATGCAATACGATTCTAACTTTGAACATACATCACAAATATTCCCAAATACATGAATCATAACAATTATTTAATATAATATATTACTAATATAAATATCGTCGGCTAACAATTGTCCAACCTTAACTATAGGTAAAGCAACGTAAATAAGGGAAAAGCGTATAAAACAGCAGAAGCTCTAAGCGCGTTCGTCTTCACATCCACCGGGAGTCTCCGGACCCAAGGTTACGTGATACACTAAAAAAGATAAGGTGAATACTGAAAAGTAACTCAGTAGAGGAAGCCGCCCCGGGTTTCATTATAAAGAAGTGAAGCATGAATGAGTTCAATTCAAATATAATTTTGAAAACAATCTTTTCCCGGAACGTCTTACCTAAGTGCGTCTTGTTCATTTTATTAATACATATAACATTGCATATAATCGTAAATATCTCTGTGTAGTGTACTTGTACTCCTAACATAAACAGGGAACATAACATAATAAAACATATATCAGAACTTTCTTTCATCTTGTCTTTACTTTAACTTTAGTCTGTCAGACAAGGTTAAGCCACCCTCCTGTCAATATCCTCCACAACACCGGTCCCTGGGCAGGAGCTCATCCTAAACATACGGGGAGAAGGGGTACAATTCACCTTCCTCTAGTGAAGGAGTTGCAGATGAGGATGTCATCCCTCCCCACAACCCTCATCACCAGCTGAAGGCTATCCATGGAGTCTAGTAGTTTATGTTTTAGTTTATTCTTTCTAGACAGATCTATGTATTAGTTTGCTCCAGACTTTAGAGGTAGGATTCCTTTATCAGTTATGTTATGTTTCAGTATATAGAACTAGTATTATTGTTTTAGATTATTATTATGATTATGATATTATGTTGTTTAGCCCTTATGTTATGTTTGGTAGTGTATTCGTAGGGATAGAGCCCTTCGCATGGACACCCCTCAGTAGCGGGGTGTTATAGAGTGTGAGTGGGGTTGGGTGGAAGAAGAGAAGAAGTCCGTGCATGTGAGTGTGTTTTTCAAAGAAAATAATTTATTGGGTAAAAATGCCCAAATTGAGTTTTTGACTGTGTTTTGACTGCTAAAATTTTGTACCTTAAAACTTTCTGAATATAAAAATATGATTGTAATTATAACGTTCCTTATCTCTTATTTTAAAGATTTCTTTATTCCGATTGTTTAAATTAGTTTATAAACTAACAAACTCGGAAGCAAGCCTTCTGAACTTTAACCCTTAAATTAGCTTAGGAGCTAACAAACTTAGAAGTTTGCCTTCTGAACTCTAATTCGCTGCATATCTTGAAATCTTTGTTTTAATAGACTTTGTTTAAGTTTCTGCAACTACACAACACTGCAAGTTTCAAAAAGAAAGCACAATTCAACTCTTTTTCTCGTGCTCACTTAATATTTTGTTGGAATATACTAATGGTTTGTTGAGTGATACAACTTAGAATAGAAACGATAAATCAAACTTATATTATAAGTTGAAATTGTGAGAAAAAATTTGTGTGAATTTTGATTTTCCACGAATATGTTTGGTTGAGAGGAAAGAAAGGAAATGATAAATTATTTTCTTTTGTTTGTTAAGGTTGAAAAGTGAGAGAAAAGAAAAGAATGATAACATTATATGACAATTTTATCCTCAAATATTATAACAAACTGAATAAAAATTTTAATTTTATGATTTAATAAATTTCAAATAATATCCTTCTGTTGGTCGAAGTAGCCTCTAATAACTCAAGAGGGGGGGTGAATTGAGTAGAAATGACAATTAAAAAACTCTTCGAACTCCTTTTATGTGTTGATGGATAAAGTGATAATGTAGTATAAAATGTATATGATAAAAGTGAAAATAACAAGAGTAAGGGAAGAGAAAACTGTCACAAGAGATTTATACTGGTTCGGCCACAACCTTGTGCCTACATCCAGTTCCAAGTCTCCCACTTGGATAGTCCACTATAATCTTCAGAAGATTACAACACTTGATTGTTCCAAAGGGATACCCCACCCTTCCAATCAAGTAGACCCAAACCAAAGTGATTATCACCCAATCACTTTATTTCAATCTTACAAATTTGTGAGTGAAGAAAACTCTCATACAAAAACTCTCTCAAAGAGTAGATATACAATTTGATAACACAATCCTATTATCTCAAAATGAATAGAAAGAATTAGACCACATGAGATTAGAAAAAGTGAGAGAGAAAAGTTAAAACACTTTTAGAACATGTCTCTCATGATTCTCATTGTTTGGAATTAGAAACCATTGGTATTTATAGAGTTTCAACCATTGCATGCATGAACCAATGTGACTCTTCAAATAAAACCAATTTAACATAGTGTAATTAATTACATCTCTTGCTAACAACACTCTTGTAATCAATTACATCATGCCTTTTCATTCAAATTTGAAATCTTTAAGAGTCAAAATAATTTCCAAACATATTGAAATAACTTTCTAATGTTTCAAAACTTATCAAAGGTATTTTCCAAAACGTTTTAATGCATAGTTTTGAAACTTTAATTATTTTCATGAAACCATAAAATAAAATCATTTTGAAAACCTATTTCATAAAAATTGTGGTCATTCATTTTATCTATCTTGAGATGTACATAATTTAATCTAAATGACCTTACTAATTGATCTTCAAAATATCTTCAATATCTTCGAGATCAATCCAGAAAATATATCATGTGTCTTGATTACTTTGCTTTCAATATAACAACGTTAAATCCCTTTTTGACATTATCAAAACCTGTGACATTAAACACACATACAACCATACCTCCTACAAAATTGAACTAGGAGTTAATTTTCATGCTTTGATAATGTAAACTCTTTTACATTGTCAACACTTTATAAGATTTTTTAGTTAGTAGTTAGTTAAGTTAGAGATTTTTGCTAAGTTGTCAACACATGATTGAATGTTAGTATAAAATTTTTATACTGACAATGTATTCTAATTCAACTCTTCAACTAATAACAAGAAAAAATAAATTATTCAAATTTTTTTGACACACCATTAATTTATCGATGTAGTATTTGAAAGATATTATTCAACAATATGTTTTATTGAAACAACATTCTAACATTGATTTAGTCCATCTTTGTCATGCTTGATTTTAGTAAACTTATTAAATTGAAAATTTGATGCTTTATATGAAACTAATTAGGAAGTAACTATTCTAATTTTTTTAGTTTTATTTGTTGTATACTTCAAAATATTTAAAGATCTGGTCGCTAAAAGTCCACCACTGCGTTGTTGCAAAGCTTCCACTACAATGTTGTCATGGTCCCGACTTCTGTTAGTAATATAGAAACTCCATAACTATAGATCTCCATATCCTCTAACCATATGACATTGTTGCCTTTGCATTGTCGTCGACAATGTCAAAGGATAGGTGAGCGGTGAAATCGCACTGCCAAATGTGTGGCAGACCACTATGAGAGGAAGTGGTGGTGATGGTTTGGGTTTGGTGTATCTATAGAAGAAGAAGATACAAGTTAGGCGTAAAATGGGGAAACAATGAAAACTTTCACTTTCCCCCCAATTTTCCATCCTAAGTTGAGGGAAAGAAATTTGTGGGCCCTATTGCTCTATTCACCATTGTCACACTTTTCATCTAATGACGACAATGTTTTAGTCTTGAAGATGAAGACTTAAATGCAAAATAAAATATTGCTAAACTTAACCACACCTTTCAAATGTGGTTAAGTGCATAAATGGTAGCTAAACACAATAACTGTTGTTGGATGCAATAAATTGTATGTTGCTAAATGCACTCTGGTAGTCTTATTATATAATATTACTAACTTGCCCTCATCTCAGAGAGAGGTCATAGAGGCACGACAAAGTGATCGCGCTATCGACACAACAGAGCGGTCACAATGTCAATGCGATAGGTATGAATGTCAATAGGGCAAGTAGTCTGACACGACAAATATAGTGGATTGTCGACTTAAGACGTCAATGCCACTCTTGCTGGTGCCACCAGTTTTGACTCAAGCATGGTTATACCAACACAACAAGGAGCGATGGAGAAACAGAAAATGACACGATAGGGAGCGACATTGACACGGGCGACAATTCAAAAGAGTGGTGGGGATGGAGCAAGTACTTTGAGGAAGAAAAGGTGAGATAGTGCTAAAAAATTGATAAAACACTCAATGACATTTTTTATTTTCATCTTAACTACATTCTCAAATTTTAGTTAAAAGCCTCTTGGGCATGATGGCCAAAACAATATCTTCATTGTAGAATGCAACGTTAAAGGGCATGGTTAAGGTTAACACGTTATTATGTATTTAATAACCATTTTAATATGTAATTAAATAAATTTTCTTCGTAAAAACTAAACAATAATAATATTTGTACATACACTTTCTTTTACATATTTTTTCCATCTACTTCACCACCTTTAAATTTTAATATGACATTACTCCACCACTTACATTTCTTTTCACTATTGAATCAAAATATATGTTTACTATACGTACCTTTTAGTTCGTGTCAATATCATTGCTCAAAACTAAAACACTGACATCTTTTTGCATCTCATTTACACATGACTTTGTCGTGACGTGCTCTATGGCATACATTTGATGTTTTCACCCTGCATACGTTTTATGTTTTCACTGCGCAAAATCCGCCTTGGATGTTAATTAAAAGCAAAGTTAAGTACAAATGAAAATGTTGAGAGCCATAAAAGCATGTTTTATTTTACTATAATAGCTTAAATTTTATGTTTTCTCAATGGTTATGCCATAAAAAAGTATTTCTAAACATATTCTAACAATACTTTTACTAGCAAGTTTTATCCAAACATCCCAAAAACACACAAGATTTCTTTTCAATAAAGAAAAAGAAAACTTATTTTAATCTAATAATGGCACCCAAACAAACATAAGGATGAGATAATTCCCTTGACTTTGAATGAAACTGATTCAAAATGTCCCTAAAAATATTTGATCACCTTATGTTTCTATTAGGATTTGACATAATATATAAATTAGCTCATGTGTCTTCTACAGTTATCAAACATTTGTGCAATGTAACTCGTTGTGAAGTTTCTTTTTATAATTCTTTGAACTTGAGACCCAGTCATATGTGCCCTTTGTCTAAGCAGAAAAAACTTGCATTTAACCCACATTGCATCTAATCTCTTTTACCTGGTCCATATAGACATTTGAGACCCTTATCAGTTATCACCATTAACACCACATTGCATCGGCATAAAGATCCACATGCCAGAATTTATCTACTTCAAATAGAGTAAGTAGAGAAAACATATCTCCTATTAGAAAGAAGTGATGAACAAATTTTCCCAGATAATTTTATATGACAAGAGAAAAAAGTAAAAAAAAAAGTTATGCAAGATGGAAATAAGTAACCTCTATCAGATCCCATATTCATAGCCAAATCAGTTGAACTTTTAACAAGATTAGCTCCAAACAGGAAATTTAGTGTATTCATTGCTTGTCCTCATTGTTGGATTGCAACATGCAAACCATTAGATCCAAAACCTGCACATAATGCCACACATGACACATTTGGAACAAAATCAGTACAAACAAGCAAAAGACAACCAAATAGAAGAACAAAACTAACATTACAGTAAGCATGAATAAAAGGGGCTCCACTCTCATGCAATGCATCTATTTAATACCATCCACGTTTCATTAAAAAAAAAAAAGAATCCTTGTTGCATAGGACATAAGTTATTTAAAGGCTTGACACGTCTGGAAGCTTTAACACCATTTGATGTAACAATTTTATCCATCCCTGAAGCACATCAACCAGTGTAGAATAGAGCCATAGAGGTTTGTAAGTTCAGTTTATATTTTAGATCAGTACGAACTTGTACATATATCTAACATCAGTAATGTCAGTTTACTCTTACCATC
Organism: Aeschynomene evenia; assembly: GCA_013621005.1. Taxonomy (NCBI): domain Eukaryota; kingdom Viridiplantae; phylum Streptophyta; class Magnoliopsida; order Fabales; family Fabaceae; genus Aeschynomene; species Aeschynomene evenia. Next base: position 21,979,803 of record CM024265.1, on the reverse strand, counting down.
ATCCTTCAACTTGGAAATAGGAAAAGAAACAAAATGCCTAGCTGCTATACTTTACAAATTAATTATAGCACAAAGGAAGGGGAAAATGGGAGAAATTATGAATGAATGCGTATAGATGCCAAGCTTTATATGTCTAGAAATTCATATAACTTAATAAACAAAATACCTTTCTAAACGAAAGCGCTCCATGCATTGCATCTGCCATATGCTTTAAGAGTAATTCTGCCCAACAACCATCAGTAATTTTCATCATAGACAACTTTTATTCACTATTTGTCTATTTCCTTCTTCATAAAGAATGAAGGCAGAAAAATCAACAAATGATAGCACTGAATTATAGGCGCTACACATAAAAGTTGTTTCCTCAGATGACATGTTATGCACAGTGCGACAAGATAAGTAATGCTTGCTTCCATTATCCATTGATATGCACTGAGGATTATAGGCTCAGGATCCACATCCCTGAGCTTCAGCATCAAAATGATGTATGAATGGTTGAGACTCATCTTCCATGTGACCAGTAAGATATGAAAGGCATTTATTAACCGATTCCAAATGCCATGGTGAATTGTCTTCAGCAAAGAAAGGCTGGATCTTTTGGTTAATCTCAGTCCAACTGCACCCTGGATTCTTCTTCAATCCAAGCTCTTTCATTTTGGATCTCACCATCCGCATCTCATCCCATTTTTGGGCAGATGCATACATATTTGATAAGATAATATATGTTGATGGATCATCAGGATCCTTGTCAATAAGTATTCTAGCAATTTCTACCCCCAAATCGAGATTTCTGTGCAAACGACATGCAGAAAATAATGTGCTTAGTAACCCAACATCATCCCTGATTTCAGGGTTTCTTTGTAGAATCTCATAGGCTTCATGTAATCTTCCAGCACGTCCAAGAAGATCAATCAAGCAAGAATAATGCTCGACTCTAGGTGCAATGCCATAAACATTGACCATTTCGTTGAAAAGATAGCATCCTTCATCAACCATCCCAGCATGACCACAAGCAGATAATATGGCAAGAAAAGTAACTCTGTCCGGCTTCACATTGGACTGAAGCATTTCAGCAAAAAGTTTCAAAGCTTCATGGGCCCGACCGTGAGACCCATAAGCTGTGATCATTGAAGTCCAAGACACCAGATCCCTCTCTGGTAAACACTTAAAAATACTAAATGCTTCATCCATAGCACCACACTTTGCATACATATCAAGTAGAGCCCCCATAACTACTTCATTATTTCCTAAATTTCTGTTGATAATCAAATTGTGAATCTCTTTGCCCTTCTCTAGTGCTGCTACGTGTGAACAAGCTGCTAAAACACTTGTAAAAGTGATAGCATCTGGTTCAACATAAGCTTGTTTCATCTCACTAAAGATGCCAAGGGCTTCAAAAAATTTCCCCGTTGTCACATATCCAGAAATCATAACATTCCATAAAACTGCCTTTGGCTTTGGTATTAACCTAAAGATGTTTTCAGCTGACCCAACCTTTCCACATTTGAAGTATAAATCAATTAGTGAGCTATCAATAAAAATATCAGGCTCTATGTTGTTTCGTATTATAAATCCATGTACAAATTTTCCCTCTAGTAGTCGGGATGATCGTGAACAAACCATTAATAAGCTACTCAAAGTAGTCAAAGTTGGCCTGAACCCCTCATTGTACATCCTCTTAAAAAGTTGAATGCATGAAACAATGTCACCTTTCAAGCCATATCCTGCAATCAACGAATTCCAAGCAACAACAGTCTTTTTAGGTATCTGCTCAAAGACCTCTATGGCCTTTTCTAGGTGACCACATTTTCCATACATGTCAACAAGAGCAGAGCTAATGAAATTATCCATCTTAAACCCACTATTTATCAACTCTTTGTGAATCTCCCTTCCCCTGTCCAGATCCAAAAGCCTAGCACATGATGAGATAGCTGTTGTGATCGTAACTGAATCTGGATCAAAACCAAATCTCCTCATCATGCTAAAATATTGCAGGGCCACTTCAAATTTCCCACTCTGGTAATAACAAGATATCACCGTATTCCAACATGCCACATCCTTCTCAGGCATTTCATCAAACATTTGTACAGCATACTCGAATGCGTTGCATTTGGCATACATACCCACAAGAGAACTTCCAACTACAATGTCTGCCACCAAACCAGATTTCACCAAAAATGTATGAATCGTTCTCCCTAACACAACTCTCCTCAACCCACCACACGCCTTGAGAACACTCGGGTAAGTATAACTATCAGGCATAACGCCAGGGTAATGCATGAACCTCTGATAAAGCTCCAGGGCTTCCAAATACATGTAATTCTTAGTGTAACCAGCCATTAAGCCATTCCAAAGAGATACCTCATTTGGGTTTTCAATGGAATCAAAAACACGCTTTGCATAATCGTATAAATGGGTAGATACATAAAGGTCAATGAGGTTCCTGCACAATAAAACATCCTTTTGCAACCCAAAAGAGAGAACCTTCTGATGGATTAGCTTGCCTTGTCTCAGTGACTTGGAACTCACGCAGGTTCTTAAAAGGGGTAGTAGTTTTCTTGCATCCATGAACATTCATTTAGCAATGGCTAGCACAGAGATCTATACATGATACAAGGCTGAATAGCCTAGCTCCACATGGCGCCTCCACAATAATTCAACCACCAAAATCACTTTGCCAAGCTATCCATAAATGTTGAAGTACTAGTTAGAAGCCCATGCAATGCATGGGTGTGTTTAGAGTAAAATCAGAGATATATTAGTTGGTTCATAATGAGTTGATGAAAATCTAATAAGAATGTACAATTGTATATGAATTTTCATTTATTTTTCTTTTTTTCGCACCTAGCTCTTTTCTAACATATTCATAATTTTACAACGTTAAACAAAGAAATTTGTGCTCAAACAGTACCATAAAGACAATTTATCAGTGAATTGGGCTTTTTTTAACCTTATAATTAGATATGCATTACCAATCAAGAGAGTTCAATAAGATTTTATAACATTAAAAAGGAAAAAGAATAGTATCCTAACTAACACCAAAATAATCGATATTCTATACCTCTCAGTTCACAACGCTTTAATATTTCAATACATGAAAAATAACAAAGCACCCATTCTACATGACATAATGATCAACGAAATTGGACCAATTTTAGTCTGCTACTTCCACCACATGTTTAAAGAATACCAAGACTATAGCAAACATGGTATGGAAATACCAAAAAGATGCTGATTTTTTAAGAGAATGTGTCCTTCAGTAAATATTTAGCTACAAACACGATATCTTTTTCTTTTAACCAACTGTTTACAGCCTGTAGTGGGAAAAAAGAATCCAATATAACTGTTAAATCACTTAGTAAAAGCAACCACAAATGGTATTGTTCAACCCCAATTGTACATAGAGGCAACAACACTGAGTTAAACTTAAATACCACATACCAATTTCCTTTTGTTTGGATAACTAATGGTGAATGGAGTGGGATGAAATGCAATGGAATATAGAGGAATGGTATGGGACATGATAAGATATAAATTTCATACCATCGTTTGGATATTTAATAAAATGGAATGGAATTGAATGGTATGATTTTAAAAAAAAATTGGTTGAAAATAGTATAATCCCACCCAATACCTCCCAATTAGGAGGGGATGTAAAATGGGAAAAATAATAGAATTGGATTATATTGATCCCATTTGCTTCCATCTCATCCCATCCTCTTAAAATGAATCCAAACAATGAGATATTAAAAAATTGCACCCCTTCCATCTCATTCCATCCCCTACCATCAATCCAAACAAAGCATATGCTTAGTAGTAAAGAAAACAATAGGCAAGCTCATACAGAGTTTTCGATCGAAAAGCTAGAAGCAATAACATACACAAATTAAAGGTAATGTTTTAATGTCAGGCAAAAGCCAAAAGAAAAAAAAAATGAATCGCAGGCTTAGATGTGAGCGTGAGCACAAACCTAGGTACTCATCATGCAAAAGCGATCACTGTGAAGACAAAAAAAGGGGACGGGGGTTTTTGCCCCCGACCCCGTTCCCAGTTCCCCGCAGGTCCCGCTGGGATTACCCTGCGCAGAAAAATCTTTAAAATTGCAGAAAAAAAAAAAAAAGAAGGAACAAGAAATAAGTTGCAAATCAAAACAAGAAAAGAAAATCTAAACAAATCAAAACAAGCTGCAAATCAGGATCTAAATCTAAACAAGAAAATATCAAGAGACAAATCAGAACACACTTACCTTCAAGGGTGTTGGAGTAGAGGCAGAGGCACGAGGCAATGGCGTTGCGGCCGGAGCAGATGCAGAAGCACGACTCGCACGAGGCCGTTGGCGTTGTGCGACGGAGATTTTTGCCCTCAGAGCAGAGACGACGCGACTGACGGAGCAGAAGTAGATAGCAGGTGGGGGATGACGTCGACGGAAGCAAACAGGACGCGGAGGGCGGCGTCGATTCAGCGGCAAACATCAGACAGCTAGAGGGGTGAAGAAGAATTGGGGCGGCGAAATCATTATTGAAGTTTTGGCTTTTTAACTTAAAATGTTAGGCTTGTTTGGTATTTTTTTTTTTTAATTTTCTATTTTCTCTATTTTCAAAATTTAAAATTTTGTGAAAAAAATATCTTGTTATTTGCATAATAAAAGATCAATCAAACGTGTGATTTACATAACAGGGAATGTGTGCTATACATGTAACACAAATTTCATATTATGTATAACAATAATAGTTGGCGTATTTCTGTTGTACGATGAGCATTATTGTTTTTTAATTAGAGTGTAATAATATGTTACCTAGTAATGGGAAATATTTATCGTACAACTAAAATTAATCAAACTAGTATCCAACTCATTAAACATAATTGTAGGATTTATTTGTTAATGAATCTTATCACCATATAATTACAAGTTCGATAAAAGTTGAATGATTTTATATTGTACCTGTACCCTGGTAATTATTAACTGTCATGAAAATCAAGATATTACTAGCAATTTCATATGATCTCTTTGGCTTGGATTGGCTTCACTACTTGGATGCATGTGCTAAATTTGTTGAACAACATAAGACAGTTTAATAATTGATTACTTTAATTACAGTTTTGTTTAACTTCCAACTCTTTTTGAACTGGTTGTCAAATTCATGGTTGAAATTTCAGGTGGATGGCCCAGCAGTTCTTGGGGCAAAAGAGTAGATTTTCTTTCCATCACTGTTGGTATCTAATAGTCTCTGGTTTTAGCTTATCTTTTCTTGGACTCCAAACTAGCAGTGCCAGAAAACAAGAATTTCATTATACTAAAGAGAAAGAGAACAGATTGAATGAGCAACACAAAAAGAACTTACACAAATGTTCAAGTTTCCTTTACATAACAAAGAGATACATTAAATTGACAAGGTAGTAATTACAGCCATATCTACCAACCAAAGAATATGAAGAGAAAGAATTGTTGAACTCCTACACATCATTATTAATGTTGATGATTCTCTAATTGACCTATAACCCAAACAACTTATTTGCATGTTTCACATGCTCATCATCAACAAAATAAACTTGGCCGATCTTATGAAACACTTGCGACGTCAACAAGCTATCTGATCCTGCTTGGTGACTCTTCCCAGCAACCCTGTCGACGTTGAGGGTCTGACCCATGCGTTCCAAACCACCATAGAGTCCATTACAGAACTGAGCCACATGCTTCACATCATACACCTTTCTCCCAAACAACTCCCCCAAAACTAACATAAAGTCCTCTAATCGCTTAGGAAGGAACCTTCGAGTCAAAATCTTCACCAAGTAACCAAAATCATATGCACCGTGAAATGTAACCCAAGTCACCCTATCGTTACACACAAGTCCAGACTTCGCTGCTAGTTCTGCAAAGCGTGCCGATGAGACTCCGGCGACAGCATTGCGTGGGAAGTCGATGCCTTGACGATGGAGTAGCGCGACAGAGTCCACTGCATGAGCATCACGCGCCGCATTGAAGTCTCGGAAATTGAATTGCCAAATAAAATAGCGCTTCCCGTCTGTTCCGAGGTCAGGGAGGTTTCCGTCCTTGTCGGAGAAAGTGAGTCCGACTTGGATAAGATTGAGCGCGTCCACATTCAGCTTGAGTAGCCTGTATTTCTCAGCGAGCAGTAAATTCCGATGGTTGTCGCGGGGCTTGAAGATGACACCTGGAAACTCTGTATCTACAGAGACGTAAGGGAATTTTTCAATCAGTTGAGCAATGAGGCCAAATTCATAGTCACGGTTGGAAGCCCACACTTGTCTTATGATGATCTTGTTTGTGTCCATGTCATCAACTCCTATGGAGTCAGCTGATTCTTGAGAGAGAAGATGATAATGTCGTTGCTGTTGTTGACGGAGATACAACAGCGCTGGCAATGGCATTGGCCGAGGAAGTAGCCGCCGCTGCGGCGGAGGAAACATGGGACGTGGAATGAACGGAGGAGGACGACGATGAAGGAACATCAATCTTTGTTGAGGAATTGCGTGTGTCATCATCATTGTTGTTGATTGTAGTTTGCAGAATCAATTCTTGTTGGATGGAAGAGTGAAGAGAGGAGAACTGAGAGAGTTTTGTTTCCGAGAAGAGCATGGAAATAAATAGAGAGGATGTGAAAGTGAAAGTGATTTTAGTTTAAGGCGCCATGCATTTGATTTTTCAATAATAATATTTTTACATACACTTTCTCTTACATATCTTTTCCACCCACTTTATTATCTTTGGATTTTGATGTGACATCACTTCTTTACTTACACTTCTTTTTTCCACCATTAGATCAAGATGTATATTTACTATACATACCAGAAGGTATGCACCAATATCATTCCTCTTGATTTTTTTTTTACATTGGTTTGCATTCAGTTTTGGTTACTGAATCAAATCTTCTGAAAGAACAAGGAAGAGGGAAGGGAGGTGAACTGAGAGCGCGTTTGTTTCCGGAAAAGTGTGATGAGTGAGGAGCAGCGAAATAAATAGAAAGGAAATACAAAATTAATTTTTATTTGAATATAATATATCATTATTTAATCATAAATATATTTTTCATGTGATAAAAAATATATTTTATTTAAAGATAGAAATTATAATTTTTGAAAAGATTTTTATTTATTTTTAGAGACTTTATCCTTATTAAAAAAAAAACTGGAACTCATGAAAGTATAGGATTGGATTTTTCAAAAACAAAAAATTACATTGCATCTATACTATATTAATATATAGAATTCATATTTAAGAACAATTAATTGAAAACTTCTATCACATAGCAACTTCCGAAGTAATCTAAAATTAAAAAATTATACTATTCAAACCAGACAACTAATTGTAATTTTAATTTTTTTTTATTTTGAATTTTAATCGAAAAATACTTTTTTAATCGGCATGTATTCAACCACCAAACTAAAACCTAAAATATTTGAAAAGGTATTTTTTAAATCAGCCTAAAATTCCTTTCAATAATTTTTTTAAAATTTTAAACGAAAACTTCATCTTAGAATTGAAAAACCCAAAATTTAAAAAATAAAACAAAAATTATTCTTTTTTTTAATTTGATTCTGGCATATATTCAACCACCAAATTAAACCTAAAATATTAAAAATACAAAAATTAATCTTTTTTTGTATTCATTGTCTTGAATAAATAAAACTAAATAATAATGATAGAAACTAACTAATTGAACGGATTTTAATAAATAGAATCATATCTTTTAGAGAAATAAATTTTCACATATTAATTGATATCATCCTCTATAAATTTTAATATTTTCTATCTTAGCTCCTTAGACACTAATTGATTACCACTATTAATATAGTAATCAATCCGTTCTTTTATATATATATATATATATATATATATATATATATATATATATATATATATATATATATATATTCTTCTTTGATCATCATCTTATTATTATTGATCTTTTCTTACTATATAATTGTTGATCCTCTTATATTCACGAGTAATCAATTTGACCCATTATTAAAAACTATTACACTAATAAAAAAAATAGTAAATTGAAAATATAAGTAGTTTGACTCTGAAGAGTGAAAATGGGAGTAGATTTTCTTTTCTTCACTGTTTTAATCTAGCTATGTTCGGTTGTTATGCTTTTCAATCTAATAGTCTCTAGATTTTACATATCTTTTCTTATAGTGCATATGTAACATAAAAAGAGAAAGAGAACAAATTGAATGACCAACACAAAAAGAACTTGTATAAATGTTCAATCAATTTGCTTTACATAGTTTTATTATTTGTTATATTTATACGTAATTAATTAACAACATTATTATGATATGCAGTGATATGTGTATTGTGCTTATTGTAATAATATTATAAGAGATATGTAACTATTATTTATTATGTGCAGACAATCATTGACATGTCGAAATATTATAAGGCCGCCTATTTTTGGTTATTGTGTTCTGAAAAAAATTTATATACATATTTTCATAATAATAATTTTTTAAAAATCAGTAAGCGATGAAATCAAGATATTATTAACATTTGACAAATAATCCATTATGCCTATAGTATAAGGGGTTAATTAATTATATAAGGGTGTTACATTTTAGTATCAAGTATTTCAATCTTTATAGGACTTGAGGATTGAATATTTTATACTTTTGTTACATAATATGATAGTTATGTCATGCTTTGAATCTTATCTATATATGATGAGATATAAGATTTAAAATTTGCATGAGCCGTTATTCCTGAACTCTAATTGCTACCTATTCGATTTGTGAAAATATTGGGTCTGACCGGCCTATTGTCTTTTACTTAGAGAATTGAGAACAAATAGTATCAAGTAGACGATATAAGACGTTTTGTAATGGTGGCCCAAAATTTTTCGGAATTATAAGGTGCATTGCAAGATATCATGATACAAGTCACACATTTTTGGGTCAATGGTAAGATCTTATTATGATGAAAGCTCCACACTAATTCATATGCTTCTATTTTATGATTCATCCCATAGTTCTAATTGTTTCATTTTTTGTCATCTAAGTTAATTTGTTGATGGGTCATCTAAGGCCTACTTCTTTTTCGTCGTTCAATAATTAGTCATTAAAATTCAACTAAGGTATATATATGTCTCATTTCACTCACAATTTTCAAACTCTTTAGTATATATAAACACTCCTTTAATAACATTATTGATTACTTATTTTTTCTTTCAACTCACACCATCTCTTTAACTTTTTTCTCACTTAATAACTATTAATATATTATTAATTAAGGGCTAAAGATCAAAATTAAAGGTACAATAAAAAAAAGTAGGGAAGAAACAAAAGACCTATGAAAAGCATTATTCGTACAAAATTTCCATCAATTTTCTTTTTATAACAAAGTAACAATTACACAATAATATCAAAAAAAAAATTATCCAAAAATAAAAGGAGATAATTTGATTACTAACTATGGTCAACGGTTTTAATTAACGAGTACTAATAGTACATATGTCTTAAAAGAGTTAAGTGTGTGTTTGGTTTGGTGTCCACAGCCATCCAACGCACGCGTTTTGTTTATTGAAAGTTGCACCATTTTATTTAGGTGCTTTTAAATTAGCAAACTCCAACATGATTTTGGGTTCAAATCCCATTAGAATCAAAGCTACAAATTGTTACTTTTCCATTCAATCTTTTCACTTTCAAATTACAAAAACTTTAAATTACCAATTTTAACTTTTTTTATTATTTTTTATTTACTTATTATCTTCTATTTATGTTATTCATAATTAAAACAACTTATTTTCTTTTAAATAATAAATTTAGTTTACTTCATTTGTTTTATTTTTCTTAATATCTTTTTTAGATTTTTTCTAATTAAAATTTTAAATTAAATGCTTTGTATTCATTTATTATGCATATATTATTTTAGAACATTATTATTCATGATTCAACACTAACATAAGTTTTTTTAAATAATAAAAACAAAAATTAAAAAAATGTTTTTTTTTAATATTTTCATAAACTATATAGTATAAAAAAAGTAAAAATAAATTAAAAAAATTAATTTCATATCCATTTTAGTAATTTTACATTCAAAAGTCAAACAATATTTATTTTATGACAATCACTTTTGAGTTTTGACATAAATTTACTAAACATAAATATCGTTGACACTAACTCAATTCTCATCAAAATCAATTCTTTAAAATCAAGTTAAAACATACTCCCGTTTGCAAACGCTAATCCAAACACACCATAAACATTAACTTCTAAAAGGAAGGTTTTTTGGGCCAAAAAATTATTAAATGGGCTTATTGGCTGGTTGGCTGGTTTTCTATTGTTCACTAAGTATTTTCCATACTGAAAACAGAGAAAACAATAAAATCACGTTTTCTCTGTTTTTAGTATTTCCTTAAAAAAATTTTGAAAATAGAAAAAACAGGAAATAAAAACAGAAAATGAAAATAGAAACCAAATAGCATTCAGTGACCGTTGCTATGGTGCAGTTGATTTTTTTAACATTCGATTACAGCCGTTTTTTTATTGGTGGAAGTGCTGAGAGATTGTAAAAGGTGGGACAATTGTATAGGGCACTATTAACCAATTAGGATGTGTAACAGATGAGTTATGGTAATTGAAAGTAAAAAAAATAAATTTCACTTTATTGGTTGAAAATCGAAAATATCCCACATAGTAATAGAAAATGAAAAGGCAATCCAGTTGTCGCGAGCCCTAATTCAGTGACGGTGTTGTTCCTCGTCGTGATTGTGGTTTTCGGTTAATCTTTGTTTGTTTTAGTATTTTACCCCAATGTTGTTTAGCCACCATAAAAAGGGCAGATGTGATTAATGGGCGAGTAAGAAAACTCACTTCCCCCGAATTTGAAAATGATTTCCCCCTGGGTGAGGAATAATTGATTAACTATCACTGGCGTTTGTACAAAATATGGCTGATGAATGACCTGCGATTATCGTTACGGTCGTCCTTCATTGGTTTATTTTGGGCAAGTCGTTTATTGTAGGTAGCTCAGCACGATCGGCATAGGTATATGTTAGGACAGAGACTTGGAATGTTTGTGTTTCCTAATTCGTATGAATTGTTTGCTGTTTTTTTAGGCAATCGAAATCTTGTTCTGCATGTGAGTATTTAGTGGTCCAGTAAGTAGTTTGGAGGCTTGAAGGAGTGTATCGATTGGATATTTGCATAGGCTGACATTAGAAAAAAAATTGTTTTGATTTGGTACTGTGTGACTTCGATCTTCGCCCAAAAAGCACTTCATCGGACATGGTCTACTCCGATGTGGTGGCACCGTCCCAGCCTAAACCCTAACTTTGTCAAAGGAGTTTTGGCTTTGTCTCACTCGATCTTTTAATTTTTAATATGTTGTATTTTCTATTTATTGTTTTTTCGGAAAAAGAATTTACTTACCTAATTACATTTACATACCAACCATTAAAAACTTAATGACTCTAACATACTTTGACTACAATACAGTGGTTGACTAAAAGTATCGTGTCAGCCAATAAACACTCCTAAAAGCAATGCAAAGGACTGCAAAGTAAAAGCACCGGAGTAGGCGCCTAAGACCAACACATTTCACTTGCCTTTTGGGAGGCAACCATCACCCTTTAGGATGTATTATATCATTTAGGACTCACGGTTGATGGTTCCGGGGAAAACCACCTAGGTAGGAGCATATGGGATATTTGTGAGGACTTGTTGGGAGTAGTTCCAGACGAAGAATACAAAAATTTCAACTTTGTCATGTTGGAGCAATTTAATTGTAATTTTCCATATTCTAATTTGACGCCAGATGTCAACCCGCAGCTCGTGATGAGACAAACACGTGCTTGGATTATGACATTTATTAAGGACTATCTTCTCTCAGACAAGTCCAGTCATAAGGTCCATACGAGGTGACTTCCACCCTTGGCTGACTTTGATGTCATGGATACCTATAGTTGGGGGTTAGTTCTTCTCTCTTCTACATATCGGGCCATGACATTAGTTGTTAATCATCAAGTTGTGGACTTTGCTTGCCGTGCCGCCCTTCTTCAGTCTTAGTTGTGGTTTCGGATCGCGCATATTTATAGGGGTGAAACTAGAACCCACGTTTTTCCTCTTGTGGTAAGGTATAACCAATCATTCAATACTGTTTGTTATTAGCTATTTATTTATTTTTAAAATCTATAAACATATGGCCTATTTTTTTTTTACTAGGTGGTATGTTGTGCCTCCCTCGCATGCATGTGAGAGGAATAATGATATGTACTTTTTTATTTTCAATTTATATCACTAGACCCTATCTTTACTCGCTCCCCCTGCTTGCGCTCCCCAATATGTCCCCTTATACCACATCGAGGCGACTGCCTCTAACGCACCGACCTGTCCTCTACTGGGGGTTGATCATCCTCGTCCGGCTGGGCCTGGTAATCACCATCACTAGCAGCCTCATTCAAAAGATCCATGAAGGACATATGACTCAGATGGAACATACTTGGTGGGTAAAGACATGAGATATCTAACATACGTGTTAGGGAACTGCTTCCCAATTACTAGTGCAAGTCCAAGTCCTTGCTAACAGGAGCAACTCGAGGCGCAGATGTCTCACCGAAACCAATGGCAAATCCTTGCTATAGGGGCGTCATCAAGGCACTAGGACTAATATCGGCCTAACTCATAAAAAAGTCATGAATGTCAAATGGATGTGGTACAACATGACTACTCGAGGAATCCTTCTCTGAATGGTGGCTGGTTCCCGGTGCATGAAGATCTAACACATATGCAGGAGGATCTGGCACATATGCAGAAGATACATTTGGCTCATCTACAAGAGGGGCATCTGGCTCATTTGGCTCATCCGGCTCATGTGGCATATCATCATCATCATCTACCCCTGGCAGATCTGGACATTGTCATCTGCTCCAACGTGTACCAACATGCTGACGTCGTCTCATCGACCAACGATCAGGTGCGTCAGTAGGTCTGGGGGGAATAGGTGGTGGTGGTGTAGCACGAACAAACACATCAACAAGCAAATAGTGTAACAAGGGATCATCTGGAGGTCCATCCAATGACAAAAGCCTCTGTGGTGAAGTGGAGTACCAGTCAAAATACACTCGACATGGATGTCAGGAAGCAGATGGTGTGAATGTGATTATTTTCTCAAAGTGACTTCTCCATGCAATGTCCCACTGTTCATGGTACGTTGGCTACCAAACAGATGTGTCTGTTGTATGCTTTATTTGGTCAGCGTCAGGATTTGATGGGCTTAACCGCCTGACCGATGGTGCCGGTAATGGGTGCAACCCCTCAAGGTAGATGTGGTTCAGAACAATGAGAAAATAAGGTGCCGATTGGTTTGTGTTTTCATTTTCTGTTTTCATTTTCTGAAAATGATTTTCATTTTCTGAAAATGTTTTTCATTTTCAATTTTTTAATAACTTTTAGAAAATTTGTTTGGTTTGTGAAAACAAGTTCTAATTTTAAATTTAGAAAACATGGAAAACATGTTTGATATGTCTATTTTGTTTTTCTAATTTTCAAAATTAGATATAAAAGTTATTTTTAATTTAACTTTAAATCATATTTAAATTTTTAAATACCCACTCTTTTTTATTTATTTTCAATCAAAATAATTTGATAAATTAATTTAATAGACTAAATATATAAGAACAAGTTGATTCATTTTTTATGTATAAACCTATTATAAAAAAGACATAAAAAATAATGAAATCAATAAATTTTAAATCAACTAATTATTATCTCATCGTTTTGTGTAAAAATGATAAAGAACTAATATAAACCAATCATCAAATAAAAAATTAAATAAAATATTTGTTCAATTAACTCACTAACTATCATTCTTATCTACAAAAATTATATAAAGACTAGTTGACAAGGACAGGATTGGGGCAGCAAAATGTGTTGCTATATATGTATAGGATGAAAAGGACAGGGAAATCAATTAACCTGTACATTTACGCATAAAAAAGATTATACAATGAATTGAACTGCTGTAATCTTAATCATAGTCCACAGGTTTCGATTTATGTAAGCATAAACCTGACCATCAAATCATTAATAGAGACTAGTATATGCCAAAATTCAACTTAATTTCTTCGTAAAAATATTCCTTATCACAATGACTGCATCATCATTGTAGTAACAGTGGCAACAACAAACACTAGAGAGGAGACTGGAGAGTTTGAAATCAAAGCCTTCTTTTGAGAAAAACTGAACAATCACATGGTTCTGCTCCACCAACTAGTGTTCAGTCGATGGTCCCTTTGGGGGTGGTGGAGTGAATCGCATCAACGTTACAATGTAGAATATGTCGCCTGACAAGAGAGCACCTGACGAGTCGCAGCCACGGTCACTGATGAGGAACCCCCTCGCGTCGCTAATGATGAAGTTGCGTGAGAGACTGAGAGAGTGCATGTGAGCTCCTGTGACAGAGACCACGCCACCAAGAGAACACTCGCGACGGTGAGATCGAGAACGCCGGTGAGAGCGAGAGCGCTAGTGAGTGAGCGTCGCCGCCGGCAGAGAAAGATCTCTTGTGACTCAATTCTAGAGAGGGAAGACTTCACCTAATGGAGGTTATCAGAGCAAAACGAGAGAGAAGATGTTTTTTTATTTTATTTTTTATATCAAAGTTCCATATAATTACTAAGTTGCCACCGTGTTATTTTAGAAATCATTTTCTATTTCTGTTTTCAATTGTAAGAGAAAACAAAGAAAACAAGAAAATCTTATTTTCAAAATTTGGATGAATTTAGAAAATATTTTCTGAAAATATTTTCTAAAAAGGCTTAAATATCATTTTGGTCCACTAGTTTTATACAAATTCTGATTTTAGTCCACTATCTTTAGAATTGTCACATTTAGTCCACTAGCTTTAAAAAATTGTCAATTTTAGTCCACTGTGCTGATGTGGACTTAAAGATGCTGACGTGACAGTTGACTTTGTTGACATGGTCACTGACTTTGTTGACGTGGACGTTGACTTAACTGACATGGCATTGACTTTGCTGACGTGTCGGTTGACTTTGCTGACGTGTCAGTTGACTCTGCTGACGTGTCGGTTGACTTTGCTGACATGGCTGTTGACTTTTGCTGGCGTGCCCGTTGACTTTCCAATTGACTAATAGTGGACCAAAAGTGCTCACAATTTGAAAGCTAGTGGACTAAATGTGATAAATCTAAAGATAGTGGACTAAAATAAGAATTTATGTGAAGTTCGAGGATTAAAATGATATTTAAGCCTTTTAAAAACATAACCAAACACATTTTCGAAATTATTTTTCAATTTCTTAGAAAATGAAAACAGAAAATGCTCAAACCAATCACACCCTAAAGTTGCGCCCTTGCTAACAACTATAGCTTTTAGGTAAGTGGTAGGCGTTTGATCCAACAAGTGGTATCAGAGCGAGGTCATGGGTTGGAAACCCCCGGTTGACACTGGAGGGGAGATTGTTGGCTTTATTTGGTTATTGTCACCCTTAGGATTATGTGGGCTTAACCACCCAGCCCATGGCGTCGGTAATGGGTGCAACCCCTCAAGCTAGATGCGGTTTTGAACAATGAGGAAATAATGTTGTGCCCTTGCTAATAGTTATAACTTTTAGCTAAGTGGTAGGTGCTTGATCCAACATATGTACGTATACTCATATTGTGCAATTGATCTGACCCATGTGAGGGAAAAACTACACTATCATCCCATATAAATAGGGGAAGGGGGAAAAGCTGACAACAAAATCTGACCGATGTGGGTCTCGGTCCGGTCGCTAGCGGCTAACTCATTGTCACTAGCGACCAACTGCTCTCAAGCGAGCCCCCTCTAACAACAACTTGCTGACGCGTCCTGAACAGAGTCCTTCCTAAGGGATACTGTGATACGGAGTATCACAATCTCCCCTCCTTTAAAAGATTTGGTCCCCAAATCCAAACTAAACATAGAAGAAAAGAAACACTAGAAACACATACTAAGGTTTACCTCACGGATCGAAGAGATACAAGTACTTCTCCCTCATCAACTGCTCTGTCTCCCACGTAGCTTCATCTCCAGAGTGATTCCTCCAGATGACCTTGACTAGCGGTACCTCTTTGGAACGAAGCTTCCTGACCTGGTGTTCGACTATGGCTACTAGCTCCTCCTCATAACCCAAACTCTGATCTATCTACATTGTCTGTGACCCCAGAACATGAGACTCATCAGGAACATACTTCCTCAGAATCGACACGTGGAAGACCGAATGAACTGCTGCTAACTCAGCTGGAAGAGTTAGCCGGTAGCCAACCTTGTCAATCCTCTCCAAGATCTCCTATGGTCCGATGTAGCGTGGATTCAACTTTCCTCGCTTACCAAACCGCACTATCCCCTTCATCGGGGACACCCGCAGAAACATCTGATCCCCGACTGCGAACTCCAAGTCGCATCTCCGCTTATCTGCATATGCCTTCTGCCAAGAATGAGCTGCCGCCAAATGCGCCCTAATCAACTGTACCTTCTCCAGAGCATCTTGAACCATATCTCGACCCACCGCCCGAATCCCTCTTGCCCCAAACCACCCGATAGGCGAACGACAATGCCTACCATACAAAGCCTCAAACGGTGTCATTTGAATGCTAGCCTGATAGTTATTGTTGTAGGCGAACTCTACCAAGGGCAACTACTCATCCCAAGACCCACTGAAATCCAGACTACAAGCCCTCAGCATATCCTCCAACGTTTGAATCATTCGCTCTGACTGACCGTCTGTCTATGGATTAAAAGTTGTGCTAAGATCCAACCTCGTGCCTAAAGCCTGATGAAAGGCACGCCAGAACCTGGAGGTGAACTGTGATACCCTGTCTGAGATTATGGAAATCGGTACCCCATGTAACCTGACAACCCTATCGACGTAGAGACGAGCATACTGTGTGGCTGTGAACGTAGTCTTCACAGGAATGAAGTGAGCTGACTTTGTGAGTCTGTCCACTATAACCCATATAGCGTCAAAACCCCTCACTACTCGTGGCAATCCCGTCACGAAATCCATCGCTATCCGCTCCCACTTCCACTCTGGCAGTGGAATATCCCGCAACATCCCTGTTGGGCGCTGATGCTCAGTCTTGACTTGCTGTCACACCAAACACCTGGTCACGAACTCACCCACATCCTTCTTCATGATGTGCCACCAATACAACGGCTTCAGGTCCTTGTACATCTTAGTCAATCCCGGGTGAACCAAATAGGGTGTACAATGGGCCTTTCTCAAGATAGTCTCCCGAAGGTCCCCTACCTCTAGTACACACAACATGTCCCAAATCCTGAGCACTCCATCTGCATCTACTGAGAAGTCTAAACAATCCCCTTTCCGAACCATCTCTCTTAGCTCCACCAACCTTGGATCCTTTGGCTGACGCTAGGGGTGTTCATCGGTCGGTTTGGATCGGTTTTGGACTAAAATCCAACCGAACCGATCACATTGGTTGACAATCAAGATCATCCGATCGGTTCTCTTTGCGTGCTACCAATCGAACCGAACCGAACCGAAATAATGCAGTTCGGTTCGAGCGGCTTATTTCGGTTTTATAAATCCTGTTTCTTGAAGTTAAAATACTATTATACATAAAAAAAAAATTCATATTTCATCTTCTCATCTTCATCATCATCATATCCATATTATATTTATCTTCATCTTCACCCATCAGTACTATTGCAGCAAAACTAAATAATAAAATAAAATAAAAACAATAATAAAAACTGAAGAGAACAGAGCAATGTAAAAAGGGAACTTTCCCAGTATCATCATCATCACTGCAACTTCATCACCACCTTCCACCACCACTATCCTCATCACCTGACCCAAACAAAATTAAAAAAAAAAAACCATCGGAGAAGCAAGAAAAACAGAGAAACGAGGGATGAAGGAAATAGAACATTAGAACTTAATGTAATCATCTTCATTCACCATCAAGGCATCAACATCATCAATGGTTGCTGCAAACTCTTAACAGTCGCGGATCCACCGTCGATGCAGGAGCTCTCTGCTAGTTAGCCGTGTTCCCTAGCCGTCGAGCCACCACTGTGCATGGCGTCGCCGGTTCTGTCTCGATCGCGAAGTCGAAATCTCTTCGGCTTCCTCCCTATCTCGCTCTCTCTCCTCCCTTGGTGAACGCGACAGCCGCAGAATCTGTCTTCTCCTCCGATAGCGGCAGCAACAAAACCATCACCTCGCCACTGCCCCTGTCTTAGCCGCGTTACAGATCGACATCAGCGGCGAGCTCCTTCTCCTCCTTATTGGCGAGCTTCCAACAGTCGTGGTGATGCGGTGATGCAGTGATGCAGAGTGTGTGTGTGTGCAACTGTGCAACGGTGAGTGGAAGGAGAAGATTAGGTTAGGTGAGTGTGAGATTGTGTGTGGCTGTGTGCGGCGCAGTGGAAGTAGTAAATTAGGGCTTTTTACAATAAATAGTTAGTTTAAGTGGGAATGTGGTACTATGCAGTCAGTATGCACTATATTTTAATTTTAATAATATATATAAAAAAATAAATATACATGTATATTTCGGTTCGGTTCGGTCGGTTTTGAGATTGTAGAACCGAAAATCGAACCGAACCGATCGGTTTTTGCGTTTTCGCAAAAATGAACCAAAATTAACCAAATATTTTCGGTTTTTATCGATTTTTGGTTTTTTTGGGCGGTTTTCGGTTCTTTAATCGGTTTGGATCGGTTTTGAACACCCCTAGCTGACGCTGCTTCACAAGCTCTGGAAACATCGACCGAATGCTGATACGGGCTAAGAGCGCCCCTGATCCATCAACCTCAAGCCATACACCATCTGACTCTAACCTCTGGATCTCTCCGCTCACAACCATCCGACCACTGGAACCTAGCCCCCTTGTGTGTCAGCATTGTCAACGGCACCGCTACTGTCGAGAAACCCTTCACGAACCTGCGGTAATAGCTTGCTAGCCCCAAGAAACTCTAAATCTCTGCTGTTGTCGTTGGTCGTGGCCATTGTTGTACCGCCTCTATCTTCTTCGGGTCTATCGTGATACTCTCACTCATCACCACGTGCCCCAAGAAGGCCACCCTGTCCAAACAGAACTCACACTTTGAGAGCTTGGCATACAATTGATGCTCTCTCAGTGTCTGCAACACCGTCCTCACATGCTCCTCATGCTCCTCCCTGCTCTTGCTGTACACCAAGATGTTGTCAATGAACACGATCACAAAGCGATCCAAGAATGGCTTGAACACTCTGTTCATCAAGTCTATGAAGGCAGTTGGGGCATTTGTCAACCCAAAGGACATCACCGAGAACTCATAGTGTCTATAACGGGTCCGAAATGCTGTCTTGGGTACATCCTCATCCCTGATCTTCAGCTGATGATATCCCGACCTCAGATCTATCTTCGAAAAGCACACAACCCCCTAAAGCTTGTCAAACAGATAATCAATCCTCGACAATGGATACTTGTTCTTCACTGTAACCTTTTTCAACTGCCTGTAGTCGATGCACATCCTCATAGACTGATCCTTCTTCTTCACAAAGAGCACTGGCGCTCCCCACAATGAAGAACTCGGTCTGATGAACCCCTTGTCTCACAACTCCTGCAGCTGACCCTAAAGCTCCCTAAGCTCTCCGGTGCCATACGATACGGGGGTATAGAGATGGACCTCACTCCTGGCTCCAAGTCTATACCGAACTCCACCTCTCTAACTGGAGGTTTCCCGAGCAGATCCTCTGGAAAAACGTCCAGGAATTCTCGAACCACTGCCATCTCGCTGGTGCTACCCTGCTCCACCGACATATCCCTCACCACTGCAAGGTAACCACCACTCCCCTTGCTCAGCAATTGAAGTGCACTCATAGATGATATCATACTGTCAACCGGCGTACAACTGCTGCTCTGAAACTCCACTGGCTCCTGCTCCGGAACTCTGAAGGTCACAGTTTCCCCCCTGCAATCCACCTCTACATACTACTCTGACAACCAGTCCATTGACAAAGCACCGGAGCGTCGTTAATTCCCCGGTACTCTGGAGCAATTTAGAAGAAGGGTTTGAAAAATGAGTTTATTGCTGAATTAATCTCAATACAAGCTTGGTAGCAAGTAGTAAGACTGACTCAGGTCGTCTCTCAAGGAATCTGTGTGGCAATCGTTGATTCAAACTTAGCAATAAATAAAAAAGGGGGGTTTTGGTTTTGTTTGCAAAGAAATTAAATTGGAGAAGGTAAAGACAATTGGAATAAAAGAAATTAAATGCAATAGCAATATAAGTAAATTGACAGGAATTGAAAGCGACTCGAATATAAAGAAAACATGATTGAAAACTTGAATTGAAATAAACTCAGGAAGTAAAGAGATTGCTGA
Source organism: Aeschynomene evenia (assembly GCA_013621005.1). NCBI lineage: Eukaryota > Viridiplantae > Streptophyta > Magnoliopsida > Fabales > Fabaceae > Aeschynomene > Aeschynomene evenia. The sequence goes on along the minus strand of CM024265.1, from coordinate 21,959,468 downwards.
ATAAAAACTTTATATTAAGGAAAACGAGGGAGAGATTCAAGGTGAACTCTCCCTGGGGACAAGGTTTAATGTAAAAGTAATGACTGAAAGTAATAAAGAGTAAAGACAACAAATCGAAACTGGTATTCAGAACTGTATGTAAAAGCTGGAAATAAAGAGTGCCCAGAACAGATACGGTGAACGAAGAACTGAAAGCTTTGGAAAAGTAAATCCTAAAACGTCAGAGTGCCAGCACCAGAGTGCATACAAGAACCAGAGGACTAAAAACTAGATGAATAGACCTAGACAAAAGTGTTATATTTATAGAATCCCAAAGGTTGCTGTCTTGGGCCGCTGATATCTGGGCTTTTTTCGTGCACTACCGCTGGGGCGGTATGTTTGTCCGCCTGGGCGGTTGGCTCGCTTCTGAAGGCAGTGAATTAGCTTTCCTTGATTTCCAGATGCAATTTCCAACATATCTAGCAATTACCTGTTCCTGGGAAGCCACAACACTAGCAAAAACATATCAAACGCACCAGTGGCAATCAACTAGAGTAATTAATACGCAAAATTGTACTAATACTCGAAACGGTAATGTAAATCAAATATTGCATAAGAAATCAATTTAAGCATAATTGAGAGCACGCAATCACTAAGGTTATGAGGAGAATTAAGCATGAAAATACGGTTTATCATCCATCCCTAAGATCACATTGAACTCTGCCATCTCGAGAACCATCAGATCCACCTCTGCCGGAAACTCTCCGACCCGAACCGAACATAATCTGAAAACTCGATCTACATCTAACGGTCTCCCCCCCGGTGTACTAATCCGGAAAGGCAACTCAAGGATGGAAGGACTCTCACTGAACCTCATAGAGAAAAAGACTGACACAAAGGAATGTGTTGCTCCGGGATCGAACAACGCTAACGCCTCAAAACCTTTGACCAAGATAATACATGTGAGAACTGCATTAGATGCGTGAGCATCCTGACGGGTGATAGCATAGAGATGGGGCTGTCCTCCCGAGCCTCTACTTCCAGAACCTCTGTTGTCTGCCCTCCCGCCTCCACCGCCTCTACCGGCCGGTGCAAGGAAACAGGTCTGGCCTTGAACTGGCTGGACCATTGGAGCGGTCGTTTGTACTGAGGTCTCGCTGTATGCTGGCTGTCTGGATGGGCAGTCCTTCAACCCATGGCCCTCCTAGCCACAACTGTAGCATCCTCGGGTCCCCTTACGGCAAACCCTAGAGTGGAGCTTACCGCAAGTCTGGCACTGAGGGCGGGAGGAAACTGACCCTCCTTGCTGGTGTAATGTTGTGGGCTGGCTAACCCTGCTCTAGCTCTGGCTCTGTGTGACAGCGGGGCGGATCGAAGTGGGCGCTGAGGAGATGGCCCTACCCGGCTGGAACCCCTGAGACTGCTGCAGCTGCTGACTGCGGGCTGGGGTTGCTCCGCCCGAGAAGGAACCAGTGAATCTAGCTTTGTTCTCTCCCCTGGCCTGGACATTAATGCTCGTCATCTCGCATGAGAGGACAACATTTAGGACCTTTGCATATCTGTCTGATGTATGGTAGCACGTCAGGGCGAACCAGTAAATGCCAGGGAGACCCTGGATGAAACGCCTCACCCTCTCATTCGGGGTCATGGGGAACAGAGTGACCCTGGCAAGACGGGCGAACTCTGCCTCGTACTCAGAAACTGTCATATCTCTGGTCATCTTCAGCTCCAAGAAGGTCTTCAATGCTCCCGGAGACTGGTGGGGATGAACCTGTCTCTGAACTCCTGGGCAAACTCCTCTCACGTCAATGGTGAGGCATCTGGGCCTCGGCCCTATAACAAAGTCTCGTACCAAGTGGCTGCAACACCTCCCATATGGTGTCCAACCAGGTCAACAGCTAGCTCTTAAGGGATGCGAAGGAGTGTCGTCTTCTTCTGGATCCAGCTCAGAAAATCCATCGGGTCCATGTCGGCTGGGGTGCCGGAGAAACGTAGAGGATTTGACGTGTTGACACGATCAATCAGCACGTCCTTCGGGTTCTTCGTGGATGCGGCCTGGACAGCCTCCTGTTGAGCCTAGACCTGCTGTGTCGTTGCGATTTGCTGAGCTAGCACCGTCTGCTGCACCTGAGCAGCCTGCTGTGTCGCTGCAATCTGCTGAGCTAGTGTCATCTCCTGCACCTGAGCAGCCTGCTGCATCACTGCGATCTGCTAAGCCAGCGGCGTATGCTACGCCTGACTAGCCTGCTGTGTAGTCGCGACCTGCTGGGCCCGAGCAGCCTGCTGATGCCTGCGTGTTCTGCTGTACCGGAAGGGCTACGATCTCTGCCAGATTGGAGATGGCGTCTTGCATACGCCTACTCCCACTACGAGAGATGGAGGAAGAAGAGGAACGTTGGCGAGGAATCATGATCCTTGCGAGGTCAAACCATAAGACATATCAGAAAGAGATCTCAAAGAAGACTCTGACTACTACTGAACCTGGCTGACTTTACTTTTTATGAACCTCTCGTGGGACTACATTCCATGGCAATGGGTGCACTTCCATTAACATGGTTGCCGAGACACTTAAGATTCCTAGCTCCAGACTATAGGGGAAATCTATGGCTTTGATACCAAATGTAACACCACGCTACTGAGGGGTGTCCATGCGAAGGGCTCTATCCCAATGAACACGCTACTAGAACATAAAATAAAAACTAAACACAATAATATCATAAATGCGAAATCTGATAACTGAATAAATAAACTGGATAATATCAATAAACCATAATTGTAATTGTCCGTTCATAATACTGGTCTGAGACTAAACATACATGTAATATAACATATTGAAAGAAGGGAATCCTGTCTCTAGTGTCTGGAGCAAACTAATACATAAAAGACTGTCTGAAAACTACAAAGGAAAAACTGTAATAAAATCTAAACTGTGAACAAGAAGACTCCACGACAGAGGCAGAGCTCACCTAAGATAGACTGCAACAACCTCTATTGGATCAGGGGCTCCTCGTCGGCTACAGGATCTTACTCTAAAAAACATGGTGGCGAGGGATGAGTCGTCGACTCAGCGAGGGGATAATGCATGCAATGCAACACTCACAACATATATAGCACAAACTAGCATGTTATCATCCATACAAACAATATCCTATCGAGCTATCACACTAAAGCTACTGACCTAAGCCTACTACTGAAATCTGAATATGTAAATTGAGTCTCAGCACACAGCTAGAGTATAACTGTATATCTGAATTCTGACCTACGAGGCATAATTGTAACTGTCACCAAGTCGTCCGACAACCGGGACCGGAACGTACTTGGAGGGCTTAGGCGCCTCACCCTAATTAGCATACCACAACTAAGATCTACCGGGAATTCTGCATCCGGGACATAGCGTCTAACGTAGTACTAATCAGAGCGGCGTGACTACTCAAGACAGTCAACATACAATAAAGATCAACATACATCATACATACTAGAAAACTTATAATTCGTTTATGTCTCTTATCTTATTTAGTCACATGTTATGTAAACAAATAATAAACCAACCAGCAATCAACACATAACAAGCACAAAACATAATATAACTTTTATGATTCTTTTATGCTCGTTTTATATTATAATGTTAATATTATTATATGATATGAAAAGAATGAGATTTCCTTTGGCCTTCCTAGATGCTGGCTATAGTAAAACCCCCGACCTTCCTAGATGCTGGTTATCTTAAAGTGACGACGGTCACAGATTGAGCTCATATCCTTAGAAAAGAGAAGCATACCATTAGCGGTATGTTGAGGGTAGATATGTTTATAAGGATCTCTCATTAAACAAGTCCAAAATGAATAAGATGTTATTATGCATGTTTATGAAATTTTATGTTCGTATAGAAATTTGTGGTCATGATATTTTCCGTGGTCGACACGGCGGAATCACCATTAGTTCAAAAGTTATTTTTTTTTAAACCATGTTCATTATCGACTGAGAATTTTAATTCTCACTATATCTATTACGTGGTGATTTCAGATCCATCCAAGAAAGGTTCAGAGGAAGACTAGCTCCTCCAGGTGTCAGAAGTTTACAAGACTTGTATGCAGAATAAACTTGTGAATTTCCACTATTGTATATGACCAATGGTCATACGTATTTGTATTAGACTATTATGTTTGTAAGTTTATTAGTTCTGAACTTGATATTGTAATGTAACAATTATCTAGCATAGCTAGGGTGTTACAACGTGCGGCAAGCCTTAATCTGGGGTTTGTCGTCTTGGCCAGAACGTCTGCTACCAATGTGGCCATCCAAGACATTTTTCCAGAGATTACAGAGGTGTGGGTCCACAGCCTTCTTCCTCCTCTAGGCCACAGCTCTAGGGGCGCATGTTCATAGTCACAACAGAGGGTGCGGAGCGGCCCGACGATCTCATTAGGGGTAAGTGTGTTATTTTGGGACGATCCTTAGTTGTACTGTATGATTCTGGTGTCACGCATTCATTCATTTCACATGATCATGCTAGGACCCTAGGATTGCATATGTTAGAGCTACCCTTTGATCTGTTAGTATCTACCCCTAGTACTGCTGCACCCATTAGGACATGCTGAGTTTGCATGAAATGTAGGTTTCATATAGATAATAGGTCATTCATCTTCGATCTCATCTACTTGCCCATGTCCAGTCTAGGCATTATTTTAGGCATGGATTGGTTGTCTGCCAATCGAGTCTTGCTTGATCGCCATGCTAAGTCTGTTATTTTCCCTTCTATTCCTTCTGCATGTGTCACCCCTGTAGACTTGTATGTTAGTGCTATTAGACTGAACTGTTGTGGGGTTATGAGCAATGCTTACGTGTTTCTCGCCGCTAGTGAAATCGAAAAAGGTCAGGTGTTGAATGAACTACCTGTAGTGAGAGAATACCTGAAGGTTTTCCCTGAGGACATACCTAAGTTTCCCCCAGCCAGAGAGGTCCAGTTTTCCATAGATCTGATGCCCGGGACGAGACCCATATCCATAGCACCCTATAGGATGTCACCTAGAGAGTTAGCCGAGTTGAAGATGTAGTTGGAGGAGCTCTTGGAGAAGAAGTTCGTGAAGCCTAGCGTTTCACCTTGGGGAGCACCGGTGTTGTTCGTGAAGAAGAAGGACGGAAGCATGATGTTGTGCATTAATTATAGGCAGCTGAACAAAGTGACCGTGAAGAACAAGTACCAGCTACCTAAGATCGATGACTTGATGGACCAGCTGAAGGGCGCACAAGTGTTTTCGAAGATAGACAATTTTGCGCACATCATATAAAAATTGTTACACACATCAAATATGAATTATTGAGAGAGAGCAAGACAAAGTAAAAGCACACAACTAATATGTCTAATGGGTAATTTCCCCGTAGAAATTATATGAATTGGCTCATTGGACCTCTATCATCATTTTGTACAATAGATAATATACTATATCAGATTTTTTATATAGGTGTGGTCTTAATCAATTTTTATTATTATGCATATTTATAAGAAAATTCATTTAGTTTTAGTTTATAAATTTAAGTTTAAAAATAATTGTATCTTGCCCTGTATATTGTACGAGATAAAAAAAAAACTAATTTTTCAATATATAAAAATTAAATTCTAAATAATAATAATATTAATAATAATCACTTTAATCATTAAATTCAGCTTCTAGCCTTCTAGAAACTGAGAATTATCTTATCTAGTAGTCTAGTACTTCAACTAGTAATAGTATTTACCCACTGTAATCCATCCATAGTACCATTTCCCCCACACAATCAGTCACACATTTATTTCCTTTTCCTAGATCTAAAAGCCCATCGTAACAAGTGACGTAACAACTAGTATGAACCTAAAAAACAAAAGGAAAGTTTGGAAGCATAAGCAAAATCGCACACAAAATTTTCCCACAGTTTTACACTTCTACTCAACCACACTATAAAACTCAGAAACCAAAACCCACAAAATCCATTCACAGAACAGAACACAGATAAAGTAGTCAAAACTAAAGTAAACACTAAACAGAGAGAGAGATGCACTGTTATACTCCTGCTTCCTATCATCATCACATATTAACACCACCTCCAACAGCAAGAACGACGCATGATTATTCTTTTTACCCTTTCAACGGATCCAAAACCGCCAGTAAGTACCCGACCCGAAACGGCGCGGGTCAGATAAGGATTGTAGCGAAGGCGGCTTGCGGCGGCGGCGGTGGTTTCGCGGTGGCGGCGGAGGAGGAGGAATGGAGAGTGAGCTTGTACGAGGTGCTGGGAGTGGCGGAGTGTGGGACGGAGGTGGAGGTGAAGAAAGCGTACAAGCAGTTAGCAAGGAAGTACCACCCGGATGTGTCGCCACCGGGTCGGGTCGAGGAGTACACGAGGAGGTTTATTCTGGTGCAGCAGGCCTACGAGACGCTCTCTGATCCCGCACTTAGAGCGCTCTATGATAGAGACTTGGCCAAGGGGCTTCAATTCGCGTTCTCTTCTCGACGCCGATTCCACCACTATGACATTGATCAGGTATATACACACTAGATAAAGGATTTAATATGACTAATGTTATTTGCACAATAAAAAATTAGTCAACATAGAGAATTTGAGTCATAATCTGTTAGTCCACTAAAAACTAACTTATCAAAAAAATTTGTTTGGGCCAAAAGATTGTCAAGTGAGTTCATTAGCTAGTTTGACTATTTTTTTATTGTATATAAGTATTTCCCATTTAATATTATCTAAACTTGTTTTACACTATTACTCAATAAAAATTTCAGAAAGTATCAAATTTTTACAAATTATCATCTATCAAAATTTGACATCTATCCTTAATTTTTACTGTAAAATAATTTTATGAACTGAAACTAATTTTTGGGTCGTATTTATTTTCATTAACTTTGAGAAAAGAGTAAAATCACCTCTTTATTTTCATTACATATAACATATAACACATATTGGATACTTGATAAATGTATTTTTGATGTACAATAAATATTACTGTAAATGTTGTATGCATGTTGTTTGAATTTTTAATCGTATATCCTAAATGTTAAATCAAGAGTACAGAGAATCAGTTTTGGTCTGGAATTGGATGGTGCTTCGGTAGTTATCAATTTAGTGCTTAAAGTTAGTCCCAACTAATTAACATTGCCATATAGTAAGAATTAGTCTGGAATTCTGAATAATGGTTACAATTTCAGTGACTAAATTTGGGTTAAAATATATTCTGACTTTATGAGGTTTTGATTATAACGCAAGAGCAGATATTTTTCTCATGTTTTCCTTCCCCCTTCGGCCCTTCCTATGATACTATCTTGGGATGGAATATAAATTGCTTTCATCAACCACTCTTCAGTGGCTTTTGTTTCAGGGTATTGTCAAAATTGGAAAAAATAAATCTGCATTTAAAAGTAAACAATAGTCAATTTATTTATACTTTATAGCCCATATTTTTTAAGGGGAAAATCTTGGTGCACAACTAAAAAACTCAGATAAAATACATAATAGATTGTGCAAAACATATAATATAATATGCATAACTTATGTTACATATTATATACATATTATGCACAATATATATTATATGTTGTAATATTATATTATAATACGTTGTCTATACTATATAATTAACACAAATTCTTGGGTAACAACAATTTTTCAGCCAAAACAGTCAACAAAGCTCATTTTAACACTTTTGACCAAAATAACATTTTTAATTATGTGTGTTTTTCTTATTGGGCTTAGTCCAAAATCCTATTTTTGACTGGTATAATATTGTACTCTAGCCAAACTCTATAATTAATAATATATTTTCTGTCATTTTATTTTTAACATATGTATAGCAATGCTCTTTTAAGTGACCCCTAATTGAGTCCTTCAGCCACCAACAAAAAAATCTCTTTTCTTCTTCTCGTCTTCTTTTCTTCTGCATGACTAATTTGACTATAAGTAAATCTATTTGTAGGTCTTATTAAATATCTATCTCCGTTTTCTTCTTCTTCTTCTTTTCTTTGCTTTCTCAAATATTTAATTCGATGACGTGTTATGTAACGGGATATTGATAACGAATTATGAAGTACAATCGTGATAATTGATTCAATAAACTATATCAACGGTTTATATAAATATACTATATATAAAGGGGTTTTATATAAAAGAGATTGGAAAAAATAACTATCTTTTTATTATTCATATTTATTTAAGTAGTTAATTTTTTTAAAAAAATTGAAATTTAAAATTAAAAAATTATAAACAAAATAAATATAAAAGATAATCAGGTACATCTATTTCAATGAAAAATAAGTGCTATATTAAAAAAAATAAAAAATAAGATCGACAAGTTGCTAGTATAAAATAAAGGAAATTATTAGAGGTAATTTTCTGATGAAACGCACAAGTGTTATCCTCAGGCTATTTATTTATTCGCACAATTCTGTCTTGGTTTTATAAGGAGTATAATCCATATTCCATACAACATATTCCAAAGAGACAAAGGTCTTTTATTCTATTGTATTTGTCCCATTAATTCACTTAGAATAATTCAGAGTTTAATTTAAGATAAATTATCAATGTAAAAAAGAAAAGTTTCACATCGGCAATAAATTAAATTATATGCTTTATTTATATAATTTTCAAGGTTGTAGGTGATTGAGTGAAATAGGTTGATGGTGTTAATACATTGATTAGATGTTAGGTAGTTTTTGGCAACAAAGACAAAAATACATTCACAGACACAAAAGAAGATAAAAAGTTGATTTTTGTTCTAGAGTAAAAAATAGACTTTCCTGTCTTGGTATACAAATTCCCTGTATTGTCAAAAACTGGGGCAAGTGAAAATAAGATATCGATACATAAATTTCTTCTAATATTATTTTTTGTCTCAATATTTGTATCTATCTATGTCTTTTTGTTTCTTTGCTTTTGTATTTATGTTTCTACTGTTACCTTGCCGATGTAAAAAAATTATTAGGTGCATCGAAAGTAAGATTCATTTGTTCTGTACCATTTATTATTATATGACATATAATCTAAAAAGTTAATTATAGTGGAAAGAGAGAGGGTTAAGTTTCAAACAAGATGATGTAATAGTTAATGTGTCAGAATATAAATGGTATAAAGTAAATAAATAAATCTCTTACTATTGATGCACCTAACCTATTCAAGGACGAATCCACATACATACATATGGGGGCTTATGTCCCACTGAATTTTTTATTTTTAGTTTAACTATATATAAATAATATATTTTGTTCCCATTGTATTATTAAATTTGCCCCACACTAAAAAAAATTCAAAAAACATCATCTTATGTTTATATATATTAACAATGTGATATTTTCATCCTCACTGTTAAAATTTTATGGATATGTGTCAATGCATCTAATAATCTCTTTATCTATGTATGCTATCAAATGCTAAAAGGTACAATTATTGAGGATATTCAAATTAAACTCTAGAATTTAATTTATGTAAAAGAAAAAACTTTTTTGTTGTTTAGGAACATGATGTGCTGTTACATGCAAATATCTAAGGTTGTGTTTGCTTTGGAATCAGGTGATGGAACAAAGAAATGAATGGAAAACTTGCTGGCAGTCACAACTGTCAGAGCTGAAGAGAAGAAGCAAGTGCAAGGAAAATGGTTTAAGAGGGAATATGTCTTGGGCAGCTCGAATGCGTAAGCAGAGAGATGAATCAACAAATTGAATTATGAATGAATCAATAGGATGATTCCCTTTCTCTTCCTCTTTTGTCTCTATTGTATAAATGTACATATCAATATCATATTAAATATAAAAGTTTTATTTTTAGAAATACTCATTTTTATATTTTTTATGCAATTTATCCACTACAATATTTTAATTTTTTTAACTTACTATTTATAATATTCTTAACAAGTGTCCTTAGAATGATATTTATCAACAAAACTTTAAATATAAGGTGGCTCATTAAGATTTGAGAAAACTTGTGCAATTGCTATTACTTGAGTCTTTGCCAACACTATATAAATTGGATTAGATATTTCGAATAAAAAAGATAAGAGATTAAAAGTAGTATAAAAGAAGGATTTTGTTAACATGCTCTCAGGATACTTATTAAAAATATTTAAAATAATAAAATTTAAAGTATAATACTAATTTTTTATTAAAAATATAAAATACATATTTTTAAAATTAATATTTTTATTTTGGAGATTTATTCGGTACCCAGTACTCAATTGTAAGCTTAGCCTATTAATATATGCTAAAATAAATATAATTTTGTACCAACGGAACACGGTAATCGCGGTCGCAGCCTTCCTAGACGCGTCTCATTCCTAAGCACACATCTTCTTCATCTCTCTCTTGCATAATGCGCTCTCTAGTGACGGGTTATGAATTGAGTTTTTTTTTCATAAGTTGATAAAGGTAGAGAATATCAATATAAATTAAATTAATTTTTTAAGATTACTTACCTAACAGGTTACCAGTTTTATAAATTTTAAAAATTTAAACTAGTTTTCTATAAATCATGACACATACATGTATTGGGTATCGATACCCAATATTTTCCTGGGTACCGAATCAAAATCCTTTTATTTTTATTATTTTAATAAGTGTTCTTAAAAAAAAAAGTTGAGTATTGCTTCACTCATAAAATGTTGTATTTAGTCAAACTGGTGACCATGGTTTAAAATGCAACGTATGCACAATTATTATGGATTTAATAGATATGGATTACTCCCACCTAGAGTAATTGCTCTTAAATGCATATAGTGGACTTTATTAGCGTTGTCATCTTTGAAAAATACTTGTCATTTTGAATACTATCATTGTGTGAATGAGTAAAATAGTAACTATATTCTTCATAAATTATGTGAAATTCTATCTTACCCAAATTAATATCTGTAGCCAGTAAAATTTTTACACTGATATTATTATAAATATTTTATTTTAGTAATACATCAAGTAAATCTCAATAAATATTACTACTTTTTTCAAATATAATAAAAAATCACCTCTAGTTTTTAAACAACAGAAACCCCAATATCATATTATATTATCGATGTCGTATAATCTCAAATTCTAAGGCAGGTAAGAGTAAGACATATAAAGATGGTGGGAAGGACCATCTAACTATTGCATGCAACTTGTGAAAGAGTAACATTAAATATACATTATAAATTCATTACTATTAACCGTTAATAATCTAACTTTTTAAAATTATTGAATAATTTTATGATATAATAAAAAATGCATTACTAGAGGTATAATAAAAAACCAACCAAAACAGTCAACAATTTGTGCATAACATATATAATATAAATTACACAACGAATATTACATGTTTTGCACGTCATATATCATATGATATGCACAACATATATGACATATTACAAAGAAAATGATGCTGCAACATGTATATATGTTGTGCACAATAGGTGATATATGTCGTGCATCGTATGTGCACAATATGTTTTCACAAAAGACCTGATATAGATAATGGTAAAACATATCCCCTGTAATTGATGCAATAATGTTACAATATTTGATTAGCTTATCTATATATAATAAGCTAAATATGCATCTAATTGATGTTGTCAAAACATATCTATATGGTTCATTAGACAATGATGTTTATATGAAAGTCCCTGAAGGATTAAAGATATCAACATTGTCTAGCGAATATTTTTGTGAAATTTATTTAATCAAACTGTGAAGATCTATTTATGGTCTAAAACAATCTGGGCACACACGGTACAACCGTTTTAGTGAGTATTTGATTGAGAAGGGATTTCAGGATGATGCTATTTGCTCATTTATAAATGGATTCATCATATTTATGTATGTTGATGACTTAAATATCATTGGAACTCCTGAAGAGATTTCTATAAATATAAAAGATTAAAAAGATGAATTTGAGATGAAAGATCTTTGAAAGACTAAATTTTGCCTCGGCCTACATATCGAACATTTGACTAATGTAATTTCAGCTCGTCAATCAACTTATATTGAGAAAATCTTGAAGAGATTTTATATGTTTAAACCACATCCATTAAATATCTCCAATGGTGGTAAGGTCGTTGGATGTAAAAAGAGATCAATTTCTTCCTCAAGAAAATGTTGAAGAAGTCTATTTGGTCCTTAAGTACCTGTTGTCGCTGCAAATGACTACGGCTAACTTATAGCCGAATACACAACAACGTAATGATCCCTTCGACTAGAGGCGATTACGCTGAGGATGAGAATCTTGCCCTCAACTGTAAGTTCCCCAAATGTCTTTAGGAAAAGAAGCAAGACTTTAGGCAGGAGAAAATGATTAAAGAGAAATATGGGCGAAAATGGGATGAAATTGAATTGACTTGAATTAACTTTCAACAAACTTGCAAATACACCAAAGATAAGAATGAATTCTAACTACATCTACTCCTAGAAATGAAATAACGGTAAGATAAAGACTGAAAATAAATAATAAGATTGCTCTAGCGATTTTCGGATCCCCTAATCCTAGCTAACCGCTCCCTTTATATAGCCCTTATCATTTGACCTTTCTTGCGCTTATCCCAGCTCCATATCTTGCCATTTAGCTTCGTGCTTCTTCAATCCTCTTTTTTCGCCTTCTTCCGCTCACCTGATCGCTCAATCCCACTATTTTAGCTATCTTCCACAATTCTCGCAACTGCCTCCACACACGTTCTTCAGCCGTTTTCTCCTTTAGCTGTAGCCGTAATCATTCAGCTGTTGCTATCCGTTTTGGTCGGCTAACCAACGCTTCGAATATTCTTATTCGGCTACATACTCTTCGACTAACGTCTCTTTCGCCTATTAACCATTTTCTTGGGATAACATAATGCCCCCTTTATATTAATCAGCCGTATCCATTCGACTGGTTTAATATAACCGCCACATCGCTCTTTGCCGTTTCGTTTCTGCTGCGAAAAATGATCGTTAGTCACATCACCTCTCTTTTCTCATAAATGGTGTGTCAGCCCTGTCACATCACTCTACTTTACCATTTTCCCTTATTGTTCTTACCATTCTTGGCTTTCTTTCTTCCCACCTTCTTTGCTCTCAATACTTTCCCATCTCCAAACTCTTCGATCAATCTCGCTCTTCACCCATGGCTATTTTCCGTCCCGTTGATCTTGATCAGAAGGTCTTTACCTTAGGCCCATGCTCCAACGAGTCGCCCCACAACTCGGAGGACATTTTTACTTTCCTCTTTCATCATCATATCGACCTCCCCATTCACTCTACTTCCTCCACCATTGCTCTTTGCCCAGCCACTCTGCGTTCTTGGCCACGCTACGCCAACGATTACCACGAGTGGTTCAATCGTCATCAGTTTCACTATGGCGAGCAATGGTCCACTTGGAAAATATATGACATGCTCAAACTCAGCCTTATCACCAATCCGTGCTCCCCTTCTCTGATTTACGCACTGGCTCAATTCTGGAACCCTAGGGTGAATGGGTTCATTTTTCCATTTGGCATGCTTACCCCCACCATTATGGACGTCGCTGCCATCTTGGGACTCCCTTGCCAAGGCGCAGAAATTCCTCCACTTTACAGTTCATCTGTTGTCTCTTTGGGCATTACCCTCCAGAAAGCCCAGGCCTCCTATTCTTCGTTTATCACGGCCAACATTCAACCTCAGCATCGTCAGCCGCGGTTAACCGAGCACAAGGCCTTTCTGCTGTATTGGGTCTGTAAGTACTTTGTTTGCACCAATTCTTCTGCTGTGGTGTTGGATTATTCTTTTCTTGTGGATGCTATTATGTCTGATCAGTGTGTAGACCTAGCCCCTTTCTCCTTATTTGCTTGAATGTTTTCTAAAGCTTGAAGTCGGTCACTGTCCAGCCGATCTAACTCCATAAACATAGCTTGATTGTAGTCATCGGCTGTCAGCTGATTCTGCTTAGCTACCCTTAATGATTTCACATTAATTTCTAAAGGCAAAACTGTATCCTGACCGTAAGTCAGTCGGAACGGAGTATTACCTGTAGCGGTAGCCTTAGAATTTCTATATGCCCACAATGCCTCAGATAATGTTTCATGCCATTTCCTCGGCTGATCTTCAATAATTCTTTTGATAACATCAATCAATACTCTATTCGTAGCCTCCGCTTGTCCATTCGCCTGAGCATAATATGGTGATGAGTAAATCATTCTGATCCCATATTGCTCAGCAAACGCTTTTACCTCAGAGCGTGTAAACATCGTTCCCTAGTCAGCCGTGATGGTTTCAGGTATCCCGAACCGATGTATAATTTGATTCTGGATAAAACGTATCACATTGGTTTGTGTCACCTTAGTCATCGGCTGCGCTTCTGCCCACTTAGTAAAATAATCAGTAGCCACAATAATAAAAGAATGATTCTTAGATGAAGGGGGGTATATCTTCCCTATCAAATCCATAGCCCATCCGCGAAACGGCCAAGGTTTTACAATAGGATGCAATTCCTCGACCGGTAACCCCTGAATTGGCCCATGTTTTTGACAATCTTCACACCCCTTAGCGTACTCAAAGCAATCGGCTGTAATGGTTGGCCAATAATATCCGTACCTGTGAATTAGCCATCTCATTTTCAATCCCGATTTATGAGCCCCACAGACTCCTTCATGTACTTCACCCATCACCTTAAGAGCTTCCTCATTATTCACACATCTCAGAAGCAACCCTTCCTGGCTCCTTTTGAACAACTCATTATCTACAATGACAAAATTTAGTGCTCTCTGTTTAAATCTATGACTGACATTGCTGTTTGGGTTCAACAGATATTCCACTAACTCTTTTCGCCAGTCTAGTTTCCTTTGCTTGTCTACATTTCCAATCTGCACTCCCCCACTAATAACCTTATACCCAGAGGCATGCTGAGCAAACATATTAGCTGTATCATTATCCTCTCTTGAGATATACTCAATTGTCACTTCTGACATTTGGCACATTAAGTCAAGAGCTTCCTGCCGTAATTCGGCTAACCCCGGACTATGGCACTTGTATTCCCCTATCAGCTGCTTAATGACCAATTGTGAATCCCCCTTTATAGTCACATCTAACACTCCCATAGATATTATCATTCTAAGCCCTGTAATCAATGCTTGGTACTCCGCCTGGTTATTAGAACAGTTAATGTCTAGCCGACAGGTGAAAGCCTCCTCTGCCCCATTAGGGCTTGTCACAGTTATGCCTGCTCCGGCTCCCTCTTTGTGTTTAGACCCATCAAAAGTCATCACCCAAGGAGTTAGCTCGACATAAGCCTGGTATTCTTCAGCCGGATCACTCATGTCCATGCTCGGATGATCGGCCAAGAAGTCTGCAATTACTTGCCCCTTAACGGCTCGTAATGGGACATATTTCAAATCAAATGCATTCAGCTTAATTGCCCACTTCATCAAACGACCTTGAAGCACAAGTCTGTTTAACAAATACCTCACAATATCAACTTTACACATGACCCATACTTCTCTTGGAAGTAAATAATATTCTAGCTTTGTACAAGCGTGGAACAAAGCCAAACACATTTTCTCAAGAGGCGTGTATCTCGTCTCGGCTTCATTTAGAATTCGGCTCAAATAATATATTGCTTTTTCTCCCCCCTCCTCACAATCTTGGGCCAGCAAACTGCCGATACTATCTTCGGCTGCCGATATGTAGAGTTTTAGGGGTTTTTTCATTGTTGGTGGGACAAGTACTAGAGGATTTGCTAAGCATTGCTTAATCCGATTGAAGGCATTCTGTTGTTCTTTTCCCCATATAAACTCATATGTCCCTTTACATTTCAACAAAGGGGAAAACACCTTCATCTTTCCAGCCGAATTCGAAATGAACCTTCTTAGGAAATTAATTTTCCCGATTAAGCTTTGTAGTTCTTTTTTATTTCTTGGAGGACTAGCCTCCAAAACAGCTTTGGCCTTGTTACTATCAACCTCTATTCCCTGCTGATGTACCAGGAAACCTAAAAAGTTGCCAGCCGACACCCCAAAGGCACACTTAGCCGGATTCATCTTAAGCGAGTATTGTTTCATTCTTTTAAACGCTTGCTCTAAATCGGCTAAATGTGCGTCAAAATCGGCCGATTTGACCACTACATCAGCAATATACACTTCCATGCAAGTGCGTAACACCCCGCTACTCAGAGGTGTCCGTGCGAAGGGTACTATCCCAACGAACGCGCTAAACGTATACATGAACTATTAAATAAACTGGATTATCTGAAATATAACTGTAAACTGATATATGTATATAACTGTATAAAGCGGGTATAACTGTATGACTGTATAACTGAAAATATCTGAAACGTAAATAAAAGGTAACCTGCCTCTAAAGTCTGGAGCAACTATTACATCTGAATCTTAAATGTCTTATAATAAACTAATGACTGAAATAAATGCAAATAGTAACTAAAGGGCTCCACGAACGAAGCGGAGCTCACCTAGGATATCAGCTGACACGACCTCTAATGGATCAACGACTCCTCGTCGGCGGCGGGATCGTACTCTGAAAATGGTTGATGAGGGGTGAGTCATTGACTCAGTGATGGGGAATATGCATGCAATGCAACATTCATAACACATATATCACGAACTAGCATGTTATCAATCACACAAACAATATCCTGTCTAGCTGTCACACTAAAGCCTGCATACCAAGCCTCTGTACTGTATACTGTATCTGTGATGTGTCACCTAGCGCTCAGCATAGGCATAACTAAATCTGTCTCAGCGCGCGGCATGAGTTTACTCATATCTGACCCTCGTGGGGTATATCTGTATCTATAACCAAGCCGTCCGATAACCGGGACCAGAGCATACTTGGCGGGCTCGGGCGACTCACCGCTAATTAGTAAACCATACTAAGATACCGGGCTGACCACCGGCCATAGCGTCTGACTTATACTAATCAGGGGCGGCGTAACTATTCCAGACAGTCAACACATAACTTGCTCAAACAAATCATACATGTCATAAATTCTGCTATTAGTCTATTTATCTGTCTTATATCACATGTTATATCATAAAGCAGTAAACACCCACCAATCAGCAATCCATATACATAGCATGAAAACATAAGTCTCTCCTATACTACTCTAACCACCTAACATGTTTCTAATTCTACTGCTACTCTACATACAAACACATGCATATAACTTTATTATTTATCTTTCCTAATTATCTAATTATCAAACATAAATATGTGCTATAAATGCTAAACTACATGCAAGACCTCCACTCACCTGGATAATCCTGACTCTGGGAAGCTCCGTCGGCTCCGGCTCTAGCCAGCGGCACTGCGTTCGCACCTGAAGTGCAAAAAGGACCCATTAGGACCCCTGAAGAAAAGAAAAGCGAAAACTTGAACTGCTGCTGCGTCACGCCATCGCTAGCGAGGTACTGCTTCTCGCTAGCGAGGGGTCGGTCGCTGGCGAGCTCCTCCTGCTCGTTGGCGACTCTCACATAGAAAAGGGACAAAACTGACTTTTCATTCACCGTCGGGAAATTGCTCAAGCAGAGTATCCCCAAGACGTCGAAACCTCACTCCGACAGAGTTCCTTTACCGAAAAAGGAACGCCCAAAAGCACTACTCTTAAAAGGCGTGAGAATGAGGTGTGAAGAAAAGGACTCAACTGCTACTCATATATATAGGTGAGGGGGGAGAGCTGACATCATGCTGCGTCCGATGTGGGACTTCAGACGGTCGCTAGCGGGCACTGGTTGCTCGCTAGCTAGCACCTTCTGACAGCAACGATGTGTCATTCGTTCTGCACGATGTGAGACTTAGTCCCGTCGCTGGCGATAGCTGTCTGCTCGCTAGCGAGCCCCCTCTGACAGCAACCTGCTGACGTGTTTCTGGCGCGTCCTAAAGAGAGTCCTTCCTAAGGGACACTGTGATACGGGGTATCACAATCTCCCCTCATTTTAAGGATTTGGTCCCCAAATCCAAACTAACGTAAAAGAAAAGGGCATGCTAGAAAAGATATACTAAGATTACCTCGTGGATCGAAGAGGTAGGGGTACTTCTCTCTCATCGACTGCTCTGTCTCCCACGTGGCTTCGTCTCCAGAGTGATTCCTCCAGATGACCTTGACTAGAGGTACCTCCTTCGAACGAAGCTTCCTGATCTGATGGTCAACGATGGCCACTGGCTCCTCCTCATAGCCCAAACTCTGATCTATCTATACCGGCTGTGAACTCAGGACGTGTGACTCATCTGGAACATACTTCCTCAGCATGGACACATGGAAGACTAGGTGAACCGCTGCTAGGTCCGCTAGAAGGGCTAACCGATAAGCAACCCTGCCAACCCTCTCTGTAATCTCATAAGGTCCGATATAGCGCGGGTTCAGCTTTCCTCGCTTACCGAACCGTACCACCCCCTTTATCGGGGAAACCCGCAGGAACACCTGATCCCCGACTGCGAACTCTAACTCACGTCTCCTCTTGTTTGCATATGCCTTCTGACGAGAATGAGCTGCTGCCAAACGTTCCCTGATCGCCTTCACTTTCTCCAGAGCCTCCTGAACCATGTCTGGACCCACTGCCTGAACCTCGCCTGTCTCAAACCAGCCTATAGGCGAACGACAACGCCTACCATACAAAGCCTCAAACGGTGCCATCTGGATGCTAGCCTGATAACTGTTGTTGTACGCGAACTCAACCAAGGGCAACTGCTCATCCCAAGACCCACCAAAATCCAAACTGCAGGCCCTCAGCATATCCTCCAGAGTCTGAATCGTGCGCTCCGACTGACCGTCAGTCTGCGGGTGGAAAGCTGTACTGAGATCCAACCTCGTGCCTAAGGCCTGATATAAAGCACGCCAAAACCTGGATGTGAACTGTGACCCTCTGTCTGATATGATGGAAACCGGAACCCCATGCAACCTGACAACCCTGTCGATGTAGAGCCGAGCATACTGTGTAGCCGTGAACGTAGTCTTCACCGGAATGAAGTGAGCTGACTTCGTGAGCCTGTCCACTATAACCCAGATAGCGTCGAAGCCCCTCACAACCCGTGGCAAACCCGTGACGAAATCCATAGCTATCCTCTCCCACTTCCACTCTGGCAGTGGAATCTCCTGTAACATCCCTGCTGGACGCTGATGCTCAGCCTTGACTTGCTGACACACCAGACACCTGGTCACAAACGCACCTACATCCTTCTTCATACTGTGCCACCAGTACAAAGGCTTGAGGTCCTTGTACATCTTAGTCGATCCTGGGTGAACCGAATAAGGTGTACAATGAGCCTCTCTCAATATAGTCTCCCGTAGGTCCCCGACCTCCGGCACGCATAACCGGTCTCCGATCATGAGCACCCCATCTGCATCCACTGAGAAGTGTGAACACTCCCCTTTCTGCACCCTCTCTCTGAGCTCTACCAATTTCGGATCCTCTGACTGACGCTGCTTCACCTGCTCTGCAAACGTCGACCTAATACTGATGTGGGCTAAGAGCGCCCCCGAGCCGTCAACCTTAAACCAAACGCCCTCAGACTCCAACCTCTGGATCTTCCCTGCCATGGGTCTCCTCTTTGGTGCAACGTGGGCTAAACTCCCCTGCGATCTCCGCTCCTCAACCACAGGATTCCTACTCAAGGCGTCCGCCACCACGTTCGCCTTCCCCGGGTGATACTTGATCGAACAATCATAATCGCTGAGGAGCTCCAACCACCGTCTCTGTCTCAGATTCAGGTCCTTCTGCTCAAAGATGTACTTCAGACTCTTGTGATCCGTGAAGATCTCACAAGTGTCCCCATACAGGTATTGCCTCCAAGACTTCAGGGCGAAGATCACTGCTGCCAACTCCAGATCATGTGTGGGGTAGTTCTGCTCATGCTTCCGTAGCTGCCTGGACGCATAAGCAATCACCTGTCCCCTCTGCATAAGCACACATCCCAGATCAACCCTAGATGCGTCGTAGTACACTGAGAAACCACCACTACCCGCTGGCTGAACCAAGATCGGTGCTGTAGTCAAACTGTCCTTCAACCTCTGAAAGCTCTGCTCACACCTCTCCGTCCATAGAAACTTCGCACCCTTGTGCGTTAGGGCAGTCAACGGTGCTGCTACCGTCGAGAAACCCTTCACGAACTTGCGATAGTAGCCTGCTAGCCCCATGAGACTCCGGATCTCTGTTGCTGACGTCGGCCGTGCCCACTGACGTACCGCCTCAACCTTCTTCGGGTCCACTGTGATGCCCTCACTCGTCACCACGTGTCCCAAGAAAGCCACCCTGTCCAACCAGAACTCACACTTCGAGAGCTTAGCATACAACTGATGCTCTCTCAGAGTCTGTAACACCGTCCTCAGATGCTCCTCATGCTCCTCTCTATCGTACTATACACCAAGATGTCATCAATGAACACGATAACAAAGCGATCCAAGAATGGCTTGAACACTCTGTTCATCAAGTCCATGAAAGCAGCTGGGGCATTCGTCAACCCGAAAGACATCACTAGGAACTCAAAGTGTCCATAGCGGGTCCGAAACGCCGTCTTGGGTACATCCTCATCCCTGATCTTCAGATCTTCAGCTGGTTATATCCCGACCTCAAATCTATCTTCGAGAAACACACTGCTCCCTGCAGCTGATCGAACAAATCATCAATCCTCGGCAATGGGTACTTGTTCTTCACCGTGACCTTGTTCAGCTGCCTGTAGTCGATGCACATCCTCATAGATCCGTCCTTCTTCTTCACAAAGAGTACCGGCGCTCCCCACGGTGATGAACTCGGTCTAATGAACCCCTTGTCCAACAACTCCTGCAACTGACTCTGAAGCTCCCTAAGCTCTGCCGGTGCCATGCGATACGGGGGTATAGAGATGGGCCTCACTCCTGGCTCCAGATCTATACCGAACTCCACCTCTATGACCGGAGGTTTCCCGGGTAGATCCTCCGGAAACACATCGATAAACTCCCTCACCACTGCTATGTCACTGCCACTGCTCTATCCCACTGAGGTATCACTCACTGCTGCCAGATAACCGTCGCACCCCTTGCTCAACAGCCGTAGAGCACTCATAGAAGATATCAGACGATTCACCGGTGTACAGCTACTGCTCTGGAACTCCACCGGCTCTCGCTCTGGAACCCGAAAGGTCACTATCTTCCCACGACAATCCACCTCCGCATATTGTGCCGCTAACCAGTCAATACCCAGAATCACGTCAAACTCTGCCATCTCGAGAACCATCAAATCCGCCTCTGCGCGAAACTCTCCGACCTGAACTGGACATGACCTGAGAACTCGGTCTACATCTAACGATTCCCCTCCCGGTGTACTAACCCGGAAAGGTAACTCAAGGGCGGAAGGACTCTCACTGAACCTCAAGGCAAAGAATACTGATATAAAAGAATGCGTTGCCCCGGGATCGAACAACGCTAAAGCCTCAAAACCTCTAACTAGTATGATACCTGTAAGAACGGCATTGGATGCGTGGGCATCCTATCTGGTCATAGCAAAAAGACGGGGCTGTCCTCTAGAGCCTGAACCCCTACCCCTGACGCTCTGCTGTCTGTCCTACCCCCACCTCTACCGGCGGATGTGAAGGAACGAGTCTGACCCTGAGATGGCTGTGCTGCTGGGAAGGCGGTCTGAACAGAACCCACACTGGGAGTCGGCTGTCTAGCCGGGCAATCTTTGTACCTATGGCCCTCCTGGCCGCAACTGAAGCATCCTCTAGTCCCCATGCGGCAAACTCCAGAGTGAAGCTTACCGCAGGTCTGACACTGCGGGTGAGAGGAAACAGATCCTCCCTGCTGAGATGAAGAAGTGGGCTGGCTGGCTCTGCTCTGACTCTGGCCATGTGAGGCTGTGGGGCGAGCCGGAAAGGGTGCTGAAGAGGTGGCCCCGCCCGGCTGAAACCCCGAAGACTGGTGTCGCTGCTGACCGCGGGTGGGAGCTGCAGTACCCGAATAAGAAATAGTGTGCCTCGCCTTCTTCTCTCCTCTGGCCTGGGCATCCAACGTCTTCGTCTCGTAGGAAATGGCAGCATTGAACGCCCCATCATAGTCCTCTGACGTCTCATAGCATGTCAAAGCGAATCTGTACTGGATGGGGAGTCCCTGAAGGAACCGCTTCACCCTCTCGTTCGGGGTCATGGGGAACTGAGTGACCCCGACGAGTCGAGTGAACTCGGCCTCATAGTCTGTAACCGTCATCTCCCTGGTCATCCTCAGCTCCAAGAAGGTCTGCAGTGCTCGATCCCTAAGGCTGGCGGGAATGAACCTGTCTTTGAATGCTCAGGAGAACTCTTCCTAAGTCAAGCGCGGAGCATCCGGCCCTCTGCGGTCCCGTAAAGCTCGGTACCACGTATCTGCTACCCCTCCTAGCTGCTGTCCAGCCAGCTCTGCAGTAAGCTTCGACGATGTGCGAAGAATCTTAGCCCTCTTCTGAATCCAGCCAAGAAAAGCTGCCAGGTCTATATCTCCTGGGACGCCTGAGAACTACAGAGGGTTTGACCGGCTGAAACGGTCGATCAGCTGATCCTCCGTCACCCTCGGGGTCTGCTGTGCTGTGGCTGCCTGATGTGCCTGCGCGGCCACTATCTCTGCTAGCGCGGCGACTGTGCCGCGCAAGCTCTTGTGCCCAGAACCGAAGGAAGTGCGGCGTCGAAAAAGAGGCATGATCCTGGCGAGGTCAAACCATAAGACATATCAGGAAAAGAGTTTTCAAAGGAGACACTGACTGCTACTGAACTTAACTGACTTTACTTTCTATGAACCTTTCGTGGCACTACATTCCATGGCCATGGGTGCACTTCCATTACCATAGTTGCCATGACACTTAAGCTTAAGATTCTGACATTTGGCACATTAAGTCAAGAGCTTCCTGCTGTAATTCGGCTAACCCCGGACTATGGCACTTGTATTCCCCTATCAACTGCTTAATGACCAATTGTGACTCCCCCTTTATAGTCACAGCTAACACTCCCATAGATATTATCATTCTAAGCCCTGTAATCAATGCTTGGTACTCCGCCTGGTTATTAGAACAGTTAATGTCTAGCCGACATGTGAAAGCCTCCTCTGCCCCATTAGGGCTTGTCATAGTTATGCCTGCTCCGGCTCCCTCTTTTTGTTTAGAACCATCAAAAGTCATCGCCCAAGGAGTTAGCCCGACATAAGCCTGGTATTCTTCAGCCGGATCACTCATGTCCACGCTCGGATGATCGGCCAAGAAGTCTGCAATTACTTGCCCCTTAACGGCTCGTAATGGGACATATTTCAAATCAAATGCATTCAGCTTAATTGCCCACTTCATCAAACGACCTTGAAGCACAGGTCTGTTTAACAAATACCTCACAATATCAACTTTACACATGACCCACACTTCTCTTGGAAGTAAATAATATTCTAGCTTTGTACAAGCGTGGAACAAAGCCAAACACATTTTCTCAAGAGGCGTGTATCTCGTCTCGACTTCATTTAGAATTCGGCTCAAAGAATATATTACTTTTTCTCCCCCTCCTCACAATCTTGGGCCAGCAAACTGCCGATACTATCTTCGGCTGCCGATATGTAGAGTTTTAGGGGTTTTTTTATTGTTGGTGGGACAAGTACTGGAGGATTTGCTAAGCATTGCTTAATCCTATTGAAGGCATTCTGTTGTTCTTTTCCCCATATGAACTCATCCGTCCCTTTACATTTCAACAAAGGGGAAAACACCTTCATCTTTCCAGCCGAATTCGAAATGAACCTTCTTAGGAAATTAATTTTCCCGATTAAGCTTTGTAGTTCTTTTTTATTCCTTGGAGGACTAGCCTCCAAAACAGATTTGGCCTTGTTACTATCAACCTCTATTCCCTGCTGATGTACCAGGAAACCTAAAAAGTTGTCAGCCGACACCCCAATGGCACACTTAGCCGGATTCATCTTAAGCGAGTATTGTTTCATTCTTTTAAACGCTTGCTCTAAATCGGCTAAATGTGCGTCAAAATCGGCCGATTTGACCACTACATCAGCAATATACACTTCCATGCAAGTGCGTAACACCCCGCTACTCAGAGGTGTCCGTGCGAAGGGTACTATCCCAACGAACGCGCTAAACGTATACATGAACTATTAAATAAACTGGATTATCTGAAATATAACTGTAAACTGATATCTGTATATAACTGTATAAAGCGAGTATAACTGTATGACTGTATAACTGAAAATATCTGAAACGTAA
Organism: Aeschynomene evenia; assembly: GCA_013621005.1. NCBI lineage: Eukaryota > Viridiplantae > Streptophyta > Magnoliopsida > Fabales > Fabaceae > Aeschynomene > Aeschynomene evenia. The sequence continues at coordinate 21,935,349 of CM024265.1, read as the reverse complement.
ATAAAAGGTAACCTGCCTCTAAAGTCTGGAGCAACTATTACATCTGAATCTGAAATGTCTTATAATAAACTAATGACTGAAAAAATGCAAATAGTAACTAAAGGGCTCCACGAAGGAAGCAGAGCTCACCCAGGATATCAGCTGACACGACCTCTAATGGATCAACGGCTCCTCGTCGGCGGCGGGATCGTACTCTGAAAATGGTTGATGAGGGGTGAGTCATCGACTCAGTGATGGGGAATATGCATGCAATGCAACATTCATAACACATATATCACGAACTAGCATGTTATCAATCACACAAACAATATCCTGTCTAGCTGTCACACTAAAGCCTGCATACCAAGCCTCTGTACTGTATATTGTATCTGTGATCTGTCACATAGCGCTCAGCATAGGCATAACTAAATCTGTCTCAGCGCGCGGCATGAGTTTACTCATATCTGACCCTCGTGGGGTATATCTGTATCTATAACCAAGCCGTCCGATAACCGGGACCAGAGCGTACTTGGCGGGCTCAGGCGACTCACCACTAATTAGTAAACCATACTAAGATACAAGGCTGACCACCGGCCATAGCGTCTGACGTATACTAATCAGGGGCGGCGTAAATATTCCAGACAGTCAACACATAACTTGCTCAAACAAATCATACATGTCATAAATTCTGCTATTAGTCTATTTATCTGTCTTATATCACATGTTATATCATAAAGCAGTAAACAGCCAACCAATCAGCAATCCATATACATAGCATGAAAACATAAGTCTCTCCTATACTACTCTAACCACCTAACATGTTTCTAATTCTACTGCTACTCTACATACAAACACATGCATAATAACTTTATTATTTATCTTTCCTAATTATCTAATTATCAAACATAAATATGTGCTATAAATGCTAAACTACATGCAAGACCTCCACTCACCTGGATAATTCTGACTCTGGGAAGCACCGTCGGCTCCGGCTCCAGCCAGCAGCACTACGTTCGCATCTGAAGTGCAAAAAGGACCCATTAGGACCCCTGAAGAAAAGAAAAGCGAAAACTTGAACTGCTGCTGCGTCACGCCATCGCTAGCGAGGTACTGCTTCTCGCTAGCGAGGGGTCGGTCGCTGGCGAGCTCCTCCTGCTCGCTGGCGACCCTCACGCAGAAAAGGGACAAAACTGACTTTTCACTCACCGTCGGGAAATTGCTCAAGCAGAGTATCCCCAAGACGTCGAAACCTCACTCCGACAGAGTTCCTTTACCGAAAAAGGAACGCCCAAAAGCACTGCTCTTAAAAGGCGTGAGAATGAGGTGTGAAGAAAAGGACTCAACTACTACTCATATATATATGTGAGGGGGGAGAGCTGACATCATGCTGCGTCCGATGTGGGACTTCGGACGGTCGCTAGCGACTAGGATACAGTCGCTAGCGACGAGCTCCTCGCTAGCGGGCACTGGTTGCTCGCTAGCTAGCACCTTCTGACAACAACGACGTGACGTTCGTTCTGCACGATGTGGGACTTAGTCCCGTCGCTGGCGACTTACTGGTGGTCGCTGGCGACCGACTGCTCGCTGGCGATAGCTGTCTGCTCGCTAGCGAGCCCCCTCTGACAACAACCTGCTGACGTGTTTCTGACGCGTCCTAAAGAGAGTCCTTCCTAAGGGACACTGTGATACGGGGTATCACAAAGTGCCTATTAAATCGTGGAAAATAGCGTTCATTGCCCTTTGATAGGTCGCACCAGCATTTTTTAGGCCGAAAGGCATCACTACCCATTCAAAAATGCCAATAGCCCCAGGGCAACGGAAAGCTGTTTTATGCACATCCTCTTTGGCTAAGAAAATTTGATTATATCGAGAATGGTCATCTATAAAAGTTCGGAATTTATTATTAGCTGCGGCATCGACTAACATGTCGGCCACCGGCATTACATATTCATCTTTAGGCGTTGCCAAATTTAAATTCCTAAAATCTATACAAATACGTAACTGACCATTCTTCTTAATCACTGGTACTATATCTGACAACCAATCAACACTACTAGAAACTCTCGGATTATCGACGGATTTTATCGAGGGATACACTTAATATTCGTCGATAAATCAATGTATCGACGGATAGTCCCCCACGATTACGTGCTAGTCGGAATTCACTTATCGACGGATGAAACCAAAACATCCGTCGATATGTTTATCGAGGGATATATCCGTCGACATCCGTCGATAGTATTGACGGATGTATCGGGGGATATATCCCTCGATAAAATTATTTAAAAAATAATAAGAAATTATTAAATATTTTTATCGGCGGATACTTATCCATCGATACGTTATTTTTCCAAAAAAAAAATAATTAAGTTATCGGCGGATGCATCCGTCGATAACAGTAGCCGAAAATAATTTTTTTTGTTAATTTCTGAATTAATAATATTTAAACTAAATCAAAATTTATAACAAAATAGTAATAATCTCCATAAATAAAACTATAATGAAATATCATAATATATATATTAATCAATATTTACAAAATAGATAAAATCCAAACACTATATAAGTCAAGTCATAAAAAATTCAAAAGGTAATGTCTGAACATCCAAAACATAAACAATAAATAAAAGTCATACAAAATCCATCGTATCAACGTCACAATCATCATCACCATCACCAGCATCATCTCTGGATGCATCCGGCTGAGTAGGAGGAGTCTGGGCAGGAGGAGGTCGAGGAGTCGGTGTGTGGGTAGCGGCGGCAGCATCAGGCTGAGGAGTAGGCGGTGTCGTCTGGGCAGCGGCAGCAGCAGTAGCAGCAGGAAGTGGATGTGGTGTAGAATATGCGGGATGTGGATATCCTGGATGATATGCAGGTGGAGGAGGAGGCCAGAATGCAGGGGGATAAGGATACTGTGGGGGAGTGAGAGGGAAGGGTGATGGCTGAGAAGGTGGTGGTGGTGCAGATGATGACCCTCCAACAGCAAACATCCCGTAATACTGGGACATCTGCTCTCTAATCTGGCGGCTGACCTCCGCGGCAATCTCCTCCTGCTGGGCGATCATGTCCTGCTTTCGGGCGGTCCGCTCCTCCTCAAGCTGGGCCTGCAGCACCTCGACCCAGATCTGTAGCTCTAGGTTCAGATTGTGAACCCGGTCACGGACCTCAGCGTCGCTGCTCTCCGCTGAGGCTGCTGCTCCTGTCGCAGCAGATGCGTGGGAGGAACGAGCAATGGGGTTCGCGATCGCGCCCCGCCCGTATATGCGGCCCTTGTAAGGGCCGCCCACAACCTCAGTCCACACCGCCTCCTCATCGACGGGTGGGACGGACTCACCGGGCTGTGATGCCTCTGCCAGCTCGGTGCGGACCTCATCCAAGCGGCGCGTATAATCATCCTACAATTAGAAGAATACATAATCATTTTAAGTGGAATACATAATCATATTAATTGAATACATTTATACAACTATGATGAAATCACTTACATGAGTGCGCTGCGACCGCTCGTCTACCCACGTCGTCTTGTCGCCCTTCTTGGTGTGGGTCTCCCTGAACAACTCCTCCTGCGTGGGTGGTCTCTTCAGCCTCTGCTCCTGTAAGTTTAAAACAATTGAACAAAGCATTAATTAATCAATTCATATATAAGAAACATAAAATTAAATGTATTGCGTTCGGAATATTACGTACCAGCCGTCTCTTAGTGGAGTCCACAGTAGCGGATCCACCACAGTGAAGGGAGCCACCCCTCAATGAGGCCCTGCTAGCCTTGGCCTTCTCCGACTTGGCCTTAAACCTCGGAGAAGACCAATACTCCTGCAGCACACGGTGGTGGGCATCTGAGAGCCACCTGTGATCCCTGTCCTTGCCATTACGGATTCATAAGTACATGTCACCAAGCCTCTTAGCTGCTCGATGGCAGAAGGCATGGTACAGTACTGGATCATCGGCAGGACTAATGGTGAAGTGAGACTACAATATATAGACAAATTTAATTTATTGTTAGTTACCACAACATAATTAATTAGTAATTACTAAAATTGAAGAGTTCATATTACCTTCCACTCCTGATACCATCGTCGCCTCTCCTCCTCGGTCAACTTTGAGAAATACTCGATCGGCCTATGATACATCTTTTGTATCGTGGCCGTGATCTGATGAGTGCCGAGGGTGGCAGGCACAAAACTATACATTGTTATAAAGAATTAGTTTCCATTTTATATAATAATCCCTTTTACATATTTTATTTATAAAAGATTGACATTTATAACAACTTAAATCATATACCTTAGACCGGATGGATCTGGTTTGATGGAGGGGAGAGGACGTGAATCTGAAGCTGCAGATGCAATCTCGACCGGCACCTCATTACTGCCCCCAATGTCATGTGGGGAGGCAGTAATGGGTGATGATGATGGTCCCCCAGCAGCAGATGGTGATGGTGATGGTACTGGCTCGTAGTCGGGGTCCTCCTCCGTCTCTGGCCTCGGCTCACGACCAGGGATGTCATACAACTGAACACCCCTGGAAAGATAACCACGAGGCTGGGCGGCGGTCTTCCTCCGCCCTCGATCTCCTCGGCCTCTGCCCCTACCCCTACCCCTATCATCATCTGCCATATCTATTCACAACAATACAAGTTACTTTTCATTAATTAAAGTGTTTGACAAAGTATCTTAAAATGAGGTAGTGTTATTTGAAAACAAATTGAATTGTTAAAAACCATTTATTCAGAAAGTTGTGGACTGTCTTCACTCTCGTCTTCTGTATCGTCACTGTCAAGTTCATCTTCTTCTTCGTCACTACCTTCAGTGGAGTCATCACCCTGAGTTGTTATATTTTGGCGAGACATGTTAATAATGTCATCTTCACCAGTATCATCGTGTAAAGTAGCAGGGACTCCTGTATCTACAACCACCCTTGGAGCACGTGCAACTTCGATTTGGTAAGCTATTTCATCCACATCATCACTTTCAACTCTGCCCCTAGGTTTGGTTGTGAAAACAACCAACCACTTATTCTTGCACTTCCCCAGATACCTTGTGTAATACACTTGCCGAGCATTCTGTGCAATGATGAAAGGATCATATGCACCAAATCGTCGTGTATGGTTAACCTCAATTATGTCGTAATCAGCGTGCTTGCGTGTTCCATCAGGATGTCTAGGATCATACCACTCACAGCTAAACAAGACAACCTTCTTTGGCGTTGGGTCCTCACCAACATATTCCAACTCTAAGACTTGTCTAAGTACCCCGTACCAATTATTCTCCCCTGTTCCAGCATCCCCTCGAACGCATACTCCACTATTGTACGTGGTCTTCTCACGACCCCAGTCTAGGGTGTGAAATTTATAACCATTCACATGGAAAATTGGCCACGAAATTGTTACATTGGTGGGACCCCAAGCTAAGCTTTTTATATGAGGATTTGTGACATTATTATCATGATTGAGCACCTACATACGTAGAGAACAAAAAGAATAGAAGGGAAAATTTTGAATTTTATGTTAAGATATAAATCAAAGACTAATAGTACGAAGATTACAAACTTACGAACGAGTTGAACCATTGAGGGAATTGGTCAAGCGTATGATTCTGAACGGTTTGTTCAAAATATCTGTTGACAGTAAGTAGAAATTAAAGATTTTTAATGACAACATTCACTACTATATACAAAAACATTATTGAAATGATGAATTAGATATGTCACTTACGTTCTATAAGTGTCCACCTCATCACAGTTGATGAGAACATGTAGGTGCGCTGCATGCTTTTCTCTATCATTCAGCCAATAGTTTGTGGGTTTACCGGCACCACGTCCAGGTTGATTAAACAAAGACAAAGTAGGCGGATATGAAGTTTCACCTCCATCATCATTGCGGCCTACTGCTGTTCTTTTCGAATGAACATGTGGCTCAAAATAAAATGAACAGAAGAAAGACGTCTCCTTTGATAAATAAGCTTCACATATTGACCCTTCAACACGAACTCGATTCTTGACAGTTCTCTTAAAGGTCCCAATATTTCTTTCAAAGGGGTACATCCATCTATATTGAACCGGCCAACATACTTTCGCTTCATAAGCCAAGTGCACAGGTAAATGTTCCATTGAGTCAAAAAAAGAGGGGGGAAATATTCTTTCCAACTTGCACAAAATTACAGAAATATTTTGCTCCATTACTTCCAAATCATGGGACCTCAGTGTGGTAGAACACAAATCACGAAAGAACAAACTAAGCTCGGTCAATGGTTTCCACACATGTAAAGGTAACTCTCGAAAGGCAACTGGAAGCAAACACTCCATAAACACATGACAATCATGACTTTTCATCCCATTGAACTTTCCATGCGCAACATCCACACACCTACGGAGGTTGGAAGCATACCCATCTGACATTCTCAACTCTTGCACCCATTTACACACGGATTGCCTCTGCGCAGGATTTAAAACATAGCTTGCCTTCGGCTTAACAACACGACCATCACGTGTCTCTTGTAAATGTAGCTCTGGTCGTCGACAGTACTCTGTTAAGTCTAATCTTGCTTTGACATTATCCTTAGTCTTCTCACTGTCCATAACAGTATTCATGATGTTATCACAAACATTCTTCTCAACATGCATGACATCTAGACAGTGACGAACAAGATTATCTTTCCAATAGGGTAACTCCCAGAATATGCTCTGCTTAGTCCAGTTATGGTCCACACCATAACCTGGAAACTTGACTACTTTACCCAATTCGGTTATCTTAGGCAGATTTTTAACTCTGTCCCAGACCTGTCTTCCAGTAAGCCTAACATGTGGTTCTTCATGTTCAACACAGTTTCACTTAAACCCATACCTGTTATTCCTAAATGCATGATCATTTGGCAAGAATCTCCTATGACAATCAAACCATGAGTTCTTGCCGCCATTCTTAAGTGTGAAGGATTTTGTATCCTCCATGCAAATAGGGCAAGCTAGCTTCCCCTGTGTCATCCACCAAGACAACATACCATAAGCAGGAAAATCATTAATCGTCCACATCAGAGCGGCTCTTAGCATGAAATTTTCTTTGGTGGCCACATCATAGGTCAAGACCCCATTGTGCCACAACTGCTTCAATTCATCTATGAGTGGTTGGAGGAAAACGTCAATTTTAGCTTTTGGATTATCAGGGCCAGGAATTACACATGTTAAAAACATGTACGGATCTTTCATGCACATCTCAGGAGGGAGGTTGTAAGGGGTAACAACAACAGGCCAACAAGAATAAGGCTTGTTAAATAAGTTATTTGGTGTGAACCCATCTGAGCAAAGCCCTAATCTAACATTCCGCGGATCATTTGCAAATTGAGGGTGACACCTATCAAAATGCCTCCAAGCTTCACCATGAGAGGGATGCGTCATTATCCCGTCACTTCTCCTATTCTCATAACGCCACCTCATGTGAGGTGCAGAGCTCATAGAGGCATACAAGCGTTCTAACCTAGGGATTAGGGGAAGATAGTGCATCCTTTTGTTGGGAATATGCTTATACCTCCCATTACCCGTTCTTCTAGGTTTGAACCTGGGGGCCTGACAGAATTTACATTCAACTAATTCAATATCCTCCTTATAGTACAACATGCAACCGTTCATGCAACAATCAATTTTCTCTGATTTCAACCCAAGTTTTGAAACTAACTTCTTTGCCTTATAATAGTCCCTAGGAATTGCCTCTGGTCGTGGATTAGCATCACTCATTAAAGTAGCACATCGATCAAAAGCACTTTGACTCTCATTTGCCTCTGACTTGATAGACAACATCCTAACTGCCACTGACAACTCAGAAAGGGCTGAACCCTCCCAAATGGGTGTCTTTGCAGATTCTGACAAAGAAAAAAACCTCTGCGTTTCAGGATTTGGTTCCTCCTCTCTGGGTTCATTATAATCTTCATCATGTTTCCCCCCAATGGCATCATGGATCATTTCCTAATAACACCCACGATTATCACCGCCCCAATTTAAATTACGATCCCCATATTGGTCACCATCAAACCCACTTGAACTACCTCCAACAAATTGATCCTGCTGTACTGACACTGACTCGACTTCCCCATGGACTGTCCATACATAATAATTATTCATAAATCCCTTTTTGTACAGGTGAACCTTAATCGTGTCAACATCTTAGAAAAACCTACAAACACACTTGGCACATGGACACTTGACTTTTCCCTCCGTCCTAAATTGTTCAGACATAGAAGCAAACCCCACAAACTCTTCAACTCCAGTATAGAATTCCGGCTTAATTCCCCCCTATTCGGGTGTAACCTATCATACATCCATGATCTATTTGTTGATGACATTGCCCTTGAATATTGGAGAATCCTAAAATGAGAAGTTTAACTAAGGCTTATTAATAACAGTTTTTTAGTTAAACTAAATTCACCATTAATACGACACAATTGATTTTTACAAATTTGTTAAATTTTTACTCAAACATAATTTCGACAGAGTTTCCTTTAGTTTTAGATAACTTAACAACAATTATTTAATTTCTCAAAATTTTTACTTCACAACATTTTGACAGAGTCTCCCGTAAATTTTAAACAAACTTTCTCATTTAATTTTACAAAAAATGAGAAGTTTAACTAAGGCTTATTAATAACAGTTTTTTAGTTAATCTAAATTCACCATTAATATGACACTAATGATTTTTACAAATTTGTTAAATTTTTACTCAAACACAATTTCGACAGAGTTTCTCTTAGTTTTACATAACTTAACAACACTTATTTAATTTCTCAAAATTTTTACTTCACACAATTTTGACAAAGTCTCCCCTAAATTTTAAACAAACTTTCTCATTTAATTTTACAAATCAATCAACCAGTATTGCCGGAGTTTAAGGATCGGTCTCAGACTAAGTCATTTACCCTAAGGTTTTGCAACAATAACAAAAGAATCATATCATTAAATTAAAATTAATAAATAACATACCTAATATAAACGTAAGCTCCAATCGCCCGGATATATCAACAATTGTTCTCATATATATCATTTAAATAATATATTTGTTACGTTATTGAAAAATTACTTACTTTAAATAACATATAAGTTTATTAAATCTATCTTTTTTGGAATAACGTTTTCTATTATTGTTTAAAACAGTTTTCCTTTTAAAAAAATTAATATATTTATTTTTTTAAAAACAAAGTTTAACATATTAATTTTTTTAAATAGAAAAAATAAAAAAAGTTAATAAATACAATATATAAAAATACCAAAACAATGAAAAATTAAAATTTAACAAAAATACCTAATGGAAGAGCAAGAGATGCTTCCTGGCGGCGGTGGCAGCGGACGGCAGCGACGGCGGTGGCAGCGGAGAAGACGGAGGATGCTACAATGAGTTCTCATTAGAGACCTCAAACAAAAAATCTAAACCGATTAAAATGTAGAGGACAAAGAGACTAACTTGTTGGCACTTCCCGGAGGGCGAATGGGCAGCGGACGGTGGCGGAAACGGCCGTTTTTCACGGCGGAGAGAGAGAGAGAGAGCGAAGAAGAGAGAGAGAGGAACTATCGCGAAATGAGGAAGAAGGAGACGCTGTCTCCTCATATTCGCGGATTATCGACGGATGGTTTAAACCATCCGTCGATATCATCCATCGATAAAAGGTACCCAATTTAATGAAACGATGCGTTTGAGTTATCGATGGATGAAACCATTCTTATCCGTCCATAGTTGTCTTCTAGGGTTAGGGTTTAGGGTTTAGGGTTTTATCGGCGGATATTTTAATCTCCATCCGTCGATAACATCAACATGCCCAAAAAAAAAATTTTGTTTTGCGCGCGAACATATTATCGAGGGATATTTTAGAAAATATCCCTCGATAATTATATTCGTTGATTAAACAATCTCGCCAATGCTATATCCGTCGATAAATCCGCCGATAACCTTGGCAAAACCATCCGTCGATAATCCGTCGATAATGTCGGTCGATAATCCGAGAGTTTCTAGTAGTGCAACATACATGGCAGTTCTGATGAATCTTGCTTTCAACAACCGCTCTATCTCCATCTTGATCTTAGAGAAGATTTCAGGATTAACTCTTCTTGGTGGTTGCTTGTATGGCTTGAATCCCTCTTTGATTGGCAGTCGATGCTCCACTAAAGCTCTTGACAGACCCGGCATCTCATGATAATCCCAAGCGAAACATTCCTTGTATTGGTTCAGCAGCCGTTTCAGCGCTCGGGTCGCCTGTTCGTCCAACAATCCACTGATTTTGGTAACTCTCGGCTTTTCCTGCGTTCTGAGGTTTACCTCTACCAGTGGGTCTTGGGCCTGAAACCCTAGTCGCTTCTGTTGGATAGACACCAGCTCTCTCTGTTCCTCAAGACCTGCAATATCAACACATAGCTCATCATCTCTTGTTTCCTCTATATCGGACATCATTTCCCATTCAACCGTTTCCTGAACAACACAGATTGCAACCGTTGATAAACAAGTTTCTCATCAATCATAATTATTATTATTAGAAATAGTATCTGCCAGCCGTGGTTCGGCATGCAAGATTACCTCAAAACCATTGTTGGTGAAGTTCACAGCTTTGATTTCCTCTTCCTTTCCTTGAATTAAAGTGGCAATCGGCATGAACCCTGGATCATAATAGACTGCATCTGCCATTCTCATGTCAGCTGAGAAAGGCCTCTGGTCAGCCTCCACCACTTCAGTCTTATCACCATTCCACATGATCAGTTTTTGATGCCAAGTAGACGGTACACATTCATTAGCATGAATCCAGTCTCGTCCTAACAACAAAGAGTAATTAGTACGGGCTTCTACCACAAAGAAAATGGTGTTAGTGGTTTTAGACCCTACTGTTAGGGCCGTTATGTATGAACCCAAGTCTATAGTGTTTCCCCCATTGAAGTTGGCGAAAGTCATATTTGTTTCCTTCAAATCTTCCTTAGTTTTTCCCAACCTTTTAAACATTACCCAGGGCATGATATTCATGATTGCTCCGCCATCTACCAACACTCTTGTCATTGGACGACCCTCCATGTGCACCTTAATATACAACGGCTTCAAATGATATTGGATATTCCCACGTTCAAATTGCACGATCGCGTCCGAACTCCGGGATGGCACCTCTGTCGTGGTCTCGGCAAACGACACCCACTCTGTTTCTTCGACATAGACATCTCCCTCTAAATCAGCCTGCTGTCCTCCACTTCTTTTAAACTCAACTGGAAACAGTCCTACCATTGGCATCATGTTATCAGGACTATGCACCAACTCTAACAAATCATCATCTTCCAGCAGACTGCTGAGTAAACCAGAGTCGGCAAACTCATCATTAAAATTTAAGTTTACTAAGTTTACCGCTTCCACTTCGGCTCGTGCAACTACGGGTGAAGGCTCCGCAATTGTAGCCGAAGCTTCCGTTTCAGCCGTTATTTGAACAGTCGTTTCTTGAGCAACTTCTTCTGGTTCAGCCGCTATTTGAGCAGCCGTAACAATCTCTTCTTCTACCTTCAACTCTAGCAGATTCATTTCTTGTATCGCATCTAAGTGGTCAGCTAGCTGTTCGGCTAAACCTTGCCCCTTTCTAGGGCTCGTCACTTCTTCTCTCTCTACCACCTTTGCCTTTTGCAACATATCTACCATTCCTTTCAATTTTTGGTAAGCCCTTTTCCGTTGGAGTCTTCTCTTTTGTGATCTGGAAAGGACAGGCACCTCCTCTGGAACAGTCTTTTTCCTTGTATTCACCTGCCAATACTCCTTAGGTTGCCCCCTAGGCTTGATCATACGCCCCATTCGACTGGGGTCTTGGTTAGTGATCCGGAGGCTTTGCCCATTTTCATGGCAGCTTACCTCTACCACCTTCTTTCCTTTCTCTGGAAGGACATCATCTTCTACTACCGGTACATTTCGAATTGCATATCCTCGCTTGAAAGGTTTTCCTCCCTGGGGACGGTACAACCGGTCAAAGACGCTCAGCCATGGTTCGGCCGGGGTCTCCAGTGAGTTTTCTCTCTTCTGTATCCCATCATCATGCTTTCTTACCCAAGTGTTCTGTATCAACCGTGGTTTCGGCTGATGATTCCCATACCCTGGTCTACCAACATTTTGTGTCAACCGTGGTTTCGGTTGTTGACCCCCATAACCTGGTCCATACCACAAATGCTCACCAGGACCTGGTCCCCACCTAGGTGGTTTCCATTCCAAATAACCTCGAGAATATACCCTCCGTGGGTGTGGGTTTTCGCACCTTTTGGCTATTGTTGCCTTTGAATCGACTTTGTTCACTTCTGTCTTTGGTTTCCAAACCCTTCCGCGAAGGTTTTTGTTCATCATTCTTTCCTCCGAAACTGACACCATATTGATACTAGTTGTGGGAAAAAGGATTAGATTCCACGTTAACAACCGATTGAACACGGTCAGCAAGCTTGAACCTTCCTTCCTTTAATCCCTTCTGGATGGCATTCCGGAAAACCAAACAATTTGTTGTAGGATGAGTCCAGGAAGTATGCCACTTGCAGTATTTAACCCCTTTTATTTTCTCAGCTGGTGGAATTTCATGGCCTTAGGTAATTTCAGTTGTTTGTCCTTCAAGAGGAAGTCGAAAATTTGCTCATCTTTTGTGATATCGAACAAATACGGCTCCCTACTTCCTGGTTTGACTCTCTCCTTCCCTTTTGCAGCTGTGAGGGCAGGACAAGAGTAAACCTCATTCTTTTTCAACAACTCGGCTACCATTACTTCTCCAGCCGGAGATTCTTCTTCATAAACTAGCTCTTCATCATCTAATTCTCCCTCAACCACATTAATAATCTGAGGGGGTTTATTAATCGCAAAACGACCCACTCTTTTCAGCTCTTTCTCTTGGATCAGCCGTTCATACCTCACAGCTTTTTCGACTAATTGTCCAAAGTCAGAGTAGTCTCCGACTAATAACCTTTCTCTCAGTTGAGGGTTCATGTTATTCACAGCAATAGCCGTACATTCTCCATCTGATATCTGGGCACTGCAGATTCCCCGAATCTTTCTGAATCTTTCAAGGAAATCTCCAACCGGCTCTTTCCCTTTCTGCTTAATAGCAATCAGATCTAACAATGAAGCTTCCGGTCTCGTTTTATAGAAACGATCATGGAAAGCCCTTTCCATATCGGCCCAGCTATTGATAGAATTTGGCGGCAACGAAGAGTACCAAGAAAACGCTATTCCAGTCAGAGATGACGGGAACAACTAAAGCCTTAAATACTCATTATGTCCAGCCTTAGCACATTGTACTGTAAAGCGGCTAATATGCTCCATAGTAGACTTTCCATCTTCGCCTGAAAAGGTAGTGAAATCAGGAGCCCGAAAACCCCTGGGGAATGAGATCCTGTCAACCCATTCTGGATACGGCGTCCGATACACATGCCTCTCCAAAGGTCTCAATTGTAGGCCAAAATGTTGCCGAAGCACATCAGCAATCATATTGGGGTCACACAATTGAGGCTGCACTGGGTTCCTCGGCAGCAATCCTTCCTCTTGTTGATAGACGGGCGCCTGAGGATTACCCACAAAGCCTTGCATTCCTCCATGCGGCTCTGTCCAAATATTCGATTGTGATTGCCAGTTTTGTGCGCACGGCGTGGGAGGCCGAAAGCCAACAGGGCCAAAAGGGCGAGGCGTGCCCCCTTGCTGTTGGTACGCTTCTCCGCCGTATGGCATACCGATATTGCCGATAGCTCCTTCCGGCCTCCTATGCATATAAACGGAGCCATGATTCAAAGGCGCGGCTGGACTAGCTGAGATCCCGCCTGCTCCTCCAAATGCTCCTCCATATGGTGGTGTACCAAAAGTGTTACACCCTTGCAACGGTGTGACCACTGGTTGAGCCATGAATTCCTCATTATTCCTTGGTATCGCAACATTATCAACCCCACTAGTGATTCCTGTAACCAACCCTCCTATTCCCTCGGTCACGAAAGGAGGTGGTTGCGGCATCATTTGTGGCGCACTAGAAGCAACAGCTTGAGGGTGGTAACCCTCCGTTTGTAAAACATTACGAACCATGGGTCGCACGATTTCACCCATCTGTTGTGACACTTGATACATGAGGTCATGCATTCCTTCTTCGATTTGTTGCCTGATAAAGGCCACAGAAATCGTTGAAGCATTCCTTGATGACGAACCAACACCCGCCGCTGTGGTTTGAATTATAGGTCCTTCACTACCTATTCCAGCAGTCACGGCGGTAGTGGTCGCATCTGTTTTTCCCTTAGGCTTAGGTGTACCAGCGTTCGTCAATGAGCTCATTTCGGAAAATCGCCCAGACCTTAACTGCATCTGCCAAAGATGGTCGAGGCCTATTTTATCTGTAATACTCCCGTTGGTCCCACCGGGCGTGCCAATTATGTTGTCGCTGAAAATGACTACGGCTAACTTACAGCCGAATACACAACAACGTAATGATCCCTTCGACTAGAGGCGATTATGCTGAGGACGGGAATCTTGCCCTCAACTGTAAGTTCCCCAAATGTCTTTAGGAAAAGAAGCAAGACTTTAGGCAGGAGAAAATGATTAAAGAGAAATATGGGCGAAAATAGGATGAAATTGAATTGACTTGAATTAACTCTCAACAAAATTGCAAATACACCAAAGATAAGAATGAATTCTAACTACATCTACTCCTAGAAATGAAATAACGGTAAGATAAAGACTGAAAATGAATAATAAGATTGCTCTAGCGATTTTCGGATCCCCTAATCCTAGCTAACCGCTCCCTTTATATAGCCCTTATCATTTGACCTTTCTTGCGCTTATCCCGGCTCCATATCTTGACATTTAGCTTCGTGCTTCTTCAATCCTCCTTTTTCGCCTTCTTCCGCTCACATGATCGCTCAATCCCACTATTTTAGCTATCTTCCACAATTCTCGCAACTGCCTCCACACACGTTCTTCGGCCGTTTTCTCCTTTAGCCGTAATCATTCAGCTGTTGCTATCCGTTTCGGTCGGCTAACCAACGTTTCGACTATCCTTATTCGGCTACATACTCTTCGACTAACGTCTCTTTCGCCTATTAACCATTTTCTTGGGATAACAGTACCATATCTTAGTGTCATTAGAGCACTCATATATCTTGCATTCTTGCTAATTATACACAATTAGATATAATATTTGTTGTAAATGTTTAGCAAGACATAGTTCCTCCCCAATTTATTTGATGTTCTTCTATCAACACATCTCAATCTTGTGTACTAATTTCTTGAAGGTAGAAGTATATCAAGTGATGTCTTTAAGAGGGGGAGAAAATATCGTACTTTTTTTTTTCTTGATTAAGGTTTTTATCCCAATGGGTTTTTCCTTGACAAAGTTTTTAATGAGGCAATAAAAAATCTTACATTATGAGGATATTGTACTCTTTTTCCTTTACTAAGATTTTTTCTCAATGTGTTTTTTCTTAGTAAGGTTTTAACGAGACATATTCCAACAACAGACATTCAAGGGGGAGTGTTATGAGATAATATTATGAATATATGTATTTTTAACATATTTAGATAAGATTGGATAAAATTTGATTTGATCTTATCTCTTCCTTAGTTTGGCTATAAATAGCTGTATGAATCCTAATGGAAGAGCACACTTTGAAGACTATCAATAATATTGTTTTCTCTTCTATTTTCTCTCTGGTATTGTTATTAGTTTCACAACATTATTCATTTTTTTCTAGATTTTGAATAGAATTTGTGTAATGATACTGTATATCAAGACGATTTTGAGATAAAATAATTTATTTTATTTTTAATAAAAATTCATTTTTTAGATAGATGAAATCATTAAATGTGTAAGAAAATCTTTATAATATCATATCAGTAATGTATTAAAATAAATTGTAATCATCATTAATTGTGTAATAAATTAAAATATTGTATGATATATTTTCTAATACTAATTACTATCATATTAATTACACATTCTTTTATATGTATATTATTTAATTGTTGGTAGACTTCTTAACTTACTTGCGTAGCATGATTGATAATAGGACTCATTGAGAAAATGTGTGCACTTGCTATTACTGAGTCTTCAGTATTTACTAAGCATATGGTCTTTGCCAACACGATATAAATTGGATTAGATATTTGGAATAAAAAATAAGAGATTAAAAGTTGTATAAAAAAAAAAAAGATTTTACTAACATATTCTCAGGATACTTATTAAAAGTATTTAAAATAATAAATAATAAAACTGAAAGTATAATAATAATTTTTTATTAAAAATATTAAAATACATATTTTTAAAATTAATATTTTTATTATTTTAATAAGTGTTCTTAGAAAAAGAAAAAAAGTTGGGTATTGCTTCACTCATAAAATGTTGTATTTAATCAAACTGGTGACCATTGTTTAATATGCAACGTATGCACAATTATTATGGATTTAATAGATATGGATTACTCCCACCTAGAGTAATTACTCTTAAATGCATATAGTGGACTATATTAGCGTTGTCATCTTTGAAAAATACTTGTCATTTCCAACTATCATTGTGTGAATGTGAGTAAAATAGTAACTATATTCTTCATAAATTATCTGAAATTCTATCTTACCCAAATTAATATCTGTAGCCAGTAAAATTTTTACACTGATATTATTATAAAATATTTTTAGTAATACATCAAGTAAATCTCAATAAATATTACTACTTTTTTCAAATATAATAAAAAAATCACCTCTAGTTTTTAAACGGTTTTGCTCTATGTACTCCGCATATACGGAGTATGGGTTTACTCCCTCAATAATTCACACTCAAGTCCAGCCCCATTACCGTATCAGGCCAATACCAAAATACAACCTAAGTGCTCTATTTTCTTGTCTTCCTTTATCCTCTATTTTTGTATGGCTACTAAGTGCTCATTCTTTTTTTTTTTTTGTTATTTTTTTTTTGTGTTACTACTTCTTTCTCTCTTTCTCGTCCTTTTTTTTACATTACTACTTTTTATTTTTCTTGTTATTTTTTAAATTATTTTATTTATTTTATTTTCATAACTAATTTTATAATTTTTTCATCAAATTTATTTTTTTTATAGAGATCTTCAATTATTTTTTTATAACTAAATTTGTAACTTTTTTAATTAAAATTATTTTTTATTTTCTATAGAAATCTTTGATTATTTTTTTAATTTTATTTAAATTTCTTAATTCTCTTAAAATAATATGAATAACTATTTCAATGGATATATCAAAAAATTTCTTTGATCACCATCTCGTTAATGCTTCTTCTATAAATTTTAACTGTTATGATGATTAGGTTGTTGAAGCATCAAATAACAAATTACTCATAATATAACACAAATTGGTCACACAATTTACATAAATTATTCACAGTTTTACAATTCAATTTTTATTTTATTATAATGTAATGCAATTTCATTCACAACATTACTCATATATTAACACATTGTTGCTCACAACATAATACATGTTTGTTCACTATTTATTACAAGTTTGCATATAAACTTTACACAAGTTACTCATAGTAACATGCATATTTTTTCACACTTTTTGAATAACTTGCTCACATTATGATTTACGTTGCTCATACATTTTACAAATGTGCTTATCTGATATATTGTGAAAATGTTTTCACTCATTTTACATAACTTGCTCACAAGTTTCATTCACAATCATAAAAATAGCACATATTGCTTACAATATAAAACAAATTGCTCGCAAATATTGAGAAAATCAATCATACTTTAATATATTTTTTACTCACTATATAAATTGCTCACAATATAATGCATGTTTGCTCACACATTTCACAAAAATTGCTTACAGTTTATTGAAAGTTTGCTCGTACATTTCACATAAGTTGCTCACTATAACATACATGTTTGCTCACATTTTTATATAATTTGCTTACAATATGATGCATGTTTGCTCACATATTATACAAACGTTGCTCTCATTATAATGAAAATTTATTTATACATTTTATATTAAGTTATAATGAGTGTGAGTGTGGAGAATAAATATTTATGTAAATTTAATAAAAATAAAAAAAATTTCTTATCTCATTCTTTTTGTTCCGAGCCCAATTGACCTACATTCTTCTTTATTAGATTTTTCTCCACAATTCAAGACTACTGAGAGGTTTGTCTTCATCATTTCTTTGCTCTTTTTATTATTATTTTCTGCTTTTATTTTTTAATTTATTGCTACTTTCTCATTTGAACTTTCAGTAAACTATATGTGTTAGAAATATATGAATGATAATTTTTTTAAAACAAATAATATTGAAAATGATTATAGAAGGAATGATAATTTAAAGAAGTAAATATACGAGAGTATGTATTTCCGATGTACAGTGCGCTTTTTTTGTTTTTAAACAACAGAAACCCCAATATTATATCGATAAATCCCGTTGTACTCATAAATACGGAGTAAGTATTGTACTCCGTAAATACTTATAAGTAATCCACGCGCCCAGTTCAGTCCACAAGCAACTGCAATAAACACGCGTTTGTTCATCCCAGTCCAGCCCATCCACAACCCCTAACCTTTCATCTTCAACTCTGTTCTTTCCCGTTTTTTGAGCTTTTCATATCTTTTTGTTCATTCTTGATTTCTTGATTTCTCATTCTTATTCTCCAAATGCACAAATCAGATAATCTCGTTCTTATTCTTGATTTCTTCATTTCTCATTTCTCATTTCTCATTTCACGATTAATTTCTTTTTTCATTTCATTTCATTTCAGTTCTTATTCCATTCTTTTTTTTTTCACAAACACCATTTTTGCTGCAATGGATGAAACTTCAATGGGGGAAACTTCAATGTGAACAATTTATGCTTGACTTTCCAATCAGCCAAGCTAGCAAGCCCGACAAACCACATATCTTCAATTTCTTGCCTTTGCTCAGCAGATAATTTTTCAAACAAACTTAATATAGTTGTTGGGGAGCACCTAGAGGTATTTAACCTCTGAATATAAAAACAAAAAATCAATATATAAGATAATTTTAATTAAAATTTGCAATCTAACACACTAATTTATACTCAAATCCTCACAGTTTTAAATCGACATCACACCACTCTAAAAAAATACAACAACCATATAACATACTGCATAGAAAATAACAAGGTGTTTTTATCTTTGGTCTCACTATTGAAGCATCTTTCAACAAAAAAAAATAATAGTAAAAGAGTTGATTTCTACACAAATGCTCACAGTTTTAAATATTTTTACTCACAGTTTTAAATATTTTTGCTTACAATTTTAAACCTCATTGCTCACAGTTTCATATACACCAAATAACACATTTATACTAAAAAGCTCTTGGTATAAAACCTATTTTCTCATACTTTTACACAAAATAACTCACACATTCTCAGAAAAATTCTCACAGTATACAACTTTTGTGCTTACCTTTGCAGCCTCTTTTGTTTCCTCCTTTTTATCATTTTGAACATCAGCATCAAAAGAGGGTAGTTTTTTTTGTGACTTTGTCATTGTCTACAAGAAGTAATTCACACATAATTTAATCACATCATTATAATGTTTTGAGGTACAAAAATAGTGACAAAAATGCAAAATACTTTGTAATAATCATAAATGCAAGTAACAAAGCTCTAATAATTATTTAATGTGTTACTATCATTTTTTCAGAATATTACTCATTGTTTTTAACAATATTCTTTCATTACACTTTTTGAACAATCTAACGTTATCTTCTCAAACATACAAATAGATACTTTGTAAAAAGTTTTGAAAAAAAATACTGTAACAACATGATATTTCTTAACATTTTTATAGTGCCGTGCAAGTAAAATAATAGAATGAGGCAATATATATATACGAGACAAATATTAGAATGGGGCAATATATCTATATATTTCTAAACAAATATTGAAATTTTAGTGGGGCGTAAGCTCCACTACTTCTAGAGAAATGCTTGATGTACATCACAAAATCAGTCATCATGTGTAATAATCCAACATTTTAAAACTATAGAAAAATTCTATGATGAAGATGTTTGGATTTTGGACTTAAATGGTCCTTCAGTACTTTTTATATTATCAGAACATTTAAAGGTAAATGATTTAATAATATGAAAATTTTGTGAGCAAACTTCTATTATACTATGAGCAATATTTGTAAAATATGTAAGCAAATTTGCATTATTTTATGAGCAAGTTATATAAAATGTGTGAGCAAACACGTAAGTTATGGTGACCAACTTTTGTAAAGCGTGTGAGCAAATCTGCAATTAAAGGTGAGCGGCTTGTTAAAAACATGTGAGCAAACATACATTATATTGTGAGCAATTTGTGTACACTTTAGAGTGTGATTGGTTTATTTTTTGTTTTCATTTTCTATTTTCATTTTTTCAATGAAATAAAACCAAACATTTTCACTTGTGTTTTCTAATTACAATGAAAATGAAATTGAAAATAAGAAAATGTCAAATTCTGTGTTTTCAGCCAAAACTGTGAAAATAGAAAATGAGTTTGAATGAAATTACCATGACTATTACCTACTAGAACAAGTAAACAAGCTCTATATATACCTATATAAAAATAGAAAATGAAAACAGAAACCAATCACACCATTATATTTCAAAAATTGTTAAATTGTTTTATTAATTTATTTAATAATTTGTAACATCCCGATTTATCAATCCTTGCCATGGTTAAGATTAACAACTCAGAACATCACTTTTTTTTTTATTTTTTATTTTTATACATATACAGAATAGGAATATAGTAAACGGGTAAAACTCAACAAGCCATGACATTAGGTTCCTAATATAATGAATGATGTACTGGGAATACTTATATAAAAACATAACCAAGACATAAAGGTAATATATGTGTACATAAATGGCCCTCTGTGTACTGAGTTGGACCAATATTTGATGAAAGTGCATGTACAGAATCAAAACCTCAACCTACACTGAGGAGCGCTGCCGCTTACTCAGTGGTACAACTCAAAATGAGGCGACTA
The DNA here is from genome assembly GCA_013621005.1 of Aeschynomene evenia. Lineage (NCBI taxonomy): Eukaryota > Viridiplantae > Streptophyta > Magnoliopsida > Fabales > Fabaceae > Aeschynomene > Aeschynomene evenia. Next base: position 21,914,400 of record CM024265.1, on the reverse strand, counting down.
ACTACTAAACAAAAGAAATCTCCACTATACGACCGCTCGACTGTCTACTGCTGCTCCTCACCCTCTAGTATATCTTCTTCGGGATCTTCCTCCTCTGATGAATCTGCTCCAGGCTCGCTAGGTACATAATCAGGCTCGGGTTCCTCCTCTGGGTCTGAGTCCTCTGCCTCGATCGGGTCCTCCTCCGCTGGTGGTGGTGGTGGATATGCTGCCTGAGCTGGAGCTGCGTCATGTCGAGGGGCTGGGAATCTTCGTGTGAGATCCGGTAAGAAGAACTGTGTGGTACCAGGGACGTGGTGCGTAACCGAAATCAAGCCGGTCTCTGGGTCGTACGTAGAGAGTCCAAAAACATAAGGTCTACGTGGAGGGGGTGGAAGCTGACCCATCTAGAATTTGACATACGAAAGAAATAGAGGGTAAGACTCGAGAGTCTTAGTGAGTTGCGTAAAGCACACGGATCAACGTGCTCGTATGACAATTCTAGTCAATCAAAGTAATACTCTCTCTTTTCAAAAGGTGGCATTAGTTCCAAATCTATGAGTCCTTACCTTGATTGATCAAACATCTTAAGGATCCGTTTCTAAGGGAGTCTACGTTTTTACTAGGTTCTCGCATTTCTAGCAACCTACGTAAATATCAACTATAAGGTTGGTTTCACAATTTCCTCATAGGCCGTACTACGAGTCCACTGGTCCATGCCTCACATTCGATATTTCTTCGTTCGTTGAATTGAAGGTTAGCAGTTTCTCCACTTTTCATGTAAGTGTACACTATAACCCTCGAATGTGTATCCGGTCACAAAAATCCTCGGATTGCAAGTCCGGCATCATGGCCCAGCCATGGAAACTCTAACTCCTCGGATAGCACAATTCGGCATCACGGCCCGGCCGTGGTATCATATGCAAGTCGGGACTATGTGTCCCTTAAATATGCTCTGAGTCCTAGACCGGGAAGTCTTGACCTTGACCACAGCTCCGTTCTCGCCTAAACTTTAAAGGTTCCTTGATTCGGAGGTGTCTCGGGTCAAAGGATCCTCTACCATCTAGTCCACATGTCCCGTAGGTCCAATGCACCACCATCTAGTCGATTAGATGGCTGGATCCAAGCTAACCAGAAATTCAATCGAACGGATATAACGAGCAGCAGTTATAATTATACAGTTTAACAAACACTTGTAGCATCCTCGGGTACTCATCCGGACAATTCCAGGAATTCCACCGAGTCGTTCATGCAATTCATAATACAATCTCAAGAACAGTACAATCATCATGCATGAGTACAGTCTTATACACTAGCATTACCATTTCACATTATCACTTTAATTTACAGATTCAGTATATAGTAGCAGATATCTTGATCACCCGGTAATACTACTGAGTAGTAATATCGTTGCATAGAAATAGTAATTATATTTGATTTAGTTATAAGCTTTTCAGTTCTCACAGCACATAGATACATATATATAAACTCGTATTGTTTTGTTCTGTATATTTAATAATACTGCTACTAGTTTTAAGAAATAATTATAAAAATATGTCGTAGTTTATTGGTCATAAAAATAAATTAGAGAAATTGGTCTAGTTTCGGTGCACTAGGAATCGACGCAGCGCATGGCAGGCCACGACCGCGCGATTCACAGCGCCCAGCGCCCTGCGTGCACGTCCGCGCCCTGCGCGTCCTGCGCCTCCCGCGCCCCGCGCCCGCGCATCTTGCGCGTCTCGCGCCCCGCGCCTGTGCGCATCCTGCGTCCGCGCGCCTTTGCGCCCTGGGGGCCCCGCGCCCGTGCGCGTCCTGCGTTTGCGCGCCTTGCGCGCCCTGGGCGCCCCGCGCCCGTGCGCTTCCTGCTTCCGCGCCTCGCGCGCCCCGCGCCCGTGCACGTCCTGCGTCCGCGCGCCCCGCGTGCCCCGAGCGCCCCGCGCACGTGTGCGTCCTGCGTCTGCGCGCCCCGCGCCCGTGCATTGCGCGCAACGCCTACTTTATGTATGTAGTGCATGAAGTAGTTTCCAGGTATGTAACTCTCTAACTCCAATTTCTATCTAAACTATTAAATCTTCTTATCATCATTTATTATTCTTAAGGCTTATGAAATCATGGAATTGGTTAAACAATTATTCAAATCTCAAAGAAAATAATCACACACACATCTAAAAACCAGTTTATATTTTACTTTGACATATGCTTGCATATAAACATACCACCAGTTACTTTTATATGGTTTCAGAAATAATTTGAAGTCAGATTCCTCATCTTTTTAGTTAACATGCCTTGTTCTAACGCATTAATCAAATTCAACACTCAAAGAATCATACAAATTGGATTTGCAAGCATCATAGACATATGTAAAAACCAAAAACCATCAGTTTAGTTTAAACATGGATGAGTTGTATGCATAGTTATGAACAATAACATGTATCAGATTCTATTTCATTAAAAGAAGAAGAACAGAGCAACTCACCTTAAAGTTGAACTTAGAAATTTGAAAACGGAAGGAAGGGATGATCTATTGGTAATTCTGTCTAGGGAAAATAGGTGTAACAGAGGTGTTTCTCGTGTGCTATTCCGTTGATCATAATTCTATATTTATAGAAAGAGCTTTCCACCCTCTGAAGGAAACTAAAACAACAACTAGCTTGTTTCGTAGATGATCAGCAGGTGGTGGCGTACTAAAACTAGTGGTGTCCCAAGCTGGAGTCAGAGACAGTAGGTGGTGGCTTCGGATGGAAACAGAGGATGATCAAATGGCTCCTCTGTTAATGCCACGTACTACCCTATACTTCAGGAAAAATAAGATGTAAGTGTTTTATGCTTCTGGGTGGTGTATTGGTCTATATTTCCATATAGGGTGATCAAGAAAAATGTGTAGAATAGGTGTGGTAAATTTGGTAATAATCGGATGAGTATGGTTTGATCTATTTTTCTCTCTAATGATACTTAAAGGGTTACTTTATTGTTTAATACACGTATGTAATTATGTTATAAACGTAATAATGATATCTCATACAAAATTATCGCAATAATTATATTGCTAATTAGTTGTTAATTTCTAACTAATAATTATTAAATAATATGTTTAAGGCAAGGGTGTTACAATCTACCCCTCTTAAAAGAAATTTCGTCCCCGAAATTTCCTGTCTAATCATTAAAAAGGTGCGGGTATTTCTCACGTATTTCCGACTCAAGTTCCCACGTATAATCTTCTAGCAATTTGTTTCCCCAAGCAACTTTGACCAGGCGTATTTCCTTATTGCGTGTGTGCTTAGTTTGATAGTCTACTATCTTTGTGGCAGGGAGTTCAAATGTCAAGTTATCTTTTAACTGAATATTTTCTGGTTCTAATACATGTTCAGGTGACGCCTGATACTTTCGCAGTTGAGAGACATGGAAAACATTGTGTAGGTTAGATAGGTTTGGTGGAAGAGCTAATTGATAGGCTGAGGGTCCGACTTTTTGAAGAATTTGGAATGGTCCCACAAACCTTGGGTTTAACTTTTTGGTTTTGAGGGCTCTACCTATGCCTGTTGTAGGTACTGCCCGGAGAAATACGTGATCTCCTTCGCTGAATTCTAATTCCCGTCGTCTCTTATCCGCATAGCATTTTTGTCTGTTCTGAGCCGTTTGCATTTTGTCCTTCACCATCTTGATCTTTTCTGTGGTTTGTTGCACCAGGTCTGGTCCCATAACTTGTCCCTCTCCAGAATCATTCCAACATAATGGTGACTGACACTTTCGGCCGTAGAGTGCCTCATATGGAGCCATACCAATACTGGCATGATAACTATTGTTGTAAGCAAACTCTACCAATGGTAAGTGTGAATCCCAACTTCCAGGCATTTCCAATACCATTGCTCTGAGCATGTCTTCTAATGTCTGGATGGTCCGTTCTGATTGCCCGTCGGTTTGAGGATGATATGCGGTGCTCATACACAATTTTGTTCCGAAAGCCCGTTGCAATGCTCCCCAAAACTTGGATGTAAACCTCGGGTCGCGATCAGAGACGATCGAAGTAGGGGTACCATGTAGTCTGATGATCCAGTCAATGTATAACTTAGCTAGTCTTTCCAATGGATATGTCATCCGAATTGGCATAAAGTGTGCCGATTTGGTTAATCGGTCTACAATTACCCAAACTGGATCCAATTTTCTTGGTGTAAGAGGCAATCCCGACACAAAATCCATGGTAATGTGCTCCCATTTCCATTTCGGGATAGGAAGGGGATTCAGGATTCCAGCTGGCCTCTGATGTTCTGTTTTTACCCGCTGACAGGTAAGACACTTCCCAATGTATTGAGCCACATCCTTCTTCATTCCGGGCCACCAAAACCGTTCTTTAAGATCATGGTACATCTTTGTCATTCCCGGATGTATGGTAAAATGGCTCTTGTGTGACTCACGTAATATGTCTTCTCGGAGTTCCTTGACATTTGGCACGTATATACGCTTTTCAAATCTCCAAATTCCATCAATCCCTTGCTCCAACCCTTTAATCTTTCCTTGTCGAGCTGCTTGTATCGTCTCTTGGAAGTCTTTGTTATGCGTGTCCTTCTGTGCCTGCTCAATTCTGCTCTTAAATTCACTGGAAATGACTAAATGACCAAATTTAATGCTTGTAGGTGTCGGCTTCACATCAAGGCTTAATTCTCCGAATTGTTGTACCAACTCCAATTCTTTAATCATCATTCGTGCTGCATGCAAGGATTTTCGACTTAGACCGTCTGCTACTACGTTAGCTTTACCAGGGTGGTAATGTAACGTAAAATCGAAATCCTTAAGGAATTCCATCCAGCGACGTTGTCTCATGTTGAGTTCCTTTTGGTCAAACAAATACTTGAGGCTTTTGTGGTCTGAGAAAACTTCAAACTTTGTTCCAAAGAGATAATGCCTCCACATCTTCAAGGCTGATACGACTGCTGCTAGCTCCAGATCATGTGTTGGATAGTTGAGCTCGTGTGGTCGAAGCTGACGAGACCCATATGCTATTGGTTTACCTTGTTGCATTAGTACATATCCTAGGCCTCGTCCGGATGCGTCACAATAAACTTCGAAAGATTGCTCCAAATCTGGTAGGGTCAGCACCAGAGTCGATGTCAATCTCTTTTTCAGCTCCTGGAAGCTCTGCTCACATGCCTCATTCCATTCAAAGGACGTGTTCTTCTTAGTTAACTTTGTCATCGGTGTCGAGATCTGAGAGAATCCCTGTATGAATCTCCGATAATAACCTGCCAATCCTAAGAAGCTTCGTATCTCCGTGGCAGTCGTCGGTCTTTCCCAATCCATAATGGCCTTGATCTTAGCGGGGTCTACTGCTATTCCCTTTTGAGATACTACATGCCCCAAAAACTGTACTTTCTTTAACCAAAATTCACATTTTGAAAGTTTGGCATATAGTCTCTTTTTCGACAAAATTCTCAGAATTTGTCTTAGATGTTCAGCATGTTCCTCCTCTGTTTTTGAGTAAACCAGAATATCGTCGATGAACACCACCACAAACTTGTCCAGATATTCCCTAAACACCCGGTTCATATAATCCATGAAAACAGCTGGAGCATTTGTAAGTCCAAATGACATTACTGTGAATTCAAAATGCCCATATCTTGATCTAAAAGCTGTCTTAGGAATATCCGACTCCCGTACTCTTATCTGGTGATATCCAGATCGTAAATCAATCTTGGAGAATACTTTGGCTCCTTGTAATTGATCCATCAAGTCATCTATCCGTGGTAATGGGTACTTATTCTTGATGGTGACCTTGTTCAACTGCCGGTAGTCTATACATAATCTCATCGAACCATCCTTCTTCTTCACGAACAGAACTGGTGCTCCCCATGGTGACACACTTGGTCATATGAAACGCTTCTCCAGTAGGTCTTCTAGTTGCGTCTTCAGTTCTTTAAGTTCCGGAGGTGCCATTCGATATGGAGCAACTGAAATCGGTCCTGCTCCTGGTACTAGTTCGATCTTGAATTCTACTTCTCGTTCCGGAGGAAAATCAGGAATCTCGTCCGGAAATACTTCAGGAAAGTCGCAGACGACCGGAATATCTCCAATTTGCTGATCCTTGGCGGTTGTACTTAAAGCGAACATAAGGTAATCCTGAGCATTTACCTTACAACAGTATAGGGGTATATGGGAACTAAGGGGAGATTCTATGTTATTGGTTCTATTCTGGAGGTCATCGGGAAAAAGAATGGTTTTGGTTTCACAAATTAAGGTAATTCTATTTAACTTTAACCAGTCCATTCCTAGAATAATATCTAAGCCTACCAAGGGAATACATATCAGGTTAGCTTTAAAAGTCCTTCCTAATATTTCAAAAGAACAGTCATGCACACAAGATGAAGTATTAATTTGAGAAGAGGTTGGGGTAGTCACGGTTAAAGTATATGGGGTTGTCGTGACTGGTAACTTAAGTCTCTCAACACATGTATTAGAAATAAAAGAATGTGTTGCACCAGAATCATATAACACCGTTAAATGGATATTCGACATAATGCACTCACCTTGGATCAACTCTCCCGAAGCTTCGGCTTGCTCTGCCGTAACTGCAAATACTCGGGCCTGACGCTGTGACCCCAGATTTCCTCCCTGTCCGCAATTCCTTGCAAAATGACCAGTTTGGCCACACCGGAAACATGTGGGACAGTTTCCAAGATGTCTCAGCCCGCACACCCTACAGAGGGGTTGATCTGCCACCGGAACCAGTGGCGCGTTCCTCTGTCCATCTTGACGATTTCCTTGAGGTGGCACATTCCCCTGAGGTCTAGCTAGAGGTGGTAATCTCCTTGGTTGTTGTTGTCGCTGAGGGCGAAATTGAATCTGTCCCTGTGGTAAGGGAGCTCTGTATTGATTATGGCGTGGAGGGAATTGCTGTTGACGTTTCGGGTATTGTCTTCCATATGGCCCCATTGACCGGGTATAACGTTCTGATTTCCCCCTGCGTCCTCCTGACGCTTCCTCTTGGCCAGCTCTTGCTCCGCCACAGCTTTCCTCTGGGCACCCTCTTCCTGGGCCAGACACCTATTGACTAAGGTGGCGTAGTTCCTGATGTTGTGTGAAACCATTTTGTCATAGAGGTCCGGCTTCAGTCCTTGCTCATACCTTACACATTTCCATTCCTCGTCTGGATTCAACCGGTAAGTTGTTGAATAACGGCACAAACGATCAAACTTCGCCGTATACTCCAGTACCGACATGTTTCCTTGAATCAGGTCAAGGAATTCCCTATCTTTTGCATCTCTCAGGGTCCTTGGGAAGTATTTCTCGAAAAATGCTGCCTTGAAGTTTTCCCAAATCATCTGTTCCTCGGTTGGTTGAAGAATGGGTTTGACAACCTCCCACCAAGACTCAGCTTGGTCTTTCAGTTCCCGGGTAGCGAACTTAACCTTTTGTGCATCGGTGAAAGGCATATCCTTAAAGATTCGCTCGATACCCCGAATCCATCCATCAGCCCGGTCGGGGTTTAATTCTCCAGAGAAAGTTGGAGGGTTACGTTGCTTGAATTCCTGATAACGTCGCGACTCTTCGCTAACTACTAACTGCTGGTTTCTTCCGGCCTCCATTACTTGAGCCATCCTGACTGAGGCTTCCGCCTGAGCCCTAATAGCTTCTAGCACGCTCTGGAGATCGGACTCGGAATGGGATTGTCGTGGCATGATTTCTTCTAATACCTGCATAACCAATGAGTTGATCAGGCTCGTTGAAATGCAAGTTATTATAAGAAATAACGGCGCACAACAGATCATAAGAAAACATCAACACATAGTGGCTGAAGGAAAAGTTTGGGAAGACACAACAGGCTTAGTCCTCAGGCTTTAATTGGACCGAACTGCTCTGATACCAAAAATGTAACATCCCGATTTATCAATCCTTGCCATGGTTAAGATTAACAACTCGGAACATCACTTTTTTATTTTTATTTTTTTTTATACATATACAGAATAGGAATATAGTAAACGGGTAAAACTCAACAAGCCATGACATTAGGTTCCTAATATAATGAATGATGTACTGGGAATACTTATATAAAAACATAACCAAGACATAAAGGTAATATATGTGTACATAAATGGCCCTCTGTGTACTGAGTTGGACCAATATCTGATGAAAGTGCATGTACAGAATCAAAACCTCAACCTACACTGAGGAGCGCTGCCGCTTACTCAGTGGTACAACTCAAAATGAGGCGACTAACTACTAAACAAAAGAAATCTCCACTATACGACCGCTCGACTGTCTACTGCTGCTCCTCACCCTCTAGTATATCTTCTTCGGGATCCTCCTCCTCTGATGAATCTGCTCCAGGCTCGCCAGGTACATAATCAGGCTCGGGTTCCTCCTCTGGGTCTGAGTCCTCTGCCTCGACCGGGTCCTCCTCCGCTGGTGGTGGTCGTGGAGATGCTGCCTGAGCTGGAGCTGCGTCATGTCGAGGGGCTGGGAATCTTCGTGTGAGATCCGGTAAGAAGAACTGTGTGGTACCAGGGACGTGGTGCGTAACCGAAATCAAGCCGGTCTCTGGGTCGTACGTAGAGAGTCCAAAAACATAAGGTCTACGTGGAGGGGGTGGAAGCTGACCCATCTAGAATTTGACATACGAAAGAAATAGAGGGTAAGACTCGAGAGTCTTAGTGAGTTGCGTAAAGCACACGGATCAACGTGCTCGTATGACAATTCTAGTCAATCAAAGTAATACTCTCTCTTTTCAAAAGGTGGCATTAGTTCCAAATCTATGAGTCCTTACCTTGATTGATCAAACATCTTAAGGATCCGTTTCTAAGGGAGTCTACGTTTTTACTAGGTTCTCGCATTTCTAGCAACCTACGTAAATATCAACTATAAGGTTGGTTTCACAATTTCCTCATAGGCCGTACTACGGGTCCACTGGTCCATGCCTCACATTCGATATTTCTTCGTTCGTTGAATTGAAGGTTAGCAGTTTCTCCACTTTTCATGTAAGTGTACACTATAACCCTCGAATGTGTATCCGGTCACAAAAATCCTCGGATTGCAAGTCCGGCATCATGGCCCAGCCATGGAAACTCTAACTCCTCGGATAGCACAATTCGGCATCACGGCCCGGCCGTGGTATCATATGCAAGTCGGGACTATGTGTCCCTTAAATATGCTCTGAGTCCTAGACCGGGAAGTCTTGACCTTGACCACAGCTCCGTTCTCGCCTAAACTTTAAAGGTTCCTTGATTCGGAGGTGTCTCGGGTCAAAGGATCCTCTACCATCTAGTCCACATGTCCCGTAGGTCCAATGCACCACCATCTAGTCGATTAGATGGCTGGATCCAAGCTAACCAGAAATTCAATCGAACGGATATAACGATCAGCAGTTATAATTATACAGTTTAACAAACACTTGTAGCATCCTCGGGTACTCATCCGGACAATTCCAGGAATTCCACCGAGTCGTTCATGCAATTCATAATACAATCTCAAGAACAGTACAATCATCATGCATGAGTACAGTCTTATACACTAGCATTACCATTTCACATTATCACTTTAATTTACAGATTCAGTATATAGTAGCAGATATCTTGATCACCCGGTAATACTACTGAGTAGTAATATCGTTGCATAGCAATAGTAATTATATTTGATTTAGTTATAAGCTTTTCAGTTCTCACAGCACATAGATACATATATATAAACTCGTATTGTTTTGTTCTGTATATTTAATAATACTGCTACTAGTTTTAAGAAATAATTATAAAAATATTTCGTAGTTTATTGGTCATAAAAATAAATTAGAGAAATTGGTCTAGTTTCGGTGCACTAGGAATCGACGCAGCGCATGGCAGGCCACGACCGCGCGATTCACAGCGCCCAGCGCCCTGCGTGCACGTCCGCGCCCTACGCTCCCAGCGCGCCTCGCGCCCTGCGCCTCCCGCGCCCCGCGCCCGTGCATCTTGCGCGTCTCGCGCCCCGCGCCTGTGCGCATCCTGCGTCCGCGCGCCTTTGCGCCCTGGGGGCCCCGCGCCCCGTGCGCGTCCTGCGTCCGCGCGCCTTGCGCGGCCCTGGGCGCCCCGCGCCCGTGCGCTTCCTGCTTCCGCGCCTCACGCGCCCCGCGCCGGTGCACGTCCTGCGTCCGCACGCCCCGCGTGCCCCGAGCGCCCCGCGCCCGTGTGCGTCCGGCGTCTGTGCGCCCCGCGCCCGTGCATTGCGCGCAACGCCTACTTTATGTATGTAGTGCATGAAGTAGTTTCCAGGTATGTAACTCTCTAACTCCAATTTCTATCTAAACTATTAAATCTTCTTATCATCATTTATTATTCTTAAGGCTTATGAAATCATGGAATTGGTTAAACAATTATTCAAATCTCAAAGAAAATAATCACACACACATCTAAAAACCAGTTTATATTTTACTTTGACATATGCTTGCATATAAACATACCACCAGTTACTTTTATATGGTTTCAGAAATAATTTGAAGTCAGATTCCTCATCTTTTTAGTTAACATGCCTTGTTCTAACGCATTAACCAGATTCAACACTCAAAGAATCATACAAATTGGATTTGCAAGCATCATAGACATATGTAAAAACCAAAAACCATCAGTTTAGTTTAAACATGGATGAGTTGTATGCATAGTTATGAACAATAACATGTATCAGATTCTATTTCATTAAAAGAAGAAGAACAGAGCAACTCACCTTAAACTTGAACTTAGAAATTTGAAAACGGAAGGAAGGGATGATCTATTGGTAATTCTGTCTAGGGAAAATAGGTGTAACAGAGGTGTTTCTCGTGTGCTATTCCGTTGATCATAATTCTATATTTATAGAAAGAGCTTTCCACCCTCTGAAGGACACTAAAACAACAGCTAGCTTGCTTCGTAAATGATCAGCAGGTGGTGGCGTACTAAAACTAGTGGTGTCCCAAGCTGGAGTCAGAGACAGTAGGTGGTGGCTTCGGATGGAAACAGAGGATGATCAAATGGCTCCTCTGTTAATGCCATGTACTACCCTATACTTCAGGAAAAATAAGATGTAAGTGTTTTATGCTTCTGGGTGGTGTATTGGTCTATATTTCCATATAGGGTGATCAAGAAAAATGTGTAGAATAGGTGTGGTAAATTTGGTAATAATCGGGTGAGTATGGTTTGATCTATTTTTCTCTCTAATGATACTTAAAGGGTTACTTTATTGTTTAATACACGTATGTAATTATGTTATAAACGTAATAATGATATCTCATACAAAATTATCGCAATAATTATATTTCTAATTAGTTGTTAATTTCTAACTAATAATTATTAAATAATATGTTTAAGGCAAGGGTGTTACATAATTTATTAAATAATTTATTAACTAATATAAATCTATTTAAAATAAGTAAAAATGCCCACAAATTGAATGAAATATTAAATTGATGAAAATATATATTTTTAATAAAAAATAAATTTAAATAATAAAAAAAGAATAATAAAATTATATGGGAAAAATGTGTTAATGTGTGATCGATGTTGTGAATAAAATTGTGTAACATTCTCCAATTGAAGTAATAGTTTCCTCCATTGAAGTAACAATAATGTTGACTAGTTTTCTCTTTTTCCCTTATTTTAGACAAATAAATGAGCAATAACTTGATGAACATATGAATGTGTGAGGTAAAAAAATAAATATTGTTCAACTATAAAGAAAGAAATGAATGAGTGAGATAAAATCGAAATGAGAAAGATCATAAAAAAATTTCTGGTTGAAAAAAGAAAAAAGAATAAAAAATGTTATATTGCAAAAACAATTATGAAGAAAATGGGTAAAGGCACGTTCTTTTATCCGCACCTTTTTAAGTGGTAATTGGGTAGTGGGCTGGACTGCAACGTAATTTTTTGCGGGAGTAAGCCCGGAGTACGTATATGCGAAGTACATGGAACAAGGCAGATAAAGATGGTGGGAAGGACCATCTAACTATTGCATGCAACTTGTGAAAGAGTAATATTAAATATACCTTATAAAATCAGCTACTATTAATCATACGTAATAGTTTAATTTTTATAAAATTATTAATTTAATTTTTAAAATATTAACTTAATATATAATATTAATAATTAAATTAATAAATTAAAAAAATTAAATTATTATATATAATATATAATAATAACTAATTTTATAGTATATAAAATATATTTTTTTCTTTCTTAAAATCAAAGATGGATTACATCATTTTCATCTACTACTATTATTTGTTGCTTGTGCTTTCAATAAAGGTTAAAAAATCGAGTATTGCTAGGGGCACAATAAAAAATCAGCCAACATAGTCAATAAATTATGCACAACATGTATAATATAAATTGCACAATGAATATTACATATTGTGCACGCCATATGTTACATGATGTGCACAACATATATCACATGTTATAAAGAAAGATGATGTTACAACATGTGATATATATTGTGCACAATAGATGAAATATGTTCTGCACTACATGTGATATATATTATGCAGTTTATATTATATATGTTATGTATAATTTGTTGGCTGTTTTGGCTAATTTTTTTTGTTGTGCCCAAGTATTTCCTAAAAAATCCGTAGACCTTGCCACGTCATATTTTTGAGGCAACGGTTTCGCGTAGCAGCAGCGCCCGTTGTTTCAATATTCAAAGGGTTAAGATGTTTTTTTCCTAACCACTTGCTAACCTCGGGTTGTCCAACAAATTGTTCATATTGAGAGCGGAAGTTGTTATGGGTACTATTTACCTTTCACAATTTACTGTTTACTTTTATCGTTTACTATTTACTTTTATTGTTTATTATTCACTATTTATGTTCGTTATTTACTATTCATCACTTATCTTTATAATGTTCACTATTTACCATGTATCAATTGCTAATTATTATTTACTATTTACTGTTTACTATTTATTGTTTACTATTCATTTATCACTATTCATAAGTTACTATATACGAATTACTGTTCACCGTCTAATATGTATATTACTATTCATGCATGACATCATTCATATATGTTATATCATATTATGATTGTGGTTGATTATATTTAAGTATCATATTAATGATGTTATGATGTGATTGATGCATAAGACTAAAAGAAATAAAATTAATAGTACCCTTCGAGCCCCAATCGGATTGGCCAGTGAAGTATTGGCGGCTTTGAGACCCAATCTGATTGGACAGTGAAGGTGAATTATACCCCCTCTACCCCATTTTAAGTTCTAGCGACAACTAGCAGGTATGAGCTCATAGCCTAGGGGTCTGGTGATATGGAGGTGATGTAAGGGAGGGTGGTAACGCCAAAAGATATTAAAGTAAATTGAGAATGAAAGTTAAAAGTTTAATGTATATATGTGTATGATTTATTTAATTGTCTGTGCATATGCATTTATATAAATTATGGTGTGATGCATATTCATGATTAATGCATACATAGAAGCATATAAAATCGATGTCACTCCGGGAATTCCATGATTTCGAACTTGATTAAATGAATTAATAATTATCTCACTTATTTCAAAAAGAAACCCGGAGGGCCTGAAACGAAAAACGATGACACCTTGCATTTTACCCCTACTGAGTTACTTTCGAGTTACTCACCCTTTTCCGTTTTCGTCTCCAGACGAATCTGCAGGTATGGGTGCTGATGAAGCAGTAATCCCTTGATCTTTGAAGATTTTTAGTATTTGTATAATGAACTAGTATAAGTGTTGTATTAAAGTCCGAATCTTAATGATCAGCAGTACTATATCTTATATATTTGTGTTGTATTATGGTAGACGGGATATTTGTTTGTGGATGACATTATGATCCGCTATTATCAATATTATATTGCGATGCCCCTATTTTCATAAAATATTAAATATACCGATTATTTTTAGTTTAATATATTTAGCTATCAGACTGATGTGAGACGACTGATTAATTAACTAAGTATGACTTAAGCATATAAGGTTAATTAATTAGGGTGTTACACAAAACATTTAAAATTATATTATACAAAACCAAAATCTAAGTCTATCTACCACCACGACCTCTGCGACCAAGACCTCTGCCCCTCCACCGTCGTGGCTCTGTACCCCCAATGCACCCTCCTGTGCCGCATCTCGGTTGCCGCCTCCGTCGCTGCTCCCTATCTTGCTGCACCCCTGAATCAGACTCTGACCCAGTATCGGGAGGGTCAACTGGATCATCAGATGAGTCCCCCTGATCGGCCGGTGAACTGTCATCATCAAACGTGCGAACTAGAGCCTGTGGTGTGACCTCGCGCTGCACCTGGGATGAAGAACCTTCGCCTGATCCGCGACCGAACATAATATCACGAAGCAAAGCCTGTGATCTAGGGGTCCACGTCGGCGATGAGAAGTCATCCAGGTCCAGCATCGCCATCAACCCAGGTGTACTAATAGCATGTGTAGATATAGGCTGCTCGTCAGCAAGGCCCGTCCTGAACTGTGTCAGCGGGCTCTGATCTGAACAAATGAATGAGGGGTCTGGAACCGGAGGCTACGGAACATAGTACTGTGGCTGGGGCGCTGCCTGTCCCCATGAGCCCCATGAGGAATACAAAGGTGGCGTATGGAACTGAGACACAACATGGTCCCAAAGGCCTGTAATCTGCTGCTGCTGCTGCGACTCAGTAGGTGGCTGGAGCTGTGGCTCAGTGTTAGTGTCTGCCTCAGTCTGTGGCTCGGTGTCTGCCCCAGTCTGTGGCTCAGTGTCTGCCTCATTCGGTGGCTCGACCTCTGACTCCTCCTGTGCACCGCGTCGCCGTCCCCGTCCCCTTCCGCGTCCCCTGCACCGGCGTTCTCCCCCCTGCCCCGCATCAGGAACTCCTACATGACGAGCACTCGTTCGAGTACCTGCACGGCGTTTGGTATTTATGTTGCGCGTATCTGCGGCTCCCGATGGTCTCGGAATCAATGAGGGACCAGGTGGAGCATGGAGTGACACATCGTCCTCCAAAAGATACACAAATGCAGGGTCCTGCGGCGGCCCATCCAAACCCAGAAATCGGTGCAGAGACACACTATATCAGTCAAAGTACTCGCGTGATGGTCGGTGGTCGTAGAACAACTCGAACCGGATGCTCCTCCGTCGTCGCTCATCCCAGACTGCATGCCACCTTTCGTGCTCCTTGGGCCACCATGCCTCCCTCTTGGTGCGTATATCGACACGCTGTAGCCGGTCGATGTTCATCGGCGCATACGGTATGTGCTGAGCTCCACCAAACTGCCGCACCACTCTCTCCCCATAGTGCCACTCTACAGTGGCAAAACAGATGATGCTGGTGTCAGAGTGCCACAACTCTCGCTCAGCAAACACCAACTCCAGCGTCACAGCTCTAACACGATCATCATCGTACGACCTCCACATAAACTGTGACAAGTATTAACAAACAAAGATAAATTTCATTATAAAAAGTATAAAAAAAAGGTTTTCAATATCATGACCATTATTCTGCCTTACCCCGTGCAATCCGATGTTGTCTAGTGGTGTCCTAAATCTGAGAAGTCGCTCCTCCAAATTCCTGGTAATATGTCGAACGTTCTCCCACCTGTTACAATTTATAATCAGAAACCAAGGTTAGATAAAATAGCATATCATGTCAAATTTATTAGTTGGTTCATGAATTAAATCTTTACCTCGAAACAAGAGGCCACAAATCATGTCGAATTGCCCCTCCAAATAATGTCGGCAAGCGCGACCATGCCCATGACTGTAATAAGACATGACAGCCTCCTATATCAGTGACGTCAAACTTTACAGCTAGGGTCATCTCCCTGTATAATGTGGCCAACACGGCTGATCCCCAGCTACGTCTACCGATACCATCCCATTCATCGAGCAGTGGGAGCCACCTCAAATGTACCCTATTCCCGGACTTATCCGGCAGCAAGAACCCACCAAAAAAGGCCATCATCCAAGCTCTGGTCGCCCTCTGTACCTCTATGTCAGTGGGATGGGCCTTCGCGTCGAATGCGGCAAGAAGACTCATCAACTACTTCAGCGTAACAAAACCCCCCTTACGCTCAACTGGGGAGGGGGGGGGGGGACAACACCTAGCAGCTCCTCACAAAAGTCTTCAATGCTGCGTCCTGTGTAGTGTGTCTCCCAGTCAGTAGCACAACCACTCACCGGCGTTCCATCTACACGAAGGCCAACATGGAATGCCACATCCTGTAGGGTGATCGTGGCCTCACCATAAGGTAAGTGGAATGTGCTGGTCTCAGGCCTCCATCTCTCGACCAGTGCACTAATCAATGCCCGAATCTAACGTCCACACAGACATCCTGACATGACGAAACCCCGCTATGTCCAAGTATGGCTCCATCAACGGGTGTGGAGGTGATACGACACAGAATCGTCTCGTTTCCAAAACACGAGGAGGCTGCAACAAAAAAAAAACATTAATTAATTCCGAGACTTAATTTTTAAACATAAATAACAAACCATTTAAAATTTATTCATGCATTTAATTCATTCAAAAATTACTTAATTAACCATTAACATGATAAGACATAGGCGTTCTTGATAAGACCTACACAACTATGGGTTTAAAATTTGGGACGCTGCATTAAACAGTCACATGATGATGGTAGTAACCTAATTAATATTACATTTTAGTAACCTAAGTAAAATATATAATCAAAGTATATACATAAATAAATCTACTGTAATACTAAAATACCTAACCACCTAAAATAATTCTAACTACACAACTAATCTACCTAACAACCTAAATCTATTTTTTACTACATCTTAATTTATGGTAACTATAACAAAATTTATAATTTTATTATAAAACAATTAATATATTACCTGCTTTTCAATACGTGCGCCGATGTGATCAACTATCTCCAGCCGGTATACATGTTCAGTCTCCATAATAAAAAAAAATGAGAGAGAAAGAGAGTGAATTTTAGAGAGAAAGTGAGAGTGAATTTTAGTGAGAGAGAGTGAAATTTAGAAAAATGAGGAAGTGTAACAAATGATCACCCGGGACCACTTTTTTATACTTTTCTTGCCCCATAGTCGATTTGAATCGACTTTTCTTACAAATTTGCAAATTTTTTTTACACTAAAGTCGATTCAAATCGACTATGCATGCAAAATTGCAATTTTTTTTTGTGCTATAGTCGATTCAAGCTCAATAAAAATTGCAAATTTGCAGAGTATAGTCGATTCAAATCGACTTTTATTCAGTAAAACGAACTACCTATTCACGTAACTAATTCTACAACTACCTATATACATATTTAACTATTTTAAAGTATCTGTTTACGTAAAAAAACCGAGTTTTAAACAAATAATTATCTATAACAAGTAAAAATTCAAACTGGTAATTGTTTCAAAAAGTTAGCACAGTATTTTATTGTTGGTTCTAAAGTTATTCATTATTTAAAATGACCAGTGTTGCTAAGATTCAAATATATTTATGTTTTTCTAGTGAATTGCATTGTCAAGTGGACTCACTTTTAATCTGGAAATAAAAAAAGAAAAGAAAAAGTGGACTAGTCACTGACGGGTTTTGCTTTCCATGTTCTAGAAATTGACTGGCTTTTACAAGACATCGGTACTCACCTTATGAGTTTACGCCTTTTGACGAGGAAAAAGATGATGCAATACAACATTTTAAGTGAACCCTAACATTAATTTTTCAAAAAATTAACTATATACCTCTACTTATTGTTCTCCGAGGCTGCGTTTGGATAGTATATATTAGACACAAATTGATGGACACAGTACATGGACATGGACAATAATGGATATGGACACTGTGTACCAATATTCATATATTGTGTTTAGATCCATGAGACATGACATTAATATAGTGTGTTGTCTAGTGTTTGGATTAGTGAGACATAACTAAAAACTAGTGTAAAAGACAATTTTATCCCTATATTATAATTATTATTATAATTATCATAATAATTATTACTATTATTACACTAATATATAACTATAACTATTACAATTATCACTAGTATTATTATTATTATTTTAATTATTATTATTATTATAACTATTAAAATAATAATAATTATTACTATTATAATGATAATTAATTATTATAATAAATATAACAATAAGAATGACAATAATAGTAATAGTTATTATTATAATAGTTATAAAAATAATTATTGTTAGTGGTATAATTATAATAATAATTAGTATTATAATAATTCTTATATTAAATAAATATTAAAATAATTATTACTATTACTATTATAATGATAATTTATTATTATACTAAATAATATTATAATAATAATAATAATGAAAATAATAATAATAATAGTTATTATTATAATAATTATTAAAATGATTATTTCTAGTGGTATAATTATAATAATAATTAGTATTATTATAATTATTTGTTCCGTACATTTGATCCGGTATGAACTGTCGCCGGAATCTGACTCCTCGCACAGCAACTCTCCAAGGCGCTGGGGGTGTTCTCACTGAAAGGACTCCGAAGCTTAAGTCAATATCAGTCAGTATATAAGAACTCAACTGAAAGCGTACCTGATACTCTGTGAGAACACCCTATTTATACAGGGGGATTTTCAGCCGTTTCCATACTGCCAGCGCCAAACGACTCAGGGCAACGGCCTTCCCGCTTTCCGCGGCGTATGGGAGTGACCCGCGCAGTGTCGATCGTGGCTCCGGATTTCTCGGCGTCGCTATCCGCTCGCTTCTAGGTTCCGCCCTAATCGGGGGTTGATTATATCCGACCTCGGGTCAAGTCGTGGGCCGGTACCCGGGTCCTGCTCCGGATCCAATTCCCTTGGGCCTCTAGTTTCATTACTGGGCCTTGAGGGTTTAATGGGCCTTGATCTGGACTCGTCCACCAAGGGGGTCTGATGTCCGTCCTTAGGCCTTCAAGGTTTGATGGGCCTTTTAGGTCGTACGATAGCTCCGAACTGGGCCCTCGGATTGGGCCACAATCCGGGGTGTGAACATTGCCCCCAACTCGGAGCTCGGACGAGGTCCAAGGTTCGAGTTGAAAGATCAAGAGGTGCTTCGTAATCCGTGTCTCCCTACTTCTGACGCACGTCCCTTCACGTCACATCGTGCCGCTGGATGCGTGACACGTGTCGGCTGGAGACGAAACGTCTCCGAGATGAGTTTCGGGTTTTCCGAAACTGCCCCTGCATTTGTGCGTGAAACGTCGAAAATGCCCCTACTTGGGCACGTGAAATGACGTACTGCCCCTGCTTTTGGTGGTATAAATCCCGCCCAGGGTCACTGTTCTTCGTCTTCCTCCTCATTTCCAACTTCTGCTCTCAACTTCTCTCCTTTCTCTGCGATTCCTTGTTCTCTGCAACCCCTTCCTGCCGTGCACTACCTTCCGTCTTGTGAACACCGTATTTTGACCGGTCCATAGTTGTGTTTTTAAAAAAATCAAGCATCTCTTTTTATTCTATCATAGTCTTTTATTTTTGATCTATTTCAAAAAATAAAAAAATAGATGTTCCAATCCACTCAAAATGGGCTCTGTTTGTAACCCATTGGCCCATACCAATAAAAACAAAAAATATATATATATC
Source organism: Aeschynomene evenia (assembly GCA_013621005.1). NCBI lineage: Eukaryota > Viridiplantae > Streptophyta > Magnoliopsida > Fabales > Fabaceae > Aeschynomene > Aeschynomene evenia. The sequence continues at coordinate 21,894,882 of CM024265.1, read as the reverse complement.
ACAAAAAAATAAAAAATATATATAATTAAAAAAGAGAACCGAGAACAATGCAACTTGGGTTTTTGTTTGATCTTCATTTTTAATCCGTGGTTTGCTTTCGGTTTGTGTTTATTACCCCGTGACCCCTTTTTAGTTTGTCTTCCCTTCTCTAAAGGCAGTCCAATTTGGATTCAAAAATGACACCAAGAGCTCTCCCTCGATGATCACAATCGGCTGGGATGCTTATGAAGAGAGTTAAAAATGAAATCATTAGGCTTTTGTTTTAAATTAAAATCAAACACCATAAATAGAGGGGGGGAGAACAGAAGCAAAGGGGAGAACAGAGGAGATTAAGTCACTCACACACATTGATCATTCACAGAATCTTACATTCACACACAATCATTTTTCAGAAAAGAGTTTATCATCCACAATAGATCATTGAGCATACTCAGACTGAGAACATTCACAGATAAGGTATATTACTCAACATCATGCATTTTGATAATAAATTTGGCCCAATCCAGTTATAATTACAATACAGTTACATCATTTCTGCAAATAAAAAAAAAAAACACAGCTGAATGCCACCTCTACCATCACCTCAAGCATCATCGCTATTAGCATCATCTTCATTTCATCATCATCATCATATACAAAAAAGAGAACAATAAAAAAAAACAAAAACAAAAACAGCAAGCAACAAGCAGAGCTCACTCTGAACGTCGGGGAGCGCGACGGTGGTGGTGGTCGGAGCAACAGAAACAGCGAACAACAGCAACAAGTGATGGTCCTCTTCCTTCCGGATCGGCCACCGTTCTCGAACCAGCAGCCGCGGCCACGGATCTTCCTCCGTGAAGCTTCCTGGCGCCTCGTCCCTCAACCTCCGATCATGGCGTTTTACGGCAGCGACGGCGCCGCTGGATCCTCTGCCGACCATGGACCACCACCCCTCGAGCTCCATCTCTCCCTCCTCGCGACGGACATGGCCGCGGCGATTGCAGCCGCGATGGCCGCGGCTCCCCTTCTCTCTCGATCCCTCTCCCTCTTCTCTCATTATTTCTCTCTCTACCGCGGCGTCTCGCAACCGCGACGGCCGCGCCACCTTGCAGCAACGACAACCTCGAGGGCCGTGGCCTCCGCTCCCTTGCGGCGGCGGCCAACGCCATTCCGTGGTCGTCAGGCGCCTCTGGCCGCCTTCCTCTCTTCCCCTCTTTCTCTCTCTAAGAGGCGGCTGCCTCTGCTTCTCTCTCTCATCCCCTTCACTCCTCACTCTCACACACAACAAAATCTAACCATAAACCTAATTTGTGTAAACCATGATTGGGCCTAGGTGTGTATGTGAATAGTGTTGGATCAGAGCCCATTTAGGCTTTTCTTTTTTAGTTATTATTATTATTATTATTATTATTATTGTTGTTGTTGTTGTTGTTGATGTGGTGTTGGTGTTATTGTTGTTAATTTTATTATATTTTTTATAAAAAAAAATAAAAAAATGATGATTGAGTAGTAGATACTACCCTTATCGTAAAGATTTATTGAGTAGTCAAGTACTAACTTAAACCTTGCCAAAAATATTTTCTTCACAAAATAAAAATTATTAGTTCTCTTTTTTTCTAAATAAAAAAAATCTAAAATAAAAAAAACATAATCACTTTAATAGAACTACGTGAGCTTTGAATTTCTCATCGTACCGAAGGATACGTAGGAGCATGTATCACCTGTCAAGCTCAACTTTTATTTTCTGCTTAGTTTTGTGATTAATGTTTGTTGTTAATATTTGTAAATATATTATGTTATCGTTGTTATTATATATATATATATATTTTTTCGTCTTTATGTTTCCCTTAAATAATATATATATATATATATATATATATATATATATATAAAATAGAAATTTCAAAATGCAAAAAAATATATTTTAAGGTTATAATTTGATTTGCACAACTGACTCAAGGTACCGTCTCAGGACGGGTGTATTAGGGGTGCGTAAAGATTACATTTTTACCCTTTCCTATGCATAACCGACTCCCGAACTCAAATCTGGTTTCAAGACCATCTTTTTTTTTATTAAATAAAGGTTTTTCCATAGTTTTCCCAATTTAAATAAACATGGTGGCGACTCCAATATTTTCAACAGTTTTTAACTTTCTTTCCGCCGTCCTGTCGCGATCCCGGTTGCGACACGTCTAGAGGTCGCGCCGCTGCGAAGAGCTTGCTAATCCTCGTCGTTTCCTCCAAGATTGGGCGATTCCTTTTCTTTGAACTTAGTAAGTTTTTCTCTTTTGTTTACTAGTTCTTGGTTTTTCGAAGCTTTTGTGGTTATGGCGTTTTCTCGCCTTTTGTGGTTATGGCGCTTTTTCGCCTTGTGTGGTCGTGGCGTTTTTTTTTTACATTACATTCTTCCTTCTTTTCTGGTGTGAGTTTCTGCCTCTTGGGTTGCGTCGCCATAGACATCCCTTACTTGACCATTTGCTGATTATTATTAAGATTCTTCAGAAACAGGTCCTCGGACCTCGGTCACCCTTCCCTAGGGTTTCGTTCTGGGTCTGAGCTAGGAGTACCTTAATCCTTGTACGATTAAGGTTTTTCCCCCCTTGTACATTTTTATCTCGTTTACTTGTTTCTCTTCGGAGCGGTGACGTCGGAGCTCAGCCTCCCTTAACCTGGACCCGATATGCCCCCCTCTTTCCTTTCATTGGAAACCATTTAAAACGTCAAACCCCGATTTCCGAGGATAGTTTCTAAACTGTTTTGAATGGTTTCCTTTATAGGTAATGGGTAAACGTCCAAAGCCCGAGATCCAACGCCCCCTTATTCTGAACGACGAATACGACTGGGCCGGGGAGGAAGCTCTTGGCATCGACTCGGTGGTTGACGAGACTTACGCTGCCACTGTCCAATCCCAGGACCGCTTCTTTACTGGAGGAGCTCGGGGCCAATATCTCATTGAGGCCCCTTCAGTCGAGGAGAGGGTTCCTTTTAACAATGGACAAGAGCCCCGGGACTTCATCTATCTCTATTGTTAATGTAAATCCTTTTTTGGTTTTGATAATAACAAAACTAATGTAACTTTAAGAGTTTACATTTAGAAGCTACAGTGGATGGATTGTATAGTTCAGAAGCTATTTGTATAAGAAACCACTGTTAGTATGTGTTGTATATGTTTCACGCTCTGTAAAGTAATATTTGTTATTTTGTAAGAGAAGCATAGAAATAGGATTAGTGTTGTATTAGGTTATATAATGTATAATCATGTAATACACACTTAAGAAAGCTAGAATGAGGTATTCAGAAGCTAGAGAAAGGCTTCAGAAGCTGAAGAAAGGCTTCAGAAGCTAGAAGAGAGGTTTCAGAAGCTCAAAGAGACTTCAGAAGCATCGGAGAGATCTTCAGAAGCACGGAAGTGACTCCAGAAGCTAGGTGAATATCTCAGAGGCACGGAGACAGTCTCAGAAGCTTAAAGAGGTTCTGAGGTTATGAGAAAGCAAGTTCAGAAGCTCATAAGGCTCTGAAATAATTAAAACCAGTTCAGAAGCCAAAGAAGGTTCTGAAGGTTAAAAGCCGATAGAGATTTAATGAATCTCTATGCAAGGTGGTCACGTGCAGAAATGATAAGAGAGTGAATTATTTTAAATGTAATTAGTTAGTCTTAGCTAATTGTGTTTTAATTTCCCGCCTAAAAAATATTGACGTTGTAATGAGCTCTTTATAAGAAGAGTTTCAAAGTTGTAAGATAGATATATGCAACACAGAGAACACAGAAAAGAATCACACACGATCAAAAGAGAAAAAGAAGAGAGATAGAAAAATTCTTTGAAAAGAAAGAAAAAGAGAAAGTGTGAGAGAAGAGAAAAGAAAGAGTCTTGTGCGTATTGAGTAAGAGAAAAGAAAAGAAAAGTGAAGGCTCTCAAGAACTCAGGATAAAGTCCTGATTGTTTCAATCGTGCATTGGAAAGGAAGAAGAGATTTCAGATACAAAGTCTGAAATTGATCAAGCCAGGAAAGGTTTGAGATTCTTAAAGATTAGAAGCTGAAATCAGTCGCTTGAGGAAATTGGTTCATAGAAAGGTGTTCAAAGTCAATATTGCTAAAAAGTCCTTGAGGGGAAATTCAAGGCAGGAAAGTCTTCTTGCAGGGTACATCCTTGGAGCATAAATCTTCCTTGAGGGGATATCTTGGAAGTGAAATCTTTGGAAGAGGATTCTAAAGTGTCGAACCTGAGAAGGTTGCAAAACATATCGAAAGTGATTGTAATCTGTGACATTTTGAAACTTTTTAGTGGAACTCAATCTTAAGGATTGAAGAACTGGATGTAGGCACAATTGGCCGAACCAGTATAAAATCGGTCTAATTCTCGAAACTTTCATCTCTTATATTTGTTTGTTTTAGGTGCATTTAATTGTTGTGATTGTTTGTTAATTGTTACATGCTCAGAAACTGAATTGAATGCTCAAAAGCTGAGATCATAATTGAATCGTATTATTTGTTTTCTGGAAAATATTCAAGAACAATCTTTAATCAACTTAAAAGTTAAAGAAGGTTAAGTAAAAATAATCTTTATGTGATTTAACTTTGTGATATGTTATATTGATCATTTGGGAATTTGAAATAAAACAATTAAAAGAACTAACTTCAGAAGCTGTGTAGTTTACAATAACTATCTTCAGAAGCTGTTTCTCTGTTCTTTGTATAATTATTGCTTAGATTCTGAGTGTATGTGAAACATATATCATATTGCATATTGTTGATTGATTGTATTTGAAATACTAGTTTAGAAGCTAATAGGTTCTGAAGTCAGAATCTGAAGCAGGATCTGAAACAGAGTTCAGAAGCTGTATTTTCTGAAAGAGTGATTTCTTGTATTTGAATTGATTGTTTCAAAAGCTTGATATAAATTGAGTTGTGATATTTGTGATCATATTCCGCTGTGCAATACAAAAGATAAAAATTTAAATCATTGACATATTGATTTCTGTGTATGTCATATATGTGATTTAAGATTCTGAGATCACAAGTTATATTTTTGATTCTTTGTTTTGACTAATTCTTGACAAATTTCAAAGACTTGATCATTCTTTGAGATTTTCATAAAGTTAAAATATTAAGAAGCATATTCGGGAAAAAGTTGTACACAACCAATTCACCCCCCCTCTTGGGTTGTGTGAAGCATAACTTGGAGGTGTTTCTCAAGAGACCCTCACATCATCATGTATGATATCCTTCTGACTCGGATCGGGGTTCGCATCCCGTTCTTCGACTTCACTTCCAGATGAGGGTTCTTAAAACCGCAGGGGTTGCCCCCTCTCAGCTTCACCCCAATTCTTGGGCTATGGTTCGAGGCTTCGAGAGGATATGTGACCATCTCCGGATCCCTCCTCTCCTCAAAACCTTCTATTATCTCTTTGAGGTTACTCTTCCCCGTGGGTCCGAGGGGTGGGTATCCTTCCAAGCTCGCGCTAGTCGGAAGGTATTCACTCTTTTCGAGGATTCCTTTCATAATTTCAAGGAGGTGTATTTCCGGGTTTCTACCGCAGAAAACACTATCCCCTTCTGGTCTACCAAGGATGGTGCTCCCCGGTTTCACCTATATTGGCACCGAGATGTCTACACCGTAGACCTTAAAGACAAGGATCTTACCCCGGCGGAGTTCGGGCTCGCCCGACTTTTGCTTGACTCCCATCGGGAGAAGAATCTTGTTTTAAAGAAACTGGTTAAGGGTAGCGACTCCGACTTTGCAAAGGAGATCGGTAACGCTACTTACATTGCTTCTTATTGCTTTTTTTTTATACTCCTGTGACCGCTGTACTTAACCAATTTTCCTTCCTTTTTTGCAGGCACCATGACAGGAGTCGCCAACCTCGACGCCCTCCGAGCCCTCTATTTATCCCAGAAGAAGAAGAAGGCAGCTGCTAGTGGTTCGGGCACAAAGGCTGTTGATGCCGCTGCCACCTCGGCTACCCCTGCCCCGGGGTCCGTTGTGGTGGCTTCTACTGCTCCCCCTCCCCCTCCTAGCTATGCAAGGATCTGGGGCTTGACGAAGGCGCCGATCTGGGTGTCTCTGCCCCTTCTGAAGCTCGAAAGAAGAAGAAATATGACACTTCGGGCCCTTCTGGCTTGTCTCCATTCCAGAAAGAATATAATTTCCCCGAGTGATCGATCGGGAGATTCACAATCTTGTTGCCGCCGCCGAGCTAGAGGAGGCAGAGGACCTTCGAACCTTTTTTCAATGGAGTGAAAGGGCCTTGGTGAAGACCATTTCCGTTCTCCGCCATGCCGAGCCCTTGGTGGTGTTGGGTCGGGGTGCTTGGGACGAATTGGACGCCCTTCGTGAGGCCCAGGACGTAAGCACCAAAGAAATTGAAGCCCTCTAGTCTCGCCTCACGGAGATGAAGGAAAAACTGAAGACGTCTGAGGAGGACCTCTCCTTTGCACAAGGCGAGCTGAAAGCTTCAGAGGAAAGTCGGGGCAAGGCCAAGGAGGGGTTCAAGGAGGAGAAGAAGAAGAATGAGGAGCTGATGGGGAAGTTGGATGACCTTCGTCTTTCCTCGACTCAGAATATTTCCAAACTTGGGAGCGAGGTAGGCAAGCTGCAGGCGGCCCTGGTCGACTCCACCCTGGCCGTGGCTGAATTCATCAAGGACCAAGTCCGTATCATAGCTCCCGACCTCGATCTTAGTCAAGTTGGGATGTATACTAAGATTGAGGACGGGAAACTGGTCGTTGTTGATCCCAACACTCCTGATGAAGCTCAGTTCGTTCCTCCTTCCGACTCCGAGGTCCTTGCTTCAGAGACTGCTGTTGATGCCAGTGTTCCTGACACCATTATTGTTGATGCTCCTGATGTTTGATTTTATTATTTTGTAAATGACAACTTTTCTGTCTTTATTTTTCGTGTCGGCTCAGTACTTGTATATATTTTGCGGGTTCCCCTTCTTGGGGTTCGTGCCGGCTTATTATGCTTAGGCTCAAAGATTAATACATTTAAAATTTTCGCCTTGCAACGTAGCTCTATTTATTTGCGTTAATACTTTCGACTTGATTTAGCCTTACACTAGTAATCGCCTCAGGCTTTTAATCGTAGTAACCATCTCGGGTTCAATTTTAACTTATTTAACCAACTTGGGTTTTTAATTATTCAACCAACTCGGGTTTTGACCTTCTCGGGGTCTTAACCAACTTGGGTTTTAGATTATTCATCCAACTCGGGTTTTGACCTTCTCGGGGTCTTAACCATCTTGAGTTTTTAATTGTTCAACCAACTCGGGTTTTGACCTTCTTGGAAACTTAACCATCTTGGGTTTTTAATTTATCGTGACGGGTTAGTACCTCGGACACTAGGATAATATATCAAACGCTATGATAAGAAGTATGAAAATTAATGCTTTATTAATGTCTTCTCGAGTCCGCCTCGTTACAACCTCCCAGGCAAAACCCTCCTTAGGGCAAAATCTCGTGGTAGGAAAAAGTACGGAATTAGGTATCACAAATTATAGCAAAAGAAAATTACAAATAGAATTTCCTGAGGTTCGCGGCATTTCACGACCTCGGAATTTCGTTCTCCTCTAGAGTTTCTAGCTTGTAAGCTCCTTTCCCTAGGGATACCTTTATTCTATATGGCCCTTCCCAGTTGGCGGCAAGCTTCCCTTCTCCTAGGTTTGGGGCTCCGATGTTGGCTCTTCTTAAGACGAAATCTCCTTTTTTTAACCTTCTCGGGATGACCCCCTGGTTATACCTTCTTACCACTCTTTGCTTGAGGGCTTCTTCTCGGATCTTGGCTGCGTCCCAATCTTCCTCAATCATATCGAGCTCCGCCTTTCTGGCTTTGGAATTATGAGCTTCCTTGTAACTCACAACTCGGAAACTTGGCTCTCTGAGCTCGACTGGGATCATGGCTTCGCCACCATAGGAGAGTTTGAAAGGACTTTCTCCCTTGGTGGAATGCGGCGTCGTTCTGTAGGTCCATAGGACACTCCCGAGCTCTTCTGCCCAAGATCTTTTTCCCTCGTTGAGCCTTTTCTTCAGCCCTCTTAGGATCACCTTGTTGGCTGCTTCGCACTGCCCATTAGCTTGGGGGTGCTCTACGCTAGTGAACCTCTGCTCAATGTTCCATCCTTGTAGGAAATCTCGGAACTTCTTGTCAGTGAACTGCATCCCGTTGTCCGAGATTATAACCTTTGGGACTCCGAAACGAGTTATGATGTTTCTCCATACAAATTTCCGACATTGAGCTGTCGTAATGGACCCGAGAGGTTCAACCTCAATCCATTTAGTGAAGTCGTCAACAACCACTATCAAATACTTCATCATGCCTGAAGCCGTTGGGAAGGGCCCGAGCAGATCAATGCCCCACTTATCAAAGGGCCATGATGCCGAGATTGGGGTCATCTCCTCGGGAGGCGCACTGTAGTGGTGACTGTGTTCTTGGCACTTCACGCACTTCTTCACATATTCCGCCGTATCTTTCTTGAGAGTTGGCCAAAAGTATCCAGCTCGAATGACTTTCAGCGCTAGGGGTTGACCTCCGAGGTGGTTGCACTCTGCGCCCTCATGGACCTCCTCGAGGACGTACTCGGCCTGCTCCTTGTCCAGGCACTTCAGCAGTGGTTGGCTGAACCCTCTTTTGTATAACTGGCCCCCGACCACAGTGTAGTACGGGGCTCTTTTCTTCGCTACTGTCGCAGCCTTCTCATCATCCGGCAGGACACCGAGCTTAAGGTATTGGAGGAGCTCGGAAATCCAACTCGGGGACGTTGTCAGAGCCGCGACTTCTTGTTGTTTTGCTATTGAAGGCCTTTCTAGGGTTTTTTGGATTAATGTTTTGCTTGTCCCTGTAGGCCTAGTGCTCGCGAGCTTTGACAACACATCAGCTCGGGCATTCTCCTCTCGAGGTATATATTTTGCCCCGGCCTTTTGCAGTGGTTTCAATAACTCGGTCACCATCTGCAGATATTATTTTAGTTGCTCGTCTCGGGTCTGGTATTCTCCCCCGATCTGAGAAACCACAATCTGCGAATCACTGCAGATGGTGAGTTCTTGCGCCCCGACGTCATTTGTTAGCTTCTGTCCTGCAATCAGGGCTTCATACTCTGCATTGTTGGAGGCTCGGAACTCAAACCTCACCGACATCTCCACTTGGATTCCTAGATTATTTTATAGGATGATGCTGGCTTCACTGCCTTTTAGGTTCGAGGACCCATCAACAAATAAGGTCCAGTGAACCTTTTCTTCTTCTTCTTCATCAACCATCTCCCTCACGAAATCGGCCAAGGCATGCGATTTAATTGCATTCCGAGGTTCGAACATCAGGTCGAACTCAGAAAGTTCTACTGCCCATGACACCATTCTTCAAGCTAGGTCTGGCTTTTGTAGAATTCGCCTCATAGAGTGGTTTGTTCTCACTACCACCGTATGGGCTTGCAAATATTGCCTCAGTCTTCTCGCGGTTGTGATTAATGCAAACACCACCTTTTCTAGCTTCGGGTATCGGATCTCGGGACCCTGCAACGCTTTACTCATGAAGTAGATAGGTTTTTGCGTTTTTTCTTCTTCTCTTACTAGGGCCGCACCTACCGCCAGCTCCCCTACCGAGAGGTAAAGGTATAACCTTTCTCTGACTTCTGGTTTAGATAAGATCGAGGGAGCCATTAGGTATAACTTTAAGCCCTGAAATGCTTCCTCACAGTCTAGGGTCCAACTGAAATCTGTCTTCTTCTTCAATAGCTCGAAAAGTGGCAAGGACTTCCGAGCTGAAAGTGGGAGGAATCTTGACAACAAAGCTAACTGACCCGTTAACTTTTGTACTTCTTTCACGGAGGTCGGACTCTTCATATCCAGAATGGCCTTGCACTTTTCTGGATTTGCTTCGATGCCTCTCTAGGTTAACATAAAGCCCAGAAATTTCTCGGCTTCTACGGCGAAGGCACATTTTAGTGGATTCAACCTCATACCGTGGCTTCTTAATTTTTCACACACGATTTCGAGATCGGTGATCGTGTCTTCTTCATTCCTTGTTTTTACCAGCATATCGTCTATATAGACTTCCATCCTGTTACCGATCTCCCCCTTGAAGACTCTGTTCATGAGCTGTTGGTAGGTGGACCCGGCATTCTTCAGACCAAAGGGCATAACCTTGTAGTAATAATTAGCCTTTGGCGTGATGAATGCAGTCTTCTCCTCGTCATCGGGATTCACGGGGATTTGGTTGTACCTCGAATAAGCGTCCATGAAAGACAAGAAACGGAATCCTGACGCGGCATCCACTAAGCTATCGATGCTTGGAAGTAGGAATGGGTCCTTGGGACAAGCTTTGTTCAGATTAGTGTAGTCCACACACATTCTGAGCTTCCCGTTTGTCTTTGGTACCATTACGACGTTTGAGAGCCACGTCGGGTACTGAACCTCTCTGATGAAGTCGGCCCTTAGCAGTGCTTCAACTTGCTCAATTACTGCTTGAGCCTTCTCCTCCGACATTCTCCTCTTCTTCTGCTGTACCGGCTTGGTGTCTGGGTACACGGATAGGTGGTGGCTCATTACCTCGGGACTGATACCGGGCATATCCTTCGCTTCCCAGGCAAAGAGGTCGGCGTTTTTCCTGAGAAAGTGGATCAGTGCCCCTTTGCTGATAGGACTTAGATTAGCACTGACCCGGGTGATCTTCTCGGGGCTCTCCCCGATCTGTACCTCTTCCAGCTAGCTACTGGGTTCCGAGATCTCATGTCAAGCTCAACATTGTTGACCTCCACTCTCGAATTTTTCTTTTCTTTTTCTTCTTTTTCTTTTTCTTTTTCCTCTACATCTTCAGGCTATTGATGTAGCATTTCCGAGCTGTCACTTGGCATCCCTTTACAGTGATGACCTTGCCGTCCTCCGTTGGGAATTTCATGACCAAATGGGGTACCGACACCACCGCTCTGAGTTTGCACAATGTGGGCCTTCCCATGATCATATTATAGGCAGAGTTAATCCTTGCCACTATGAAGTCTACTTCAACTGTCTTCATTAGCGGCTTGGTGCCCAAAGTGAGGTATAGGGTGATGTAACCGTCCGGCTTGATTACATCGTACCCCGAGAACCCTACGAGGTCTTCATCGTAGGCCTTTAGGTCGGAGTCCTTTAGGCCCATCTCATCAAAGGCTTTTCTTGTCAACAGCTCAACGGAGCTCCCCGTGTCGATTAGAACCCTCCTGATCTCCATGTTGCGGGCTATAACCGACACCACCAGGGGATCCGCGTAATCAGCTACTACCCCGGGATTATCGAGGTCCGAGAAAGTAATTGCCACCGGGGCTTTCTTCAATGCCTTTGATGCCAATTCTTTTTTGTCAACGCTCATAATCTCCTTGAGCGCTCTTTTCCTTGCGGTAGCACTGGCTCCCCCTCCCGCAAAACCCCCCGCGATGGTGTGAATTGTCTTCACCACCTCGGAGCTGTTTTCGGGCTCGATCTCTTCCTCGGGCTTAATTTTTTTGTTTCTCGGATTCCGCCCTTCATCTTCAGGGCTTCTTTCTCTCTTTCTCTTCGGGCCCCTCTGCTCAGCCACATACTTGGCTAGCTTACCAGCTCGGATCAATTCTTTAATTGCATCTCGAAGGTCGTAACAATCCTCCGTCTGATGTTCGTGTTGCTCATGGTAGCTACAATACAAACCCCGGTTGGTGTTTGCCCTTGTCCTCACCGGTCTTGGCCTGGGCAACCGCTCGGTTTGTTGTATCTCCTTGTACACCTCACTTATCGATCGTGATAAGGGGGTGTAGTCGGAGAATTTTCCCCTCGTAGGGGCCCGATCTCTTTTCTTCGACCTCTGCCTTTCCTCTCTAGGCTTTTGAGGTCGGGACCTCTCCGTTCTTCTTTCTTCGGTTTTGTCTTTCGCGGATTCTCTTTCCATCTTGGCCATCATGGCCTTTCTCGGCTCTTATGAACTCAACCGCTCTGTCTTGGATCTCTTCCATGGTCGTTGGCTCCGACCTGGAGAGGGACTCAACAAATGGAGACCAGCGGAGTCCGTTGATTAGTAGGGTAATTGCATTGGAGACATGCAAGTCCCTTCCCAGGAGCGCTTCAGCATTGAACCTTTCGAAATAGGCTCTCAGCGTCTCCCCCTGCCTCTGCTTGATGTTCATTAGGCTCACGGCGGATCTCGGTTTTGTTTTCCTGGTTGTAAAGTGAGCCAGGAATTGAGCGGTGAGGTCGGAAAAACAGTGGATTGACCTTGATGGAAGAAGGTTGTACCACTTGAGGACCGTCATCAGTAAGGTGATCAGGAACGCTCGACACCGTTCCTCATCCTCCGCTCCGTCATAGTCCATGCGGGACTTAAAGGCCTCCAGATGCTCCTCGGGGTCGGTGGTCCCATCGTATTTCAGTCCCGTGGGGTCCGACCTGGGGGCATCTTATACTTCAGGATGTGCGGGGCCAATGGTCCTTCGGCCCTGAATTAGAATCCTCCCCCATTTTCACCGCCCGTACTTCGGTACTCGGTGTAGGTCAAAGAGCGTTCATGCTCTTCATGGTAATTCTGGGACTGTCTGTCCTTCTCCCTCTCCCGGGATCTTCTCGATCTTTCCTGGCGATCATCGCGTTCCCGAGATTGACGTTGCTCATTGGATCTCGGTCGCTCCTGCTTTTTCTCTCGGGAATGCCCGTTCCGACCATTTCTAGCATGGTCTTTTTGCTCCAGCTCAAGCCTTCAGAGGCGCTGGGCTAGGTCTTTGACCTTTTCTCTCGTTCATGGAGGAGTTTTTCCTCGACCTTCTGGTTTCGACGTTCCTCCCTCCGAAGTTGTTCCTCCAGAGGAAGTCGCTTCACCATTTCCTGCTCCAACAGTCGGAGCCTTTCTTGCTGATCCCGGATAAGTTGTACGGTCCGCCTCACATCGGGATCAGCCGAAGGCCCAACCTCATTGTTTCCAACGGCCGTGCTTGGTTGCCACTCAGCCTCAGTTCCCCCCGCTGCTCCGAGAACTAATTCCTGTTGGTTCAGGGGGGCTGATGCTGGGATTGATCGGTCTCATGGACCGTTTCGCAGTGCCCGTCCTGCGTGCCTTCCATCCGATAGCCTGGTTCTCCTGGGTGGACAAGGCGGATAGTTGTCTTGGTTCTAGCCAGTTTTTCGTTCTTGCTTTGGTCCCTTAGAAGGTAAACCGACCTCGAAAAGCGATGTGGTGGGTCCCCGGCAACGGCGCCAATGTTCCGTACCTTTGATCCGGTATGAACTGTCGCCGTAATCTGACTCCTCGAACAGCAACTCTCCAAGGCGCTGGGGGTGTTCTCCCTGAAAGGACTCTGAAGCTTAAGTCAATATCAGTCAGTATATGAGAACTCAACTGAAAGCGTACCCGATACTCTGTGGGAACACCCTATTTATATACGGGGATTTTCAGCTGTTTCCATACTGCCAGAGCCGAATGACTCGGAGCAACGGCTTTCCCGCTTTCCGCGGCGTATGGGAGTGACCCGCGCAGTGTCGATCGTGGCTCCGGATTTCTTGGCGTTGCTATCCACTCGCTTCTAGGTTCCGCCCTAATCGGGGGTTGATTATATCCGACCTTGGGTCGGGTCGTGGGCCGGTACCCGGGTCCTGCTCTGGATCCAATTCCTTGGGCCTCTAGTTTCATTACTAAGCCTTGAGGGTTTAATAGGCCTTGATCTGGACTCGTCCACCAAGGGGGTCCAATGTCCGTCCTTAGGCCTTCAAGGTTTGATGGGCCTTTTGGGCTGTACGATAGCTCCGAACTGGACCCTCGGATTGGGCCACAATCCGGGGTGTGAACATTATTATATTTATAATTATAAATAATAATTAGTATTATTATAATTGCTATATTTATAATTATAAATATAATGATAATCAATTATTATATTAAAATAATAATTATTAAAATAATTATAATTATTATTGATATAACTATTATAGTTAGTATAATAATTATTATTATAATTAATATTATAGTAATTATTATTTTAATAATTATTATCATAAATATTATTATTATAATAATTATTAATATTGTATTAATTATTATATAATAATAATTATTATTATATGGTTAGATTGTAATTTTAGAAGTGTTAGGAGGATATTTTTGTCATTTTGCATTTGTGTCCATGAGACACAGTACAGTGTGCCACCTTCTCAAGTGGACACCATTGTCCTACCATTCTGAGACACTGTGTCCTTCCATTTATTGTCTCCGTGTCCCCTTATTTCTGTGTCTTGCAATCCAAACGGTGGACAACACCCACCGTGTCCATCCATTTGTGTCTCATACACACAATCCAAACGCAACCTCAATTCCATTTTAATAGTCTTTTTAGGGGTATGTTGTACGCGAAATAAAATTTTATACCCAGAAATAATATTTTCTATTAATTTTTAAAAATGTAATATGTAAGACATTTAATTTTCAAAATAATATTTTCAGAAAAATATTTTTTTTCAAAAAAATTGATGTCAAACAGATTACGACAATGTGCCAACGGGTTTTAGTGGTAGGCCAATGGACCCTATTAAGGGGTTTGTGGGTCTATCATTCCCTTCCCATAGGAATCTAACATTCTTATGTGGAAAATGAGAATAAAACCATAAAAATGTTGGGTCATTTCCACTCCTGAAAATCCAACATTCATATAAATAAATTTTTAATGAGTAAACTCCCAAGTTGGTCTCTGAGAATTTTCGCGGTGGACAAGGTAGTCTCTGACATTGAGAAATTGACAAGTTAGTCCCTGACAATTTCAATTTTTGGAAAGCCGTTAGTCCCTAAACGGCTTTGTAATGAGTAAGAAATTGGATTAGGAAAGAATTAAAGAGAATATGATAGAATTGATAAAATCAGGGAGAAATTGAGAGAGAATAATTCCAAGAGTGGAATTCCAAAAGAGGGGAAGTATCAATCAACTAATTTCTTGCATATCAATTACCTCATCACTATACCTATTTATAGTAATTTCTATCACCTAATTGAAATTTACCTAATTGGGCTAGAGGGCCCATTTTTACTCCTTACATTATCTTCCCCTTAAAGACAACCTTGCCCTCAAGGTTGTAGTAAAAAAAAAACAATACAATGTATATTCTAATTACAATTAAAAAAAATCATTTCTAAAAAGAGTATTCCTATTTTATTTCTATCCTACTGCCAAAAATTTAAAAATTACCACCAGGATCCCATTGATAAAATTTGGATCCATTTACAAAAATTAAACAAAATATAATTGAAGCATAATTCTGAAGTTGGCCCAAAAATATTGTAGTCCTTACATTTGGGCTTGAAATGAATGAGTCATCTTTCTCTCTTTTATTTAGGGCTTCTGAAACTAGGACATGGCCCAATGGAAGACCAACCCTAGACCCAAGACAAAAAGCCTCATTTGCCCCAAATCCCTTCTCCTTCCTTGTGGCAGTAGCAGTGACTCCCTCCACCATCTTCCCTGAATCCTTCATGATGGCCACCCTCCACAGAACACCTCGGTCGCTACTGCCTCCCCACCCGTCGACGTCGGAGCCCACTTCGACTGCTCCGGTCGTGAGCGCTTTGGACAAGAACATTGCATGCGTGGTTCGCTGTTTGGGGCTGCCGCGAGTTCCTCTGTCCATGGCACCGTCGATAGAACGAATCGCGTCCATCACCACCACCTCGTCCTGCTTCTTCATCCTTCGGTCCTATTTATAGTAATTTCTATCACCTAATTGAAATTTACTTAATTGGGCTAGAGGGCCCATTTTTACTCCTTACAGGCTTCTGTTATTTCGAGGGATCAAAATGACTTATTTATTAATTGTTAGGGAATAATAAAAGAAATTTAATAAGAATGAATCCTATAAATTATGATATGAACATTGACTCATATTCATTCTAATTATGTATTAATTTCAAGCCACATATAACTACTCCGATAAATATTAAGTCTCAATTTGGATGTATTACTATCAAAAAGTAAACATGTTGGATAATTTTCCAATTGAAGAAATAACAACATTTTATTACTTTGCTATAGAAAATAATTACATGCATATAATATAAAATAATAACTTAATATAAAACATCATTCATTTGAAAAAGCTTTTTTACCAAATTAAAGGCAATTTTAGAATGATATTTCAAGCATAAATCAGAAGAACGTGGAAAAAATTTTAATTTAAGTGGTCAGGAGATTTGTTGTGCTTGTTTTATTGGCTTAAAAGTAAATAAAAGAGAAAAAAGAATACATTTTATTGAACAAAAAAATAATAATTATAAAAAATGGTCTTTATATTCGACCTTACATCGTCATTTAGCATTATCATTTTCATTATTCATTATTCATTTCCTGTATTTTTATTTTTCTTCGTCAAATTATGGAAATAAAAAATAAAATTAAAAATCAAACAAGACCTCTAAGTTGTGTTGGTTCCGGTAGAAGAGAGTAGAAGAGCTGCAAAGAAGCAGTGAAGAAGGTGAAGGGAAGTTCGGAATTCGAGGGATTAGGGTTAAAAATGAGAGATATTGGGTTTTAGCGTAAATTAGTGTAACTCAAAAACGCTGTGTTTTGAGTCCACATGGAATGGGTTAATGGAGACGTTTAAGGGACGAACAGATGTCCGATTTTGGACATTGTTAGGGACTCGTCAATTTTCTCTTGTCAGAGACTAACTTATCCTAAGTGAAAATTGTCAGGGACCAAGTTGAGAATTTACCCTATTTTATGAGATTATTTTTCTTGAATATTTCTATTTTATTCTCGTAGTATCTAAATTTCAATATGACAATTTTATTTTAAGGTTTAATTACTCCGGAGGTCCCTATAATTTCATCGATTTTTTAAATAGGTCCCTATACTTAAAAATTTTGTAATTGAGTCCCTACATTTTAAAATAAATTTTAATTAGGTCCTAACACTATTTTTTGTCACTTAGCCACATTTTAGAAGTGTGGTTAAAGATAAAAGAAAAAAAAAGAAAAATATTACACAATTTTAATTATATGGTATTTATAATCAAAAGAAAAAATAATAGTATTATTAAATTTTATTTATCTTTTATTTTTGTATTTTTTATAATTTTATTTTATTTCATATTATATTATATTTCTTTATTATTTAATTATTTTATTTTTATTTTGAATAAATTTATATTTATATATTATGATAATTAAATTAAAATAAATAAAAAATATAAAAATAATTTAAATAAAATTAAATATAACATAAATATTTTAAATTATCTTTCTTAAATTCTTATTAAATTTTTTTATTTATAATTTTTTACTTTAAGACATTTTCAAGTTTAGATTTATTTTCTTTTTACTTTAATTTTATGCTATATTTAATTCCAATTAAATTTTATTTTTAATTTTATAATAAATAAAAAAATTTATTCAAAATAAAATAAATATAAAAATAAATTAGTTAAATAAAAAATAAATAAAATATAATATGAAGAAAAATAAAATTACAAAATATAAAAAATAAAAGATAAATAAAATTTAATAATACTATTATTTTTTCTTTTCATTATAAATACTATATAATTAAAATGTTGTTACATTTTATCTTTTATCTTTAACCACACTTCTAAAATGTGGCTAAGTGACAAAATTAGTGTTAGGGACCTAATTAAAATTTATTTTAAAATGTAGGGACTTAATTACTAAAATTTTAAGTATAGGGACCTGGTTTTTTATTGTGCAAATAGCAACACTCTAATTTTTATCAACCATTGATTTTCATTAATCCAAATCTAATGATCTATAAAGGAGGACCATTCAATGCTCTACAAAATGCATGGACCACTTTATCCTCCACCATATTCGTAATACTACATGTTGCAACACCACAAATTGTTAGTACAATTTGCATCATGCAAATAATAATTATTTATTTGATAATTACATTCTTATTACTTTGAAATTGTGCTAACCACTTGAGGCATGCATGTAATTTGTGGCATTATACAATTGAATATAATCATCCTTGTGAAGAAGCATTTTAACTATCATTTTGGAAATTCCTAAAAGCAGGGGCAGATTCAAGTTTGTAGCAGCATAGTGAACAAAATCACAATGTAAAACTTGCAATCTTCAGTCATGAGTTAACCTGCTGTGACCATTAGACTCAGTTCTGGTATTCATGTTAGCCCTTGACAAAATATGGAAAGATCTCAAATTCATACATTCTGATTGAGAGGAACTGTCTGTTCAGGAACTGGATCTTGGTTGCCTTCACTGTCAGATGGTTGAGATTCGTGTTTGGCGGCAGCCTGTAATACCCGGTTCTGAACGTCTAATGATGAAGGTGATGTCGGAAGCCCAACTCGATTCGAGTCTAATTTCCCAGCAGCCCATGAAAATGCTTGAGCTCCAAGTCTAACAGGAGCAAGCAATAACCTTTGGAGGATGAAAGAAGACAATGAAGTCAAACTTCACAATCAAGATGATAGAGTTTAAAATGCCAAGAATGGATACAGAAACTGACAAATTAGTTAAATGCAATTCTATTTACTAAGTGAAGTCATATCCTTCTTCAAGTGAAGGTTGATTATTTATTTGATTTATTTAGTAACACACCCTCCATTAAGGTATGTTTGGTTAAGGGGTAAAAATGGGGAAAATTTTCCAAGTATGATTTTCCCTCATTTTACCTTCTAAGCCAAACACACACTGTGCCATAATTTTAGAGCTTTTCTCCTGCAACTTTTTATATGCTTTTGAACATATATTGTTTAGAAGCAAATTGATCAGGCACCAACCAAAATGTAACTCTTTCCGAGATACATGTTTCAATATGTAAAAGAAAGTCAGTAGCATTGTTCTGAAAACCGGACCGGACTGGCCGGTCCGACCAGTTGTACCGGAAACCTGTCCGGTCCGAATGGGCCTTAAAACTAGAGATTCTGAAAACCGGTCAAAAACCGGTCAAAACTGTGAAAACCGGTAATAACCAGTTGAACCGGTCAACTAATATAAAAAAAAATTATTTTTTAAAAATTTAATAACTATTTTATAATAAAATTTAATATATAATACACTTTAATTACTAAAACTAAGGACTATTAAACCTCTAAATTTATCAAATGCTATATATTTCAACTTTTATTAATATTTTTCATGCACTTTAATTTTTCTATAGCATATAATTTATCATATATTTATAGATAAATATATATTTTATTATATCCGGTTAAAGCCCCGGTCGAACCGGCTAAAACTCTAAACCTTTCAACCTCTCCCTCGTCCGGTTCAATGTCTGGTCCGATTTTCAGAACCCTGGTCAGTAGTGTATAATAAAAATTGCAGTGAGTAAACATAAAAGGTATTTGTCACTCTCTTGAGAAAACATTAAGATACCAAGCCTTATTTATGGCTAAAGAGTTGGTTTAGCAGCATGAAATCTAAAAACCAAAATGGACATGATGTTTAAGAATGCTTATGGAGTATAAAGAATTTCTGACCCTTTTACATGTATGAAATAATGAGTTTTGTTTCTATGCATGCTAAATTAAGTTGACATATTCATAATAAGTAGGCAATAGTTCCAGAATATAAAGATAAGAAACTTTTAACAGATCTTCCATATCTTGAATATGAACACACATGGCCATAAGAAACAATTTAAGTTACTAAAAAATGTCTAATACTATAGTTATATGAGTATATATACATCATGAAGGATAATTACCTCACATCTTGCTTCAAATCTTCCGAGTTCTCATATGACGAAACCCGCAGATAGATGGTCTAGTGCATATACAGTAGACAACTTATTAGCAAAAGCAAAACTATAATGTACTTAACTGAGATATTATAGGAGAATATTATGAGTGAACTTGAATATTCTTTTAATAGAAACAATTTAACTGAAGTTCTTCCTGAAAGGACAAAACACATACCAAACCGAGGCCAACCACACCAACTAACTGCAATGTCTTCTCCCACTCTGCAACATTATTGAATGTACTATGTTAGATAATGACATATAAAAAGCCGAACTTTGCTAGGGGTACAAAATTGTACCAGCCAAAACAGCCAAAAATAGGGAATTGGGTCCAAATCACTCAGCCCATTAAAAAAACACACATAATTAAGAGTGTTATTTGGGCCAAAAGTGTTAAAATGGACTTTTTTAGCTGTTTTGGCTGGAAAAATGTTGTTCCCCAAGCATTTGTGTAAAAAGCCTCACCCCCCACTCCACCGTGATGAACAAATGTAGCCAACTTCACAGAGATATATGTTTTAAGCTATATACATATATAGGAACATATAATTGAAAAGAGAAGAGAAGAAGGAGGGGAGAGAGGGTTCTGAACAAAATTGATGGTTTAGAAGAGAGAATACACACACCTAATAATGCATAGAACCCAGCGATAAGAACCTGAATCAAAAGTAATTGAATTTATTAGCAATAATGATGATAAAATCATGTAATCATTTCGCAATCTAATCAAAATATGAAAAGATGAGATGTGTCCAAGTTATCAAAGAATAAAATAAAATATTTACTGAAGATCACATTGATGATGGGTTAGATAATCAACAACAATAGGAATGATGAGGAAATCATGAAAGAAGTTTTACTAATGATCCCAATTCCACTAATGGGCTCTGAGCACAACAGAATGGAACAAAGTAATGGAGCGAGAGAAATTGATTGGCGGAGGGATATACGGAAAGTGCTACGGAAGTTTGGCAGCAGGCAAGAATTTAGTAAGGTTATGTGGGAGGTTGTAGCCCCTCAAAGTTCTACCCTATTGCTGTATTTTCTTTTCCTTCTTATCCGTGTGCTCGAACATACTTGATCTGATATCCACTGAATACTAGTAGATAGGAAAGTGTTTCAGCAAGGGATTTTCTGAGACATGCATTTCTAGAACCAATATAACAACAGAGTAAATGATAAAGGTAGAGAGCAGAGGCTGCAAATCCTTGTTTTTTACTTTTCATTTATTTGTTTCTCTACTTTCTTGAAATAAGTTGCTCCACTAAAATGGATTTTTAGTTATACCCTATGGTTGTATTATACATATACCATGTTAAGAAATGACAAGGAAATATCATATTCTGTGAACCTTATAAAGTGAACTTACAGAGAATCCAACGAACATGGAAGGTAAATAAGTTGCGACACAGTTACCGTACAGGTAACTTGACACTTACCGTACCATAACCTAAAAGTTGCAAGGGAGAAGGTCTAACATCCTCCAGGATTGCCTCAGCTTCCTGCAAACAATACCAGAATGCTTATGCATTGGTGGAAGCCAAATATATTCTGTCTTTTGAATGCTTTCAAAATGAATGCATAAACAGAAAGGAAAAGTTATTGCAGTAAACAGAAAAAAGGTAGGCTGAAATTCTTAAGGATTCAAATTGATGTCTGATCTAAGCAATTACTAGATTAATAATTCATTTATTTAGTCCTCAAGATGACAGGCGCCATTTGGACAACAATGGCATTCCTGATAAACTCGTCAAAGAAATCCAAGTGACTAAAACTAAAAGTTTACACAAATGAAATGCAGGAGCAAATATTGCTGCAGTTTGTGTATTTATTTTCCAGTACCATGGCAAACATTGAAACTTCAAGACTACCAAATAAGAGTACCCAGCCAACTGCTAATGACAGCAAGCAACTTAATGATTTCGGTTTTTCCGGCATTTAAGAAATGTTCAGTACTTCAGTTTACAACTAGGAGCTTGGCAAGTAGTTGCTTCACTCCCTAGCCCTATAGAGCTATAAGCGGCAATAGTTTGACAAATACCTCATTAAGTATGGTAAGTGCTGTCTCAGCTTTGAGTTCCTTGATGCGGAGGCCTTGTTTCATCCACGACTGAAAACCACCGTGAACCATGTATGCATTCTGTAATATCATACTCGTAGTTAAATTTATGATATGCCACAATGTGAATTAGAATTCATAGGCTGATGATAAGTTGGACTGAACAAGATGGTGTTTACTGTCCATTAGGTCAAGCGGGGCAATACAAGCCAACACCAATGCACAGGCACTTGAATTTGTTGAGTCATGTGTCCCAAAACCTTAAAATATTAGGTAGAAACATATGATTGACTTTATATCTTTATAGAATCAAAAGGAGCTGCCTCAGTAGCTAGCATATTTCTTTAAGTTGACATTCGAGTTGATACTCGAGGACTAGTTTAAACATACATGAGTTATGGAATCTAGAAATCTATTCAATCAGTTCTAGTTTATTAGTACTTTTAAGAAGAAAGTCAAGCTAACACTAACATAGACTTGAGTTATGTGGGATCATTAAGGAGTTTGGCAGGATTTTTCTATATTATTATCTTACTTATTCTTATTCCTCATTCCAGAACTCTTCAACTCTAACCTTCAAATATGAGTGACCAGTTTCAATTAGTACCAAGTAAAATTTCAGCCAGAAATTTTGTGGGATGTCGCATTAAAATTGTGCAGCAAACTCAACAGGTATAGATAACTTGCCTTGACCCCAATTTTCCTCAAGGATCTTGCAATTCCTTTAGAGCGAGTACCATCAGCATCCAAAACTATAACCTTGGAACTGTCCTATAGATCAGAGAAATTAAGATTCTGAGACATCATTCTCATACCAATTTCTAACCACTTGAAAAAATTAATGTATAAACTCCAAATAATTGAATGTAAATTACCACTTCTTAAAATGGGACTTGTACCTATCTATAAGGAGATATATAGACACTTTAAAACCCCATTAAATGTCCTTGTAAAACTAAGATGATGAAACTGCCAAAAGACAGTGCTTATTTTATAAATACCACATAAGTCTAGCATTTAGTCAATGATAACACTATTGAGATTCAATAGTTTCACTTCATAATATGAAAATGGGGGGAAAGTGATTGGAGCATATATATGAAATAATGTCAAGTCAAGAGCATCACATGGAAAGAAACTCATTTTATGGAATTATTCGTTGAACCTTCCAGTAACTGAATTTTGAACACTTGACCTTGTTTCAAGATACAAGGCTACATACCTTGACAATCTTCAAATTTCGAATAACAGCAGCAATCAAGGAGTCATCAACCTCTCTACCACCTTTCATCAACTTGCGTAAGGAGCCATCAACCTTAGAATTGCATGTTATTTTAGTACTAGAGAAACAAAAAATTAATTGCTTATCAATTCTAACAAGGGATTCAAGCATTGTCATGCTTCAAACAAACCTCAAGTGGAGGCACATTTGCATAGCGAAACCGAGCAGATCGTCGAAGATCAGGAATGCCATCTTTTTCTTGCAAATCCTGAAGAAAGGAAAGGATCAACATGAGCCTCTAGTGGTCAAATTTTATACCAAAATAGTTAGCCAAATTAAGTAAAAAAAAAAAGATAGAAAAACTTCCTTAATAGAATTTGAACATAGTTTAAGTTTGGAAGAGGTGCTGAAGCAAAAGGCAGAATGAGCATCAAAACACAAGGATAGTTTCACTTTACTTTTTTAAATTGTATAACTATTTCTTCCACTAAAAAAGCATGAAAAATTAACCATCACTTGCCTCATCACGGATATCTATCAGTGCTGCATCTTTGTCCTCAGCCAAAAGATCAAAAGCTGATTTAGGGGATAAATCTCCAGAGTAACCTCCATATGTCAAAAACCAATAAACAGCCCTGCATATCTCTGACATCTATTACATATAGCATATGTGATAGAATTTTAATTCTATAATATTATAGATAAATAACAAAATTTACTTTGGAGGAAAGAGAAATTCATACCATAAAGTTGCTGAAGAGCCCACGAGAACAACAAAGGGAACAATTGGGTCATTTGGGTCCAAGCCAAGATTCTTCTCCAATGAATAGAAAGCCATGTATACCTGCTGACAAGGCACAAATTATCACACTATAATAAAAAATATAAAATGTGAAATGAAACTGCATTTTTGAACATGGGAAAAGAAGATTATGACATGAATTAGAACAAGCGGGGACCAGACCACCCATGAAGAAGATGACTTGATCCAACTGATTATCTAATCAAGTTCCAAAATAAACAACAGCTAATATAAATATTTCCTACTTAAGCAAAGACTAGGAATTTGTTAAGATTGAGAGCAAATGATCCCATCGAAACTATTAATCTTTGAAATTTTACCTGTTGAGATGCAGACCCAATAGGCTTCAAGAGCTCTGTTGCTTTACCTTCATATACATTGACTGTATCCCTAATCTCTGCAGGAAGCTGCTCCTTGGCAGACCCATATAGGTAGACGGCATAAGATGCTCCGGTTGCTAAAGAACTCTCTACTGCTATGATTGTGCGGCGCAACACATCAACAGCCACACCAGGCACCTTACTAGTGGCTCCACTTAGCTCACTCGAAATACCTGTGATTTTCTTATTTGCTAATTCCCCTGTTTGGTCAACAGCTGAAAAAGCCTTACCAAAAGCATTATCTACAGATTTAGTAGCATTTTTAACAACAGAATCTACAAAAGAAGTGGCTGTATCCAGTGAGCTCCTTAGGGCATTCTCTCCCTCATTAATTGAGGCGCTGAATGAGTCATTGATTCCAGCAAAAATGTCACCAACACTTGCTTTTGTACTTGCTATCGACTCATTATCCACATTCAACGAACCAGGCGCAGGTGTAGTAATATTCTCTGGTATTATATCAGTACTTGATAGTATTTCCGGCTGTGCCGGTGGTGCAACTAATGTGCTAGATCCTTCAGTTGACTGTTCAACAAAGTCCATCATTCCCTCTGGTATTATATCAGCACTTGATAGTGTTTCTGGCTGTGCTGGTGGCGCTACTAAAATGCTAGATCCTTCGGTTGACTGTTCAGCAAAGTCCACTACTCCCTCTGGCACAGTAGATAAATTATAAATCTCCAAGTGTCTAAGTTCTCCATTACTTAGTGAACCATGCACATCTGTTGTCACAGGTGAATAACCCCATGTATTTTTAACGTATCCTGGTTCATTCGGCGAGATCAAACTACCTGAGACAGTCTTTGTCGCTTGTGCTGTGAATGAATTTCTCAATGAGTGAGTGTGAGTTCCATATTGGAAACCCACATGCACACCTTCTTCACCCAAACATCTGCTCTCGAGATCCTTTCGAATTGGGTACAAGGGGTGCAATCCCCCAAACAAGGGAATCTACAAGGACAAGATCAATAGTCACAAATATTCATCTCTATTTTCACCACCCCAAGTATTTTCAGAATTGTAAGGAAAATATTTGTTGCTTCTTTTGTTAAACAGATACATTCTTGTACATAACACACACTTGACACCATGATTACTCTAATCAATGATTAGTCAATGAAAAGGCACATTCTGGAACACCCAGATGAAAAATGCAACTTATATCTATCAATGATGCACCAATGACCAAGAACATCATTGCATTTTCCTCTTTGCTTTATTCCCACTTTCAGAAATGAATAAATTTCTGATCATGAAAAAAAAAAAAGCACAAACACAGAATAATTAATGGAGAAACTAAAAAGAGTGGAGAGAATATTGACCTGAGAAGATGATGAATAGCTTGGGGTAGCAGAGCAAACAGGTAACATCCTCATGTTGAATGAGTGATCAAGAACTCACTATACACATCAATCAAATTCAAACTTATCAGCCTCTCTGGCTCCTCTTTCTCTCTTCTTCTGCTTCAAATCAATGCATAAATTAGGCAAAGGGACAAATTGGATTACCAAGAAGCAATTATGAACAAAATTGAAATAAATAATCTTCAATCCAAGTTTGAAGATATCTATAATGTATGACAGGGGCACTAACCTTAGCTCCTTCGCGAGTGCGATTGTTTCCCTTTTGTTGTTTGGTTAAGCTAATGTTTGAAATTTATGCGAACTCATGGTTTCTTTGTCCTTTTCTTTAAATTTATTTTTAAAAATATATATATAAGAAAATGTTGTAGAGAAATTTTTGTGGAATGTTAATGTTTTGTTCGATTATATTATCCGAATGGAAACGGAGGGTATGGCGGAACAAGCTTAGCTCATCCTAATTCGTTTTCGCATTTTGTCTCCACTCAACTTCACGACACGAAATCACATTACACGTGGATCCCACGTGTATCACTCGTTCTAATTTTCAGGATCCTCCAAAGGGAAATTAGATAAATAATTAATGAGATAGCAACAGTAAAAAAGTAATTATTATTTATTATTTATTTTATTTTATCCAAATGAGCGTGGACTATAAAATATAGTTATTTTAAGAAATCTTCGTTATATAATAGTATAGATTAGCGACTTGATAGACATATTGCATTTTCACTTTTTTTTTTGTTAAGTTGCAATTTTTGTCTTTTAAATTTTTTTCAAGATGAATAAAAATAATACAAATAGTATAAGAGATGAATAGAAGAAAATAATAGTTTTTCAAAAATAAAAAAAAATAGTATAGTAGACATGAAGATAAATAGAGAAAAAGAAAAGAAGAGAGATAATTATAGTAGATTAGTAGTTTGTGATGTTGAGTGATGATTATTTTATTTATTTATTTATTTATTTTTGTTTTTTATTTATTTAATCTTATTTTTAGAGGTAATTAACTTTTGAACAATTTTCTTTATTTATTTAATCACTTTTTTACATTGAATTAAAGCATAAATTAGTCCTACACAATGCACGTACAATTTAATTTGATACTTCATTTTAATTTTTTTTTTCTCAAAATATTCATCTAATTTGCAATTTCCAACTCAAATTAGTTTTCCGATCAATTATCCATTGTAACTCTATTAAGTGGATATGTGACAAGTAATATGTACATGCAAAGTATATACTTCATTTAGGTCCTCTATTTTATTATGTTTTATTCAAATTGATTCTCCAATTTTGGGTGTTTTTTTTTTTTTAATATTGGATTCATCGTGATAAGGTACAGCATTATGGCATTTTGGGTGAATGTACACCAATATTAGAATTAAGTAAAAACCGTCTAAGGTGGTATTTATTTGTTTTTTTTTTTTAAATCAAATCTAAAAATCGTCTAGGGTGGTTTTCCATTATTAAGGGTGTGTTTGTTTAAAAAATTATTAGAAATAAAAAAAAGATAAATACTAGGTGTACAATTAAAAATCAACTAAAATTGTCAACATAATATATAATATAATATTCACAACGTATATTACATATTGTGCAAGTCATATATTACCTATTTTGCACAACATATATCACATGTTGCAATATCATATTTCTTTACAACATGTGATATATGTTGTGCATATCATGTGATATATGTTGTACACAACAGATGACATACGTTGTGTATATTATATTATATATGTTGTGCAAAATATATTGATTATTTTGACTGATTTTTTGTTACACATATAGCATTGCTCATAAAATAACTCCTTAGGCATTTGTTCACCACACTTGTTTATCATTATTGTTATGTGTGAGAAAATAATATATATATATATATATATATATATATTAATGTTATATGTACATCATAAAATCAGCCATCATCGGTCATCATATGTAATAATCCAACATTTTGAAACTAGTAATCCAACATTTTTTAAAGTTGAATTACTAGTTTTCAAAATATTGGATTATTACACGTGGTGACTCATAGTGGCTGATTTTATGATGTACACAAATCATTTCTCATATATATATATATATATATATATATATATTGTACCACTACTAATTAGAATAAACATCAATAGCATTGTAATAATATAAGAAAGATTTATTGGCGTGTGAACATCAGTTCTTAGAGTATAATAATAATAATAATAATAATAATAATAATAGTTTTTGTACCGCGTGTAAGAGAGCCCAATTCAACGACCCAAATAAATAGCCCAAACAAAGCTAAACAGTGGTCCTAAGGAGAGACCCAATTCAGAACTTAGTCGGCCTGCCCGAGAAGGAGTCGGTTTGGGCCGAGGTCCAACAAGTATGACGAATGACCCAATAGTGTAAATGGGTCGGAACTCGGATTTAGAAATAGGTCAAGAAACCTGACCCGGGTTGAATGGAGCCCGACCTCGCGCTTGGGGCGGGGATTCCAGTAGAAGTGGATAACGATGCCGATTTTTCTGGAATCTCAACGGACATTACGTGAATTGAGTACGCTGCAAGAGCCGGATAGGTCGTTATTCTATGTAATTCGGAGGCGGTTACCGAGGCTCTATCCATTTCCCA
This sequence comes from Aeschynomene evenia, assembly GCA_013621005.1. Taxonomy (NCBI): domain Eukaryota; kingdom Viridiplantae; phylum Streptophyta; class Magnoliopsida; order Fabales; family Fabaceae; genus Aeschynomene; species Aeschynomene evenia. The sequence continues at coordinate 21,866,763 of CM024265.1, read as the reverse complement.
CTTATAACTTATCAACATGAGTTATCTTTGTTTATTTTTCTAGAGCATTTTGTAGTTTAATTGTCACTTTTTATTATTTTTATTAATATATTTGGAAAGAAATATTGGAAATGCGTGATTTTTGTGTTATGTGCTTTTTAATTTGTTTGTTAAGCGTTTTCAGTGAAAAAAAAGAGCTCAAATAGGATAAAAACACAGAATACTCTTGGCATATCCATCATGTATTCTTTTCCAAATACTATGAACTAAATACCCTTTAATTCAGGTTTTGATGTAACAACTCTGTGATTATCTTTTAATTCAATTTTATTGCTATTCAGACTTATTTTACACAATTGTATGAGTTTAAATCATCTTCTGAATGTTTTTGCTTGATTGGTCACCTTGTAACTGATTTTTAATCTCATATGATCTCTGAGAGGATTATTGTAAATATGTACCCGGGATTTAAGCCACAATCTAGCAATCATTAGAGATATGTGATTGCGAACGTGCAATCTTAATGGGAATGCAAGGACTTAACCCTTAGGTAGTCTAGGTTAGGATAAGAGGTTAATTAACCGGGCTAATGAAGGTGTTTAGGATGATTTTGAAAAAGATTCTTAACAAAATAGGGATCCCAATTGTCATACAATTAAAATAAAGATTGAATAACATAAATGGTAATTGAAAGAGAGACATAGATTGTGAAATTAGAACCTCAGTCATTTTTCTTCCATTAATCACATTTTTCTAATTGTTTAGTTTAATTATTTGTTTTCTCTTATTTTTAATTATTAATTCTCAATCATTCTCTACAATTATTTTTATTACGATAGTCGCACAAATTTAATTAATAAATTAATTGATTAGTCTCCGTGGGTACGACAACCGAGTCTTAAATACTTCAATTTTTATCACTTTTTTTTTCGATTGATAACATGAGTGTCCAAAAACAGAGGGAGCAACTCAAGGTAGGCAATCCTACATAATAAAAGAAGTCTCATTAAAAAACTCCTACACTTCCATGGGAAAAAGAGTGCTTCTTAAGACAAAATAAAAATATCAATCATCAAAAAGATAATTATACAACAAAGAGTGAAGTACCAAATTAACCCCCGAAAGATTTTGTTGCTGACAAAATCACCCCCAAAACATTTTAACGACAAAATAGCCCCCCAATGATGTTTAATGTTTGACAAAAGACACTCACCGTGAACTTTTTTCAACAGACGTTAACTATAGTGATGAGATGGAACACACAGTGTCACTGTGGATATTTCTATACAATCAAAATCCATAATTAGTGTCTCTTTTCCCCAAATTTATGAATTGAAACCCTAATTAGTGTCTTTTTTAGGGAGAATGAGGGAGAGAGTAGAAGATGATTTAGGGTTTCAATTCATAAATTTGGGGAAAGACACACTAATTAGGGATTTTGATTGTATAGAAATATCCAAGGTGGCACTGTGTATTCCACCTCATCACTATAGTTAACGTCCATTGAAGAAAGTTCACGGTGGGTGTCTTTTGTCAAACGTTAAACATCATTCGGGGGCTATTTTGTCGTTAAAATGTTTTGGGGGTGATTTTGTCAGCGACAAAATCTTTCGGGGGTTACTTTGGTACTTCACTCTACAACAAATATCATAGTTTCTCACAATAACACCTCACACCATAACTTAAATAGCTCCACCAATCACCACCAGTAGCACCAAATTCACAAGCATCCAACTAGCATTATTGAAGTGTCATCCAATAATTAGCATAAGTGTCCCATTCTAAGTAAGCCAGAACCACATTATAGCCAAATGTCAAGACTTGCCTTTACTAGGACCCCTTTCACTTATGTGCCATCTCAAATCCAAACATTCAATCATTACTCACAAAACAACAATCTCACACCACTAACGACATAATATACTTGTCGTGATTTTTCGCATCACCCAACTCTATAAATAGGGGTGATATTCTCAATATCATGTACGCTTTCAGTTAAGTTGTCGTAGCTAGTGCACACCCTGACTTAAGCTTCAGAGTTATTGCAGGGAACCACCCCTAACATGGTGGAGCGAAGTGGTGCATGAAGTTCAGATTTCTATAACAGTCCCGCATCAGTGTAAAGTACAAAACAAATACAAATAATAATAATAATAAGGGTTTTCCTAACAAGTGCCCTTAATATATTGCAAACACTCATTTTTATACTTTCTATATAATGGACCCACCATAATATTTTAAATTTTTTTAAAACTTACTATTCGTAGTATCCTTAACAAGTGTCCTTAGAACACTTGTTAGCAAAATCCTAATAATAATAATAATAATAATGATAAAAGATTAATAATAATAATAATAATAATTTATGGTAAAGTAAAATTGACAATAGATACCTTGTTTTATCATGGAATAATAATAATGTATTAACAATAATAATAATATAATAACATAAATAATAATAATAATAATAATAACGCAACCTAGTCTGCTAGAGACGTGCGATTGAGTCCACAACACAACACGACAAAAGCATAATGTGTGCACGGACATAATGCTGTACATCCTCGTCAAAATTTAGCAGATTTGAATTTAAATTTTGTCTTAGTCAGTTAAGGAATAATTCACAAAATTTAAGATATGTCGCATGGGGATCATATGAACGTAAAATTACATTGCGTTCAAAATTCATTACTCCAATAACAGGAAACTTGGAACGAAAAGTCTCATTAAATTGACAGCATCTTCAAGATTAACCGTATATTCCCTTAGGGGTCGTTTGGTTCGCGGATGATTTTTTTTCCGGGAATGTGCACATTCCTGGGAATAGGATTCCCAGGAATCACTTTCCCAAGAATGAAACGTTCTGGTGTTTGGTTTGTCCGGGAATTTTATTAAACTTTCCCGGTAATGAATGATATCCTGCATTTGGTTCACAATGACATTTCTGGGAATGTTTGTAAATTTTACAAATATATCCCTAACTATTTAAAGTGAAGAAAATTAATAATTAAAAAACTAAACAAATAAACAAATAAAAAACTAATAATTAACTAACAATTATCAAGAATTAATAAAAATACTTGTCTCAAATAGATAAATTCTTCCATCAATATTATTTAAATTAAAATATCTCAAACAAAATAGTTCAATTAGCTGAAATATTCAAATAGTACTTATATAATGTATTGATCACCTTCCTAAATAAAGGTAGATCTTGCAGTACGAACAATTTTTATAAAAGAGTAGCAGCAGCCAAGGTAGGTTTTAGTATGGGGAAGGGGGTACGATAGAGAGGGAAATGTTTGGGATACATAGATTAAGGGTGGGTAAAAAAGTAAAATAACAATGCCTTAAACATTCTCATGGGATGAGAATGTGAGATTCCCATGGGGGGTTTCAAATGGTGGGAATGTGGGATTCCTGGAAATGCAATATTCCCGGGAACGTTGATGCAAAAGTTCGAACCAAACGTGGGAATATGAGTTTCTCATGAAACATTCCCGGGAATCTTGAAACATTCTCCCAACCAAATGCACTCATATCATAAAAATGAAACGTATGAGTTTCGACCTCCACCTTAAACAAGGGCACTTATCATAGCTCAATTTATATCAAAGTTGCAAAACTCTGACACACAAAAAAACTTGTTTGCAGTATGAAGTCTCACACTATTTGTTCCAATATCCATATTGTAGTGTGACATGGTTTCATTACCCATATCCTTGTATAAAATTTAAAATTAACAATGAGAAATATTAATATTAAATAATTAATTAAAAGATTAATGAATGATCATTTTTTCCACTCCAAAACCGCCTTGGGCAATTTTTCAACCCCTTGCGTTGTCTTTTTGCGTAAAACCGTCTTAGGTGGTGTTTCCTTTACAATATATCATGTATTTCTTTTTACCAAAATATAATATTTTGGTGTATCTTTATTAGTGATACCATATAGATATCAATTAATTCTCCAATTTTTCTTAAAAAGATATGTCTATCTTTGTCTTCCTCTTCTTTTCCTTCCTTTCCTCCTCCTCTTTTTTTTCTTTTTTCATTTTCCTATTATTTTTCTTCTTTATCTTCTTTGTCTTCTTCCTCCTCCTCCTATAATAAACTTGGCCATCAACACCACCACACGTAGCATCATATTAAATTAATACCAACCTATCACCAAAAATTAGTCACAAAACCTTCAACAAAGTTGATCATCAACACCAATTTAAACTATTTGAAAGAAGAGATGATGCTATCAAATGAGCCATGTACACATTTAAAAAAAATAGAGGACTAACTTGAATAAAAAATAGGACCTAAATAAGTTATAAATTTGCAATGTATATGTCACGTGGTCAAGTAATGGTACACATCAACACCACTTAATGGAGTAACAACAGATAATTGATGGAATGACTAAATTGAACTACAGAGTACAAAGTGAATGACAATTTTAGCAAAAATTAAAAATGAATGACTAAATTGAGTCATACATGCAAAGTGGTGGATCAATTTAAAGTTTAACTCTTTTGATAAACATTATTATAAGTTGTATAGATAAAACTAAAAAATTCAATAGTCTATTAAGATAATATTAATAGTATGTTTGATTAATTAAACCTCAATTTGGTCTTTCACAATATATTCAAGTTTCAATTTGGTCATAAATTTTACTTTTTGTTCAAAATAGTCTCATAAACTGCATTTCGTTAATCAAGTTTGTCTCGCTGTCATTTTTTTTGTTTGTTTTGACTTTGTTACTCATTGATGTGTATCGTTAAGTGTCAAAATGGTAAATGACGTGTACTTGCAAAGTTGATGGATCATTTAGGTCCTTCACACTACCTTTTATGTATCATCAAATTAATCCTATTCATCCATTTTTTAAAATCCCATTATTGAAGTAGGATATGCAATGATTAGAAAGTTCAAAACACTACTTAATCTTTAAAATCTCTTCAATGGGTGTGTTAATTATGAGGTATATTGATCTATCCTTTACTTTTTTGTTATCTCCTAGAACCTTATTTGTAAATTTTATTGATGATTAACAACTATCAAGCATTTAAACTTTCATTTAAGATACTAAATTATAAAAGACATCAACAACTATGGTTTCGAAATAACTCAAAGCAATGTTTTATTGAACCTAAGTGATTTAAGTCTAAGATACACTTAACTTGCTTCTGATCATATTAGAAGATATGATCTTTTTGGAAAATCGCTTGAGAAATAAGAATCTAGCTAATTAACGCAAGGACTATGACAGTTTCTGTAACGAAAATCTAAGAGAAAATCAATCCAACCAAAAATTCTACCACCAATCTTCACACAATCAAAAATTAAATTACATATTCTTAATCTCTTCTTCATTATCTACAATTCTAACCGATTGAAATCCTCAAACAACCACTTCATTATCATCTTCATCATAGGAGCATTTTTTGGTAGAGATAGTGGGAGAAATTGAAGAAAAAGAGAGAATTGTAGCTTTAATTGGAGGTCTACAAGAGGTAGGGGTTTAGTTTTAATTTTCTCTAATTGAATATGTGTATGTCTCACTGTAATTTTGTGTTAAGAATTGTATTTGTGGATGTATGGTTGTTGTTCTGTTTCTGAATTTCTGATACAGGACGGCACTGGCCGCTAGCAGGCAATGTTCTTGGTTCTAACCGCTAGTAACCAGTGGTTGGGCGTTAGCGGCCAATACACAGCATTCCCAGAAATACTGTTTTCTTATGTGATGAACATGTTTTATCTTAAAAAATTATTTTTAATGTTCAAAATGTGTTTAATAAATATATGTTACAGAGGCACATATGGTTTTATAGAAATGAGATTAAATGAATTATTACAAAAATTAATATGTCATTTTATAATTATGTAATAACGAGTTTTTACTTAATCTAAGGTTAATTTTCAAATAATGGAGTTACAATATATTATTATGTAATAATATATCAGAAAATGGCATTTTATAATTATAAATTGATGATTTTAAATTAAGGATGTATGTATGTAGTGTTATGTTTTAAGAGAATTATGATGATAGTGAGGTTATGAGTTGGTATATGATATGCAAATGTATGTATATATGATGTATGAAATGTGTATGATGATGTTAAAGGACCCTTAATGGGGTTGATGTTATGGCATATGAGATGTGAAAATTTATATGATGTTATGATAATGAAATGAGATAATGAAAATGTTAAAAGAAGTTGTAGCCTTCTCCTTGCAATGATGATGCAAGCGGAGGGATAACAACCTCGCTTAGTCTCATTCCAATGGAAAGGTGAGACCTCATCTTCCCATAATGATAGGATGAGCTCATGCCTGGGACCCTGGTAGGTTAGAGGAGAGTTACAAAGAGGGGGTAAGCTAAAAAAGCGAAAAGATATGAATGAAAACGATGATGATGTTATGATATGGAAATGTTTAAGTGCACGTAGTACACATCACAAATATATAATATATGTATATATAGATATATGTAATGTTATATGTATGTATAAAATGAGCTAGACGCACATAGATTAAGGTCGATTCGGAATATTAATCTTTTGAACTAATTAATAACTGAATTGGAATTAGCATGTTACATCACTTTCATAATAAACTCGAAGTGGCGGCCTCTACTGAGTTAACTTCTTAGCTGCTTACCCCTTTTCCTCCCTTCCTCTTTAGTGGATCATGCAAGTTTGGATATGGAGATGCCAGATGGACGTGACGACAGACGTGTTTAGAGTCTCTGTTATTTGTTTAGTATTTGCCCCTTTTGATGTTGGAAAAGTCTAGATGTACAACTCATCTAGCCAACTAGTTTGCCAACCATTTATTATTTGTCTAAAAAATAAAAAAAACAAAACACATATTAAATGCTTATTAATAATCATATAATATTCCATTAATCAATTAAATATAATTAATCAGTTTTGATCTTAAATGTGATATTGTTTTTAATTGTTAAAATAAAGGGTAAATTACACTGGTCTCCCCTGAGGTTTGATGAAATTACACTCGACTCCCCTCTGTTTTAATATCTGACATTTACCTCCCCTGACCCATTTAGAAATAAACGGTGTTAAGTTAGATTTAACTGAGAATGTACAATTACATTTTTACCCCTAATCATTTTTAACACAAAAACCAAGTATTGAAACACCACTCTCCCCTCTCTCGATTCTTCTTCCACTTTCTGCTTCACTGTGCACCACTTCACTCTCCCTATTTTCATCTGTTTCTGCCGGCGCTACTGCTTCGACGAACCACCGCGGATCGCCGTTCCGATGGTTCTTCTTCCATAGCCACAACCCTCCACCATTATTATTGCTTCCTATTTCGAAGAACCACAGCCATTCCGCTGCTCCCTGCTTCGTTACTGCTCACACCATCACTACTGCTTTGAAGAACCACCCGGAGCACCGTTCTACTTCACCTTCATCTTCCATAGCCACCACCGAAGGTATGTTAACCACCAGATGCATGCTCTCCTTTTGTGTTTGTTCAGTTTGGTTTTCGGGAAAATGTAGTAACCACAATGACTTTCAGATTGCGGGTTTTTTCCCATGTGGTGACTGAAATCGAGCTAGATCCATTTTTTCCATTAAAAAATGGTAAATCTAGACTTGTTTGAGCTTGATTTGTTAATCTGACTTTGATAATCTTAGAAAGTTTTGATTTTTTTTAATAGAAAAATGTGGTGTTTCATGAATTGCGGGAAATCTATTTGGGTCACTGATTTAGATTATTTTCTTCGGTCTCTGCTTTTTAGTTATTGATTTGTTTGTCCTGATTCATGATTCAGTTCATGAACTATATTGCTTCCCGAATGTTTCCTTGTAATATGTTGTTATTTTAAGATTTCAGTGTTGAGCACTGAGATGAAGCAAAAGGCAAAATTGGTAACTTTTATATATTGTTTCCTGTTATATGTAGTTGTCATGGATGATGATATGTTGAACATGACCAATTGGAGTTACTATGAACCCTTCAAGTCCGTAGTGCTGCTTCAGTGACTCCAAAAGCCAAAAAACCAAGGAAGCCAAAGGATAATAGCAATGCTCCTATGTGTTCATTCCCGTGTGTTCATGTACTCCTGTTCAAGATTGTAATAAATGGAATTGATATGGACATCTATGGTTTGCCCATTCCAGTGTGTTCATGTATTGGAACTCCTATTCAATGATCTAATCTTTTACTGTTCTTTTATTTATTTATTTTTTTTGCTGTTCTAGTTATTTGTAGTAAGTGGGAGGATGGATTTTGAAGGTGTGATGTTTAATTCAATTAAAAAGTATTATAAGGGTAGCTTTGTACTTTTATTATAAAAAAATAGAGCCAATATTTACCAAAGTGCCATTAGTAATCATGTGTCACTCACATGTCAACTTGGGTGTTAGTTTGACTGTTAGTCAAACTTTTTTAGGGGAGGTCAGTGTATATTATTAAAAGCTTAAGGGCTTCAGCTGCATGTTTTGAAAATAGAGGGGATGCAAGTGAAATTTCATCAAATCTCAGGGGAGGTTAGTGTAATTTACCCTAAAATAAAACAGATGATTACACAACATTTACATAGTCTCACCCTTGTACGCCTGCAGTTTTCGTTTTTCTTTTATTCCTGAGAAGAACAAACACGGTTGCAAGTTTGTATTCTTTATGCTCTTCTTCAATTTTTTAAACGACAATGTTACATTTTGAGAGTTTTATATGTTTCTTTTATTGATTTTTATTGTATAAAATTTTATTTTATTTTTTTAATTATTAGGTATCAAGTTCTTGTTTTTTATTTGATTGTATAATACTTTTTATTTGGTATATGTGTGATATGCTTATTTGGTAAGTGTAACATCTTCTATTTGTAATATGCATTTGTAATATGCATGTAATACTCTTTGTTTGACATGTGTAGTTGATTCTAGTTTGTATGTGTAATGCCTATCATTTAATATGTGGAACTCATTGATTGATATGTATAATATACTTTAATATGGTATTGATGGGTGCGTCGTAACACTCATAAATTTAATTATTTTTAAAACCAAGTTCCCCTAATATAGTTTAGTGGAAACCATGGTCGTCTCTCACAAGGAATGGCTAAGAGAGTAATACACGAGACTAGTTGTATGACGGTTTGTCACAATTAGGGGCTTTTGTGTGCAAGATAATTAAATTGGAATAAAAATGGAAATAATAAAAGCAGCGGTTTATGGGGGTGGAACATTCATTAGGGTGTCAATCATTGGCTACAAAAGAATGCATGAGTTGATTAATTACGCCGGAGTTAGATCTAACTCCTTTGTTGTGATTCTAATGATTAACTGGCTAGAATGGGATTAATTAGTGAGATCTCACCTTTAGTTCCACTTTCAACAATTATTAAAGCCAATCACATTAATCTAATTAAAGAGACTAATCAGCCAATTAATTACTCATTACCAATTCCTAATATGTCATGCATCAATTAATCAACTAACACACAAACATATGCCAATGAATTAGCCAACTCAATCGAGTAAGCCAAGACAAATGGGTTAAACACATAATTCAAGATCTCAAATTACATGTTAAGGGTTGATAATGAAAACTTATGCAAGATTAAGAACAAAGCCTCAAAATACCCCGATGATGTTCACACCCTCATAAACCACCAAGAAAATTAGCTACTCATGGCAATGAATTAAAAGGGCAAGAATTAAAAAGAAATTAAATGCAAGTTGGCAAGATAGAAAAAACGAATAACTGTATTAATGAGAAAGAGTAACTTACAAAACCCAAAAGGGCTAGACGAATAACGTTTGAAAGGTAAAAGATGGAGCTAGAGCTAAACTATGAAAGATGGAAATCCTAATGGAAAGACAAATAACTCTAACTAGGAAAAGAAAATAAGTGGTTGAAGAAGTGATGAAGTGATAGTAGAGATGATGTGTTTTCTGATGCATTAGCCTTCTTTAAATAGAGTGAGCAGCCTCCAAACCCTAGCTAATTGGGCCTCCAACTCGTGCAGATAGGGTTTCTGCTGTGACAGAGTTGCGGCGCGGCGCTGGGGCGCGCTACGGGCGCTGGAGCGCCAGCGTTGTGCACGTGACTGGTTTAAGTGAGCCACGCGCGCTGGGGCGTGCTACAGGCACTGGAGCGCTCGATGCTTGCTCTGAAATCCACTGCTCCGCTTCTTGCTCAGTACCTGATGTCTACAGCTCCAATAATACCTGTGACCTGCACTAAAAATACGAAATATCCAAGATCAAGTGCAAAGGTCATCCTTGAATTGTAAAAACATCATAAAACTTGTTATTTTAGCCTTTATTTCTATTAAGCTCAGATTAATCTCAAGTTGAATTAAATACAATAAGAGGCCAAAATAGAGCTAAGAATTGCATACAATCATCCAAATTAAGGGTATAAAATATTGGTAAAAACCGCGTTATCAGGTATATATGTAATTCACTTTTATTTGATATGTGTAAATTCCTTTATTTGATATGTGTAATTCAGTATATTTAGTATGTGTAATACCCTTTATTATTTAATATGTGTATCAACTCTTATTTTAATATATATATATATATATATGTGTGTGTGTATTATCTTTTATATGATTTGTGTAATTTCTTTTATTTAATATGTATAATACTTTTTATTTGAAAGAAGTGTGATCCTATCTCGTTTATTATATATCGTAACATGCTATTATTGATGGAGGCATGTAACGCACAACTCGATCACAATGACAACAATATGATCAAAATACGGAGGTTCGTTTGATTATAATGTTTTCAAATGCGTGTGTAATATGTTTTCAAATAAGTATTTACAATATGTGCAAATTACTTGTAATATGTTCGTTTTATATTAGTAATACCTTTTATTTAGTATGTGTACCCTTTATTTGATATGTGTAATACTCTTTATTTGATACGTGTAATACACTTTCTTCGGTATGTGTAAAACCTTTTATTCGGTATGTGTAATACTCTTTATCCGATATGTAATACTCTTTATTTGGTATGTGTAATAACATTTATTCGGTATGTGTAATACCCTTTATTCGGTATCTGTAATATCCTTTATTCTGTATGTGTTATACCCTTTATTTGATATGTGTAGTCACTCATTCGATATGTGTATCACCCATTTATATGGTACGTGTATTAACTTGTTTTTGGTAAATGTAATACATTTTATTTGGTATGTATGTGTATAAACCTTCAATTTGATATATGCATTACTCTTTTATATGATATTTGTAATTATTATTTTTTATTTGATATCTGTAATTTCTTTATTTGAATAGAATATCATGAATATTTTGAAAGAAAATATTTTTTAAAATTTGAATGAAATTCTTTTAGGAAAATTAAATGATTAATTATGTAATAAATACTATTTATTATATCGTATTAATTATATATTATATATAAGTAGTATTTATTAGTTGGCTCTTTGGTTAGCCACCTTAGTTGTACATGTAGCATTGCTGACTTATGTTATATGTATGTTATTGTTGAGGTCAGACCTTTGTTAGCTGAAGATATTTATATTGTTGTATTGTATTATTATTATTAATGTTTATGATGATGTATTTTGAGAAATTATATGTATTATGCTGAAGTGTAAGTCTAGAGCTATGGAGACCCACCAAATCTCCATGAACAAAATTTATATAAATATCATTCTAAATTTTATATATTTATATTCTAAAATATTCTAAACTCTCATATTTTTAATTGTTTTCTTATTTATTTACATAATGTATTTTATTTTTGGCTTAGTTAATGTTGAATAATGAACATGTAAGAATATTTAAATAAATATTTATAATTGTGGTCCATGTAACTAATAAGACTAACTCTAATTAAAATAAAATCAATGTGATAGTTGTTACTCTTTAATTAATTGTATAATAGAGTTAGTCCGAGATAATTTATTTAATAAATAATAAAAGAAACTCTCTCTAATCTCCCTTTATAAGAGTTGGTGGAGTAACTCCCAAATAGGAGTTATCAGCACATAACACGTAAAATCAACTTCTCTGACCATCAAGAGAAGAGAACAGAAAAGGAAGGAAAAGAGGGGAAAACACAAGAAGATCAAGAGGAACATTGAAGTCATATCAAGCCATTTCCAAATGGATCTGGGTAAGTTCTTCTACATCTCATGGTGTGTTATAATCATGAATTTCAAGATCAATATTATGGTTAATTTCATAATGGAACCTAGAAATTAACTTACAGAATAATATTATAATAGTTAGTGAATTGTGATTTTATTCAAATTTTACTCCTGAATTTTTTTCCTTTTTTATACTTCTTTAATTCTTTAGCATAAACCCATAGATATCCACGGAGACTTGAACCCAATGAGGAATGTGGACGGGGAAGGAGGTAAAATTCTAAATGAGGATGGGGAGCGATGTCATATTCCTATCCACATGGATACTCATTGCCATTCCTATTCATAAGTGTTATGAGTAATAATCATTATCACATATAAGGTTAGAAAAATAGATATTTCAATGTGAATTTTAGATTTCATTTTTGGGCAAAACTTATAGTTTTTTAGTCTACCTAATCTGAATGAGGTCTATTTGATGAGTATGAAAATTTCTCTAGACCTACTATGAATATTTTTATACTTTTTCACCCATTAGAAAATTTGATATTTAAAAATTATACTCTAAACTTCAAATGATGATCATAATTTTTCACCTCTAAAAATATCATTTAAAACTATTTTGACCATCTTTTACTTAGTATCATTTTTTACACTACATACTCACAGTTCATTAAAAAAGACAAATCATGAATATCATAAAAAAAAAGATAATACAATATCGTCATGCTTTCATTTACGTGAGAAATTATAACTATTAAATATATTTTTATTGCCATTAACAATAGATCTTAACTACACTAAAATCATCAATAATAATTTAATACAACAATACTTTATAGTGTAATTAATTTTAAATTATCAACTACAATAATTGTTTTGGTTATTATTATTACCAATAATAATAATCAATAAAAATAACTACAAAATTAATTAATAGCTTTTTAAATTTTATAATATCAAAATAAAATTACATAAAAATAAGATAAAACAAATAAAATTAGAATTATATTACTTACATTTTCCTGCAAAATTTGCATTGAAATATGCTTATTTACATATAAGGTAGCAAGGAATGTGATCTTCAACTTGTGAACAGACGACAAGGAAGAGAGATCGATCACAATCTCGCGCTTGAGTTTGTCTTTGCCAGATTAGGTGGGATCGTCGAGCAAGATCGCAAATTCCGTGGTATCGCTTGATTCCATTGAGCTAATTAATCACATCCATATATATTATCAGCTTTCTCTTCTTCTTCCACGTGATGCACAAGTCACATAGCCATCAAGCTCACCTCGTCGCCATTACCACATCGATTCTTTTCTTCTTCTTCCTCGTGCAAATCTACTGTCAGAATTCATGTTGAGAGAATATAGAGAGAAACTATGCTAAATAAATCTATATAGTAATATGAAAATAATATGAAAATATTCTTTATTATTCATGTTGTTCAAGTACAAAGGGTCAATGCCTATTTATAGGAAAACTTGAAATCAAATCATATCAATTTAATATCATTGTAAATCAATCAATGATACTATATAATCTTCTCCCAAATCAATGTAGATCACACCATATCAATCACTGATATGATATATCATCATATCCTCTAATACCCTCCTGCAAGTTGGAAGGTGCAAATTTGGGTATCTCCAACTTGAAATCACTAATGCAATATAATCAACTAGAAATAATAATAATAAATTGGAATGTTCACTACAACAACCAAGATTCATATCACTCCATAACTTATTTAATCACCATAATCACATCATTCTATGCATCTTTTGTGGAGAAAGCTGCAAATTCATTTCCGTGCACCTTTTATGGAGAAAGCTACAAACCCATTTCCATGTAACTTTTGTGCAGAAAGTTACAAACCCCTTTCAATGCAACTTTTGTGGAAAAAATTACAAACTTTTTCGGTGCAACTTTTATGGACAAAGTTGATAACCCATTTTTTTCCAATGCAACTTTTAGGGATAAAGTTACAAATAAACTCTTTTTGCAGTACAACTTTTATGGACAAAGTTGCAAACCCCTTTGTTAGTCCACATGTCATGGAGTCAAAATGACATGAAGGTGATGCAAAGATAGTTGTTTATAGGGTTTTATGAGTAATGTAAAGTTTTTTTTGGAAAAATAATATAGAAAATAGAATAATATTGAGTGATGATCAATAAAATATAAAAAAGTTCTAAGAACTTGTAGAGGTATCAACGAAAGAAATGTGTTCAAGGTGGGTACCATGACTCTGATACCATGTCAGAAATTGTTGGGAGAATATAGAGAGAAACTATGCTAAATAAATCTGTATAGTAATATGAAAATAATATAGAAATATTCTTTATTATTCATGTTGTTCAAGTACAAAGGGTCAATACCTATTTATAAGCAAACTTGAAATCAAATCATATGAATTTAATATCATTGTAAATCAATCAATGATACTATATAATCTTCTTCCAAATCAATATAGATCATACCATATCAATCTCACTGATATGATATATCATCATATCCTCTAATATCTACCTTCTCTCTCTCCATCTCTTCCTTGACGTCATCGCCACCACCACAAAAAGGTAGCTAGATCAAAGGAAAACGATGGTTGGTGTGGGTTTTATGATTTTAACATATGGACGAATGGTAAAGGGAATTAGAAGATGAAGAAGGAGAAAGAATGTTGTGGAAATTATTATTTATTTATTTATTATTGATATTATATTCTTTTGTTAGTATAAACTTTTGGTTTGGTTTGAGTGTTCCAAGACAATGTCAGTGGATATGAGAATTTGGCAAATGTTCTCATAGTTGTAAGGATGCTGATTAAAATAAGTGTGAATATTATTGTTATTTTTTATTATGTTAATGTGCCTTTTCTTTTTTACATTTTCTTGAAAATGAATTTGTTATGTAGCCATGGAGGTCTCATAATAATCGAAATCAAATTGTGAATATGTGATATTTTATGTAAGTTAGGATTAGTTTTGCTTATTACTTATCTTCAACTATATGAAATATATATATATATATATATATACAACATGAAATGTTATTATTGATTTTGATGGGATCTTACAAGTTATGATTTCACATGGTACGATTTAATATTATTTTCTTTTCTTATTTGATTTTAGTTATCTTGTTTAGTATCACCTGATCTCACCATATTTACTCTTTTAGTAATTTTATTGATGTTATTAAACTAAAAAAATGTAGACTGAAAGAAAGAAAAGAAAAGATTGAAGGGATCTTGAAATGAGAAAACACAACAAAGAATAAATGGAGAAAAGAGAAGTGATCTTGATGCTAAACCATCATCACTCTATTATTTATCTTATAGTCACAAGGTGGGTTCACGTAGCTTCATGGATGCATGCAGGATGGCCACCCAATGGGTATGAGTAGCTCTCAAAACTAGTAGTGGTAGTGTTCAGTGATAGTGGAGTAGGGGTTTCCATTGAAGTAGTACATTTTGAGTTATGCTATCTCATCCTTGACATCGCTCTAATGACCATGGAACTAGAACATGTCTAGTTCTACTGAGGCTTCCATAACAGGTTTTTTTAGTCTATGTTTTGGCATGCGAATCTTATTTATTTCGACTTCTAAATAATGCAAGTCGAGTTTATGTGTGAGATAATTATACTTTGTTTATGTCTAGTTTTAACAAAAATTCATTCTCGTAATACTCCTAATAACCCCCACAATTGAGTGCTTTTTGCACCGAATTATCATATACCCCCTTCATTCTGAAATGTATGATGTTTTTGTGATTTTTTTCATTTCAAAATGTAAGTCGTTTTTTCGATTATCAATACATTTTTTTTATTTTTTATCCCATTTTTCCTTCATAAAACGTGAACAATTAACGACTACTCAAGTTAAATAAGAGTAGGAATTATGAACAAATTTTCAATTTGAAGGAAAAAAAAGATAGTCATTTCTTGAACTCAGAATTCAATTTATTCTGTATTTTTTTTCAATCAAAAACTCTTTGTGTACAACAATTTTCCTCTCAAAACAGCCAAAAAGCCCATTTTGGATTTCTCTGCCCAAAAAAATGTTTTCTAGGCATTTGCACTCAGACACTGCCACGCGTCTGTTATTTCACAATAATCACACCTCAACAAATTTCGTCTATTTTAGCTGCCAATTCATTCCTCCAACCGCTCTGTGTCATTTTACTCACAATTCTTGCATCCTATCCAATTTTTCTCCAAATTTTTTCAAGTACTTTTGCATGTTATGATTATTCAATTCTTCGACTAAATTATTTTACTGTTTATTGATATCATACAATGTAATTATTTGTAGAACCTATATCCCATTAGGTCATGATAAACAATGCACACAACACATTATAACTAATGTCCACAACATCAAGCACATAAGATACACATCACTCAATTCAACATATGCACACCAATTATTACATAATGAACACACTATATAATTCATATTGTGCACACCATTCATTACAAAGTGTGCACATCATTTATTATATAGTATGCACACCATATATTACATAGTGTACACATCATATATTTGGTGTTGGGCACACAATAAACCACATGTTGTTTAGATGAAAGTGCACATCAAATAATATATAATATGCACAACGTATCTATATTCACATTTAAAATTTGTTTTTATTATTACAAGAAAGATCAAGAGAAAAAAAATGATGTATCGCCTTTTGGTTTCTTCAAGCAAAGAGCGACAATGTGCACATACAATGTTCGTTGTTCGCACTGAAAATTGCTTTGCAAACGAGAAAAAAATGAGGTGGGAGTTGAGGGTTATCATTAAGTAGTTGTTCTTCGTTGTTGGCTGAAGGCGGTTTACGAAGAGGAAGAGGTGTTTTCACACGCTTCTTGTGTGACAGTGGTGTGTGGGGCACGCTTCTTTTGGGCCAAGGGAAGAATGTGAGATCGTGACCTAAATCCCACTGTCAACTAATTTTGGAAGGTGTGTTGTTGTACACCTTGCAAAATTGTTTGTCAATAAAAATTTCCAATTGAATTTAACGAGTAAGAGAATAAATGAGATACTAATAAGAGAGAAAAATGTGAGACACTACAGTAATGGAATAGAGGTAAACATGAATTGTAAAGAGAAGAATGAGTAATAGAACAGAGAAATATGAGATAGTAATTAGGGAGATAAAAGATGAATTAGAATTTAAAAAGTATTGTTAGGAGAAAGAAAATATAAATTAAAATTAGAGAAAATAATACTGGAAGATCAATTTTAATATGGCTTTTGAGTTAATAAAAGCTGAAAATATGAGTTAAAATGTATAATGATAACAATATGAGATTAATTAAAACTCGCCATTTCCGAGTTTAGTGAGAGGAGAGAGAAAAGCTGTCGCACTGCACTGTGTGACGCGACTGGACAACGCAGCACGACAGACCTAAAATCGCCAATGGCGAGTTCAGTTGGAGCAGAAGAATCTCGTTGATGGCGAGTTTGACCAATGCAAGGCCTCTCCCATTGCTCCACGTGTCGGCTTCAGGTGGAGCAGAAGAATCTCTCCTGTGCGCATGTGATTTGTTGTGCCCACTTGGAACTTTAGAATATTATAAACCAAGTTGTGTTGAAGGTGTATATGCAACATATTAGTGGTAGAGTAAAGAGAGAGTGGTTTCAAGTTTTGATTGTTGCTAAGAGTTTTTTCTTATTTTCTGCTTTCAATTGTGAAGATAGTATTGTAGTATTGAAAAAAGATTAGTGTGTGATATTAATTTAGAGTGCATAAAAATATTTTAGTTTATCATTTTATCTTATTATTATTTTAATATAATAAGAACAAATATGGTTAGACGTGATTCAATAATGGATGCAGGAGAACATATTGCCACAAAAATTCTTGCAGAAAATGTAAGTAATATTTTTATCTATTTTTATTTCATGATTATAAAAATTTATTATTTTTAGTTCATTGTTAAACAAAATTAATAAGATAATATGCTGCTATTTTTTTAATTTAATAATTTATTATTATTCTTATAATTATAATGTTACTAGTTTATATTATTTCAATAAATATAAAAATTCTACTATAATCCTCATGTGAAGAATGCTCATTTAGTTTATATTACTATAATGCTTATTTAGTTTATATTATAATTATAATGTTACTATAATTACTATTGCAACA
Source organism: Aeschynomene evenia (assembly GCA_013621005.1). Classification (NCBI taxonomy): domain Eukaryota; kingdom Viridiplantae; phylum Streptophyta; class Magnoliopsida; order Fabales; family Fabaceae; genus Aeschynomene; species Aeschynomene evenia. The sequence goes on along the minus strand of CM024265.1, from coordinate 21,848,511 downwards.
GTTTCTCTATGTTCATGTGAAGAAATCATGTTAATACCCTCATTATGTGTTTTTAAAGTAGTTATAATAATAGTTATAGTTGGAATTTTAAATTTAATAAAAATTCTTTTTTATTGGAATTTTCAAATTATAACTATTTTGCATTAATGCATACATCAACATCACATAATGACAACAACTAAAAGAAGAAGAACAAACATGTAGGTATAGAAATATATAGATGTTGAATATGTTAATAATAATTTATTTTCTATATTTTATTATATTAATCATAATGATTAATTGATATTTATAAACTTAGTAATTTTTTATTCTTTCTTTACTTTAATATCTAGATATTTTTTTTATAAATATCTAGATATTTATAAACTTTGTTTTTCTCTATTTTATTATACTATTTTGTTAGAAATTGATGTTTAATTCATCAGTGATATTTAATAGATATGTTTGAACTTAACATAAGTTTATAATAATTTTGAACAAGTAATGAGAATTTTGCGGCCTCACCATGGTGATATCACTACACCTAGACCGGAGATACTCAATCACTTGCAGTATTCTGATTTTTTGGACTTTTCACAACTAAGCCAAACAATTATTAATTCTGCACTGATTTCCACTTTGGTAGAAAGATGGCGACCAGAGACACACACATTCCACTTCCCATGTGGTGAGTGCACAATAACGTTGGAAGACGTTGCAATGCTCCTAGGGATCCCGGCGTTGCTGGCCTAGCGATAACCGGCATTGCTGGAATAACAAATGAACCATATTAATAGATTTGTGTGAACAATTACTTGATCAAAGGCCGGGAGTCAATGATGTAAAGGGAGGAGTAATAAGAATGGGTTGGTTGGGTATGCTTGTTAGGGGGGAAGGGTAGAAAACCAATATCAAATCGAGTGTATAGTTTGTTGTACATATTATCATTAATTGGCCATCGCTTGATGCCAGATAAAATCAACACTTTTTGTCCATGCGAAGTATTTCTCTCTTTTGCAAAATATAGAGTTAATTGGAGCATATAGTTGGGGGTCTGCTTGCCTAGCTATGTTGTATAGGGGCTTATGTCGTGCTTCACGAAAGAGGGAGGGATTGCAAGGTGTATGATCTTGCTACAGGCTTGGGCATGGTGGCGACTTTCGTTCTTGGCTCCCCTACCAGTAGAACCAGTCATTTTCCCTTTCCCTTTCGGCTTTATGGTGTGTTGTGGTACCGCTGATATGTTATGAAATTGCAGAGTGGCATCACGCCGATCGTGTTATGCGTCAATATGGACTAGTGCAAATTGTTCCATGGGGATGGGTATGGTGAGAGGCTAGTGGGAGTGCATAATAAAGATATGAGAGGAGAAGGTTTCACTAATTAGGGAGAGAAAATGGCAGATTTTTGTTTCTATGTGGAATTCCTGATGGAACCGATTGGTTGAAAGAGTGTCACTGGCACAACAAGCGCAACCATTTGAGTATATGTTGTGGTATGACATCCGACAATTTCTTATTCGATTGTCACATGAGCAGCCACCACCCCTAGCATTCATCCCGTTTAGTATTTTAAATTTTTTAAATCTTATGTATCTGATGCAGACTCATATTGCTCCACCTCGTTACTCTATTAATAAGTCCAGATTACGTACTTCTTATAGACATACTTCTACGGTGGAGCCATCACGAAGCTCTATTGATGTCTTCCACACTAGAGCACATGGTGTCCTTTTATCTCAGTTTGGATTCTCAGCTCACACATATGTTGGTCAATCTTCTAGAGGAGGAAATTTCGATCTTCATATGTGTTTACTCGATTTTTAATTCAATAGAATCGAGACAAAATATTTTTTGATTATGGGTTCTTCAGAGTGAGTTAAATTAAAGTGCAAAAATAAATAGAACTAGAAATTGAGGATGAGAAATAGAGTAGAAAATGAGAGAGTAGAAGAAGAAGAAGATGGAGAAGAGAATAAAGAAATTGTAAAATACAACACTAATAATAATAAAGTCTAACCTACAAAGAAGATGAGGGGGGAATAGAGTGGATGGAAGACTTGAGAATCTCTTTGATCCGGATTATGTGAGATATTTAGAGTGTTTCTCACAATTTTCCAACCTTTTACTTGTGATACAATAAGTCCTATTTATAGATAAACTAAAATCCTAAAATAATAACAAGTGTCCTAGGTGGTTACATAAATTAAAACTAATTATAAACTGATAGAAACTTCCTAAAACTACTAGTAACGTCCAATAACTTCCAGTAACTTACATTGGTCTTCAAAAATGTCACGTTGCTTCTAGATTGCTAAAGTGTCGAGACAAACACTCAGATTATTTCAATACTTGAATTGCTTCAAGGGACTTCGACACACATGATTATGTATATATATATCTTGCACTGTCATTAGATATGTACTTGGTTTGACCACATGATAACCACAGTTCTTAATTGCAATATATACCATGCAATTCGACAATGTGTTGAGACCACAATGCTTAATTGCAGTATATACTATACAATTCGATAATGTGTCGAAGCTATCAATCAACATTTGATCACAGTACTACACATACTGCCCTTATGTTGCCATGTTGCTGCTAGATACATACACATATACTTGTCTTATCACTACATATGTATATGTATGCTTGTGCCTCGAATATATGCCACTTCGACATATATATATATATATATGTGCCTCGACACATAACATATATACGTAACTTTACATGTAAAATCTCGACAATATTTTGGCTTGAAGGCTTTGATATAGATACGACTTCGACCATATTTTAAGACCTAATATTTTAGGCTTCAATTATGATTGCTCGAGAATATTTTGATGTGAACAATATGGAACCAAGAACAACAGAGGGTGATGTGTACCGACCCAATATGGAATCAATTGATGATAAGGGGATGTAATGGATGAATTTTCCTTAATCTCAAGGTGGAGGAGTCGAATTGGAGGGCGGGGAACAAATGGATGTTGAGGAAGGTTCAGAAAAAGTAGAGCATGCGAGAGACGAAGCCAGAGATGATGAGGACGAAGGTGATGATGATGCTGTCGAGGATAGAGATAATGAAGATGTTGATGGAGATGATGGGGATGAGGATGAGGATTGAGATAATGAATATGTGGATGAAGATGATGGAATGCCCAGTCAAAGTGAAGGAGATCAGGGTCCGAGTGGCTCTGGAAGAAAAAAGAAAGGTTTATTGGGGGTGATAAAGGAAGGTTTCCAAAATTTAAAGCAACGTGGCAAGACATTACAGGCACATGAAGATTTCAGAGTGCCAAACGGATTCTCATTATCTGGAAAGAAAAATCATAGACCCCCGAAATAGTTTGTTTGTATTTCTGTATCACCTAACTCAGATTGTCATGTTATTTTGTTTGTGTATTTGTGTATCACCTAATTCAAATTGCCATGTTATTTTATTTTAATGTTATTGTTTTAATTAACAATTTATTTAAACGTTGTTGATATAAAAATTAAAAATAAACATGCAAATAAAAATATCTCATTAATTAATAATAAAAATAGCTCAAAGTACAACGTAATTAACCATATTAAAGAAAGAAAACTCCAAAATATAGACTACGAACTAGGACCAACAGCAAATGGACAACGACGATGACTATGTCCCTCACAACAACAAGTACTACAACGTCTCGGTCGCATCTGAGCACTATCCATCTCATTCAAGTAGCGCGTTGACTTGGGGGACCTTTCGTGGTCCGCTTAGAAGTTAGGTTTGGACATAGCGTTGGCCCTGTATATCGAGGCTATGAACTCTGGTGACCCACAACTCCAAAACTTGTATCAAACACTTTGCAAACTTCTGTAATTCTATAGATATCATTAGTGTATCGTTGCCAATTACTTCTCTCACTATCACAACAAGCAATCACGTGACGACAAAGATATCGATCAATTTGAAAATCATCACAATTGCAGTATCTCTGGCTAAGATCAACCTTGAATTCTTCCTTATTTGCGCATTGTCAAACAAGAAAAGATTCACAACTTCTATCAAATCGAATAACATCCATTTTCTCGATGTGTGCTGGTTTTCTTATAATCGTGACATGACTATTTCAGAAAACTCATGACCTGCCTCTTTTTGTGCATATGCATTTCGACCCTTTCGACCAAACAACGTAGCCAACCTGTAATATGTTGCTCTAACCAATGCAGTGATAAGTAGGTTACGAGCCTCCTTTAGTACAAAGTTCATACACTCAGCTAAGTTTGTAGTCATGTGCCCCACCGATATCCACCATCAAATGCTTGAACCCATTTATCTCGTGGAATTTTGTCAAGCCAATCAGTATAGCATGTACCACGTTCACGCATCTGTGCATAGTGATGATTAAATTCATGCTCTGTCTTAGAGTACCCTGAAAATCACAATGTTTTAAAACACCAGTCATTAATAATATATTATAGGTTCAAATAGAAGAATTAAATTAAAAACAATATAACTAACATGATATTTACCTATGGTCACGACTAGTCGGTGCAAGTTAGGCGCCTTGAACCTTCGTAAAAAATTAGCAGCAATGTGTCTAATGCAATACATATGAAATGCCTTAGGAGGTTCCCACTGACCATTGCTTCGCACTATTGCAGCTTTGGTCGACTCGTGACGATAAAAAATTATGCCAACTCCATCCTGAGTCACTACATGTCTTCCTAAGAGGTCTAAGAAAAAATGTCATGCATCTCCGGTCTCTCCTTTCACAATAGCAAAACCAGTCGGTATGCAATTTTAATTACCATTTTGCGCAACAACAAGTAGACATCTTTTGTATTTTCCATGGAGATGTGTCCCATCAATCTGCACAAGTGGTTTGCAGTGTCGAAACGCTTCAATACAAGGACCGAAACTCCAAAAGACTCAGCGAAATAGTCGATGGTTTGGCATCAACTACTCAGCTCGATAAGCATTCACAGCATCAAACATAACAATTTTGTCAAGAACAGCTGCACACAGTGCTCCTAACCATTTAGGAAGCTCTTCATATGATTTTTCCCAATTACCATAAACATTTTCAATTGTTTTTTGCCTTGCTGCCCACGCCTTTCGATACGTGGTCGTGTATCCATACTCCGACTTTACCTTAGCCATCACTGTTTTAATTTTAAGAGATGGATCAGATTGTACCATGGGCTCAATAAATTGTGCAATTGTGACCGAATCTAACTTTGAGTGATCCTGTGAAAACCTCCCAACACTACATGTATGTGGTCCGTTGTATCTCCTGATTTCCCAATATCCTTTATTCTTCCTAAAACTTGCTCTAACAAGCCACCTGCAACCTTCCTCAAATTGTATGCATCCACAATAAAATGTCTTCGGTTCTGACTCCCACACCTTGTAATCGACACCCCTGTCTAAGCTGTATTTTTTAATTGCTTTTATAACATCTTCTCTGCTATCAAACATCATTCCAACAAATAATTCACCATCCGGAACAGACACACCTACATAAAAAAATTAATCAAAATCACCTTTGAAAAATTAAAGAATATAAAATACATCAGAATCACCATTAAAAATAAATTAGAATCACTTGTACACAATAAAAAATTTAAAATAAATCAGAATAATCACCACTAAAAATAAATTAGAATCACTATTACACAATAAAAATATATAAAATAAAGCTTAATCAGCATTAAAAATAAATTAAAATCACTATTAAACAATTATAAAATAAATCCAAATAACCATTAAAAATACATTACAATCACTATTACACAATAAAAAATATAAAATAAATCTTAATCACCATTAAAAATAAATTAAAATCACTATTTAAAAATAAATCTGAATTACCATTGAAAAATAAAGAATATCAAATAAAACCTAATTAAACATTATAAATATATAAAATCACTGAAAAAATGTGGCACTACATTCAGATTTGATTATTGTGTATTTATTGGTAGAACAACATCCTCTACATCATCATCTCTATCTTCCTCATCAACATCACCTTCATCACTTATTTCCTTTTCTTCATTAATTTCTTCCCAATTTGGATCAAATTCTTCTTCTTCTTCAGCATGAGCTCCAAAATCAACATATAACTCAATAGGAGAAGAAGAAAATGATTGATACCGTTGATGTATCATGAACATCTGTTGCATGTTGTTATCGTCACTCACAAAAAATTCTTTATATTGTCATATGAACCCACCAAAAATTGATATTGGACACCTATATCTAATTTTTGAGACATACTTTGAAATTTCTGTGCTTATAGACTGACAAAGTCCCCCACAAAAATTAGTAAATGACATTGTGTATGGAATAGTGAAACACAGTGAATTTGCACATATAAATTTTACTCCTTCACTACTATCTACTATCACCTCACTAACAAAATACACTACTACATTTGCCACATTACTCATTTTTTTTCCTCTTATTGAACTTTCAAAACTACTAATACAGAACAAGAACAACAATAAATATTTCTACTAAAGAATATGAAGAACATAAAAAACTCAAAGAAGAACAACAAGAAAAAAATGAACAAGATGAAGAAGGAGGTGGTAAATTTAGTCTCTTCTCCACGATTTTATAGATCAACATATAACTGTTACATTGATCTATTTTGTTGGAGGATATTATTATAATTAGGATTTAGTTATTTGAGATTAAGTGTTGTTAGTGGTTAGTTATGTTGAGTTGCCTATATAAGGCTACGCTCATTTGTATTTTCAATGACTTTTATCATTTTAATAATTCTACATTCATCATTCTCCTAATTTTCTCTTTGATCTTGGGCAAGATACCATGTTGAAACTTATGAGTTTCAACATGGTATCAAAGCCATAGATCCTTAATGAATAATTATTCACTCATTCCGCTACATTTCTTCCTAGAGTTCCAAGAACTCATGAAGTTGAAGTTCTTTTGCTTTATTCCACATTTAATTGGATGTGTTTGCAAAGCATGTACCTCACCTCTCAATTCATCTCGTCAAAGCCCAATCACGACAACATTCAAGAGGGAAAATATACACCTCTGTCTCAGTTATTGGCATGCACTGCATCTTTGGCAACTTGGACACATCCACCAAGAAAATGATATCTTCATAGCTTTATTCACAAATATTTTGTGAGTATTACCAATGCCCAAATTAATAAAGGTAATTGGGTTCAAAGCAAGAAGAAAAATATGGTTTTGGTAATAAGGTTCTTCTTCATGATAAGTAACATGGTCATCAAGTACAAGAAATCACAAAGAGATTTAGCTTCTAAACTTGGACATGGCAGAACAGAGGTTTCTTCCTTTTCTTCATCATCTCCTTTCCAGCAAAATCGTTAAAAAAAAAATAAAGAAGTGTTTTCCTCGTGTTTTGTTCTTCTCTTCTTTCATTGTGGCCAAAGCACCCTTCATATAAACTTCAAGAGTCCAAGGCGTTAGAACATATCAACAATGTCAAACAAATTTATTTTTACACTCCAAGTAGAAAGAGAAGGTCAAAAAGAAGAAGAATAAGAAGGTACATGGTTGCTTCAATTACTATTACAACAACTAATTCTTCATTGTCCAAGGTTGAAAAAAAAATCAACAAAAAAGTTGCAGATTTTATATTCATGGATTATTCAAGATTAGTCTTGCCTATTGTTGCTGTCATTTTGTTTGACTCTTGGTATTTGGGTTAGCATGTTCAAGATGGAAGATATATTGGTTCTTAAAATTCATCAATTATGTTTGAACAACCTATACAAGGCTTTATTAGCTTCTGCCATTGATAAAAAAAAAAGAGGTCAAATGGTTGTTGCACGTCATATAGACGATAACCTTTCTTTGCAACGAGTATTATGGAGACGTCGTAGCTGAATGTCAAAGGCTAACTATTGGAACTAGGAACCATTACCGTTGCTCGATCCCGAGTTGGGACAATATCATACATGGAGCCATAGAGCCCTTTTTTGGAGCGTTATCTCGACCGATGGTCATCTCGACGACACGACTCCTACATCATCATATTCTCCGAAGAGCGACTTTTGACCGAAGATCATCCCGGCAAACCGACTCACTCCCCTCATATTAATTGTTGAAATTTCATTGATTTTCATTTCATTGTATTTTTCTTATGACAAAAGGAATAGTAACTCCTATTAGTTATCTTTCTGTTATTCTGTTAGTTGCTCTCTTGTAGTGCTTATCCTTTTGGCTTGGTTAGCTCTGTGTGTATATAAGCATTGTTTTGGTTCTTTTCTCATTCAAGTAATGCAATTCATATTCAACTATTTTTTCTTCTCTTCTTCAATTCTTGCTCTATTCTTGCTCAATAACATGGTATCATGAGCCAGTATCCATGACTGACTCACCTCCTTCTTCTCCTCCCTCTTTCCCATTTTCTCCATCTTCCTCAATCCTCTGTATCTGTTACTTCATCAATGGTTGTTCACACTTTTAATATTGCTATCTCGGTTAAGCTTGATCTCGAAGAAGACAATTATCTCACTTAGAAACATGAAGTTCTTGCTACGATTGAAGGATTCGAACTTGAATCCCATCTTGATCCTCTTGGTGCCCCAACAGAGTTCATTGCTACAACATCAACCACACCTCAAATGCGAAACCCTGCATACAAGCCATGGATTCGTCAAGATCGCTTTATCGTTTCTTGGATCCTAGCTTCTCTTTCTCCTACACTTCGTGTGTCGCATGGTTGGATGTCAAACCTCCTCTCAACTCTGGCACAAAATCGCAGCTCTCAATGCATCTCAAACAAAGGCAAGAATTAGCAAGTTGAAAACTCAACTTCGATCGACTGTGAAAACCTCTTCTATGAATCAGTTTCTTCTCACTCTCAAGAAAATTACAGATCAATTAAGTGCCATTGGAGAACCGGTCTCCACAAGAGATCATATTCAATCAATCTTTGATAGCTTACCGATGAATATAACTCTCTTATAGCTGCAATTCTTGCAAGATTTGATCCAATCTCTGTGGAAGCAGTTGAATCCTTATTGACTAATATGGAAGAACGTATAGAAAAACCCTCCAAGGCTGATCTCTGTCCTCAGCAAGCCACTTACCAAGCTAATTTTGTTCAAACCAATTGCAGACCACCATACAATCAAGCTACTTTTGTTCGTGGTCGTGGATATGGAAGGCGAGGCCTAGGTCGAAAACTTTTCTTATCGAGGAGGTGGACGTTATTACTCTGTTGTTCAATGCCAATTATGTTTCAAGAGTGGACATTCTGCATGGGATTGTTTCCAATGATTCAATCCCAATTTTAATCAACCTTCTATACTTGGCAACCCTCCTCAACCTTCTCAGTTAGGTCAGTCATCCACTCCTCAGAGTTTCTTGGCCACCACAGCAAATCAAAATCAAGCTTCCATCCCTCCTTCTCAGACTGCTGTTCAACCAACTTCTGCTGCTGTGGTTGATCCTTTATGGTATCCCGATTCTGGATCATCAAATCACATCACACCTGACATTAATAATCTTGCTGCCAGCACACCATACTTAGGTCCAGCTCAAGTCATTGTTGGCAATGGGAGTGGTAATTCCATTGCTAACATTGGTCACTCTACACTTTTTTTCTCCTGACTACAATCATACCTTTCATTTAAAGAATCTGCTACATGTTCCATCCATTTCAAAGACCATCCATTTCAAAGAACTTGCTTAACATTTATCAATTTACTAATGACAATGATGTCTTTGTGGAATTTCATGTTAAAGTGTGCTTGGTTAAATCTCAGGCTACACGAGAGATTGTTCGTCAAGGGCTAACTAAAAGCTGGGATGTATCTTATTTTGATTGTTTTTTGTTTTTAGGTTGTATCTCACTCTCATCCCAAGCCGGACATGCTAGAGTTCGCACGCTCCGGCTTGCGGGGGGGGTGTTGGATGATATTATTATATTTAGGATTTAGTTAATTGAGATTAAGTGTTGTAAGTGGTTAGTTATGTTGAGTTGCCTATATAAGGCTACACTCATTTGTATTTTCAATAACTTTTATCATTTCAATAATTCTACATTCATCATTCTCCTAATTTTTTCTTTGATTTTGGGCAAGATACCATGAGTTTCAACATCTTTGAATCCGCGTAAAAAATTATTTTTTATTCGGTTAAACTTGCCAATGACGAGTTTCATTCAAAAAATAGTACTTTAAAGTCCCAATGGCAAGTTTGTTTAAGCAAAAATTATATTTTAAACCAGTCAAACTCGCCAATAGCAATTTTCGTACTGTAAAAGTAACATTTGATGTTACAAACTCGCCATTGGCGAGTTCTTTGTAAAAGAATAACTTTTTTAATTTTCAAAACTTGCTGTTGGCGAATTTACATATGCAATATCATATTCATTTTATTTTAAAAAACAAACATATTTCTCTAATTACACTACTCATATACCATATGAAAAAAAAAAGCCCCAAATAATAAGAGATAGAAAATATGTATTAAAATGAAAATACTCATTTCATTTCAAAATGTATGTCATTTTTTATATTTTATAGAATTATTGAAGTAATAATCAATTTATATTAAAAATTAAAAGTAAGACAATGTAAATTTATTATTTATGTAAAATACAAAAATAACCTGCATTTTAAAATGGATGAAGTTATTATAAATAAAAAACCACACTTGGGTTCCCAATTGGTGTAAAAAAACGCAGAAGACTTTTGTTTTTGTCTGCCAAAAATTTACTTATACAGTATTGGGTCTATGGGGCCTCCACATATAAATACGAGCAGAGATATAATTCTGTATTCCGCAGGCGCTTAATTAGTTATACAGCCTCAAGTATTGAAATAGTCAAGGACGTTGATTCCCAAGACTAAAAAAGTCAAACAATAGATATCACGAAAAAGAAGCGGTTGCACGTTTGAATATTTAGACCCGCACGCAGAGGATTCCACCACCAGCTACACACTCACTCTATAAAAGAAAAGATATTTTCTGAGGCTTAGTGGATTCTTGAGATTTTGAGCTTAAACCCTAGCAGCCGCTCAGCTGGTTCTCTCATCTTAGGTAAATTCTCTTCTCTGTGATTTATTTTCTCGTGTTTCTTGTTTGTTTTACCCTCCTCCATATAGAATGATTTTATTTATTTCTTGAGTTTTTGGTGATTCGTTGTTTATCATTCATTCTCTTTAAAATGATTTTAATTGTTTTTGTATGGGGTTCACTGGTTTTCGTTTCTTTGTGATATTGGAAATGTGAATCTACCTACTTGAAATCTTTTGGAAAGCTGAGTCGATGCTTGTATAAGCTTTTGGGCTTTTTTTTCAGCTGGGTTAGAGCTTGAGTTTATTGCATAGAGAAATTCCTGTATGCTCTAATTAATCTGCATTCAAGAAACATGCTCATGGATCCCACGAAAATTTCTTTTGTTGACGTTGTTGATTTGTCTATTGTCATGTTTTGCATTTGTACGATATGCTGTTTGACATGTTAAAAAGATACATGTTTTTTTTTAATTTTATATTGTTTTAGTTTTATCTTTCATGTCTTCTAAAGTGAAACTGCTATTATATTATTTTTTGTCATTCATTTCTTGTACTAAGCATGATTATGATTATGCTGATCACTATGTTGTTTTTGTGAACCCAGAAGGTTTAAGTTCAGTAGCAGCCATAATGGCATTTTTTAATAAGCTTGGAAGTCTCTTGAGGCAGGGTGCTTCTCAAAGTGGACATGTTCCATCCATGCTTAATTATATTCGTTGCATGTCGTCAAGCAAGCTTTTCATTGGAGGTATTGAATATTGATGGAATCATAGTTATGTATACAAATCGCATGTGCGCTGCTTATTCTTACAGTTTTGTATTTTGGATTCTGGTGTTTTAGGCCTTTCATATGGAGTTGATGACCAGTCTCTCAAGGACGCATTTGCGAGCTTTGGAGATGTGGTTGAGGGTGAGTTAATTTTTTGTTGTTGTTATAATATTTGCCTCAGTTTCAGGAACATGTTAGCTTTTGTAACCATGTGTGTTTTTCTTGGTGGTGTCACTAGAACATAAATATATATATATATATATATATGACACAATTTGTGCATTCATTTTTGTGTATTTGTGTCTTCACTTTTAGAATGGACACAAAATACATAATATTTTGTTTATTTGTATATGTATGTGTATTAATCTTCCAATCAAACACAGTAAATTTATGTATCTGTATGTGTGTTTTATGTCTTGAACTTATAAACAAACGCAGCCTATTAGATATTTCTTGACTGTAGAGTTTGATTGCAAAATTAAATAATGGAAAAATGAATTCTTCTATTCTCTAGTTGGGAATTTCACCTGGCTATGATTAAAGAATCATAGCAGGCATGGCATCTGCATTGCAATGTTAGTGAGTTCTGAAAATTTTCTTCTTGAGAGAATGATGTGTGATTGGAGCTGATGCTCAAGTGATAATTGTCTTGGTTTTGATTATTTTATAACTCGAATGAACATATTAGACAAGGTGAAATTTATCATGCCTTCACTCAGAAGTGTACCTGATTCTATTTTTGGTTTGGCACACACACTCATACTTTTTAGGTTTTTTTTACAGCAAGGGTTATCACTGATAGAGAAACTGGAAGGTCAAGGGGATTTGGATTTGTAAACTTCTCCAGTGATGAGTCAGCGACCTCAGCACTCTCTGCTATGGATGGGCAGGTTGGAATTCTTTGTCTTTGTATTCAAACTTTGTTATAAATTTGATGTTTAACTTGACTAACATGCTCTATTTCTTCAGGATCTGAACGGCCGAGTCATTAGGGTGAGCTATGCAAACGACAGGCCTTCTGGACCTCGTGCTGGTGGTGGTGGTGGTTATGGTGGTGGCGGTTTTGGTGGTGGTGGCTATGGTAGGGGTGGAGGTGGTGGGAACTATGGTGACCCAGCCTTTTAAGTCATAGGGCCTTATGGATATGTTTCTAGTTCTTGTGGCTGTGTCTAAACTTCAATTAAGGTTACTGCTCAGGTGATTAATGAGCAGCTAGCTGAATGTTAAGGTTTTATGGTTTTTTGGCAATATTAGTTGAGAATTCGTTTCTTCCTTCATTGTGGTCTATGTGCCTTAATTCATAGGTTATTTTTTAAGTTTAATTTTGTGCACCGACATAAAAACACATACATCCAATGAAATCATTCACCAGGCTTTTAGTAGTGAGTGTATAACTCAACTCTATTTATGTGACATGACTATATAAAAATTTTGCATTGTTAGGTTGATCAATTTGGTCTCTTGTGATTTGTTTGGTTTTCAAAATACTAATGTGCATTTTAATACAAGTCTTAAATAATGTGATACTTAAGATCTTTGTATTTTTAGTCTGGGCAACGAAAAGAATCGACTCCCACGTATTACACTATCAAACTAACTGAACGTGGGAATAGGATCACAAAACATAAGTTAGAATAAGCTCAATCTTTTTATGTTGGTTTACTAAAAGATCGGTAAAAATATCAAGATGCTTTTGGTGAGGTTTTTAAGCATTAGGTCAGTCATCGTAACATGTTCCCGTAATTCATTATTGTTTTTAAGTTTGGTTTATGGGGATGAAATATGATAAATTTTTTAGTATAAATATCCTATTTAGTCCCTCAAGATTAACTATGATGATAATTTAGTCCTTTAAGATTTGAAAATGATAAAATAATTTTTCAAGATTAATTTTATAGGAATGAAAATTTAGTTTTTCGTTAAGTTTATGTTAATTGAGTTGCAGTGATGTGTATGACACATTGTATGACATGTCACTCACCTCAGTTATGTCATGTTTGTAACGCAATTAACAAAAACTTAACAGAAAGACTAAATTGTCACTTAAAGTATCTATAAAATTAATCTTGGAAGACTATTTTATCACTTTCAAATTATAAGGATTAATGAGAGATTTTTTTTTTTTTGTGAGTGATTAATGAGAGATTAAATAGGATATTTACTCAATTTTTTATTCTCACTTTCTATTTGAGAATGTGGATTCTTGTGGGAATGGAATATTGTATCTTATTCTAGTCATCGTCCAGGCCTATCAGCTCATCACCTGGGTCCATTAGCTATCACCCGGGCCTATCATCCTGACATTTGGGCCTGTCAACTTGTTACTTAGATCCGTTGAGTATTTTTTGAGAAAATATTATATTTCTGGAAATGATATTTTACTAAATAAACTCCCTATTTTATTTTGTGAAAAAACTATTTCTAAGAATAGCTTTTTTGAGAATGTTATTTTTAGAAATAAAATTTTATTCTACGGAACAAATACCCTCTTTAGGCTGCTATTTTTTAGGGTAATTTACACTTAATTTTCTTGTTTGGTGAAACTTATGTCTTCTTTCTATTTGTGAAATCTGTTCATGAGATCCTTGAAGAGAAGTGCAATTTTATTGACCTCCATTAAAGATAAGTGCAATTTTACTTTGTTCTTATTACTCTCAGTGAAAATGTTTGACAATGAAAAGATGAAAAAAAAAACTACCAGATATCTTGATAATTTCACCTTGGCTGTAAAATAGCATGAAATTCAACCAGGTTTAAGTAGATCGGGTCACTCAATGAACCAAACAAACTTGAGCTAAACCATTTAAACTGGTTTGGGTTATTACATAAAAATGAATTAAAATTGATGATCAATGATTTAGTTCCATTCAATATATATATATATATAAATCTGAATTAAACAAATTGAACCAATAAAAATTGGTTAGTTTAGATTCATTTCCCTTCCAAACCCGAACCAAGCCAAGCAAGTCTAGCTATCATAATACCATGGTAAACATCAAACACCAAATTTGGAAAGTGTGGTTAAGCACTTAAGGCTCATCCTCCTTTAATCAAGTGTTGATGATTTGATTCTTATTTTAAACATGAAAAAACTTTAAAATTCAGGGACAGCTGTTCCACCTTTCAAAGTGCCTACAAATCAAGGATGATTTGTCACCGTGGTCATACCCTATAACTTAAAAAAAAAAACAGTAAACACCATATCTCACTTTTTGGTATCGACAATTGTATACAGTAGACAACACGTACAAATAGTAACTAATGAAAGCAAATCTTATTGGGTTAGCTTACAATTTTGCCTTTCAAGTGTTTATTTGGGCCTTCTACAGTATTAGAGCCCATTTTGTGCCTCTACACCCCGAACATTTTACAAACTTGGCTATTGTGTCAAAAAACACTTACTTGCCTGTATAGTTGTTCACCAAAAACACAAGACAAAGAGCTTCTATTTCAACCAACTTGGGTTGGTCAAGTAGTTAGCTCACTTGGTCCCTTAAGCAAGGATTGGGGGTTCGATCTCCGCCTTGTGTATGCAGCAACCCATTGGTTAGCGACAAATTCTTAAATGGAGTTCAGATCCGCGATGGATTAGTCATTGGTCTTCCGAGCTGGGGATACATTGAAAAACAAAAAAAAGAGCTTTTATTTCTATTTTTTCCGATTTATCAAAGAACTTGTCTATTTACAAAAGAAAAAAAAAATAATGAACTTGTCTATTCACATCCACACCCCCAAATAAAAATCTTCTATTCAGTTTTATTTCTCAAGGGGCCTGTAGCGATTGCTGTATTATATAATTTTCAATAATATTAGGTGAATGATAAAAAACAGTTAAATTAGCCAATAGTTTTATTTTATAATTTTTTGACAAAAAAAAAAAAAACTTCCTCGAAGATATTAGATTTAAGTGGGTTGAGTGATTGTGACCCAGAATCCCTATATTAACTGATTTTAACTGATTTTTCATTGTATAAATAATAACACTCATAATTTTTATTGAATCAATCAACCAAAGCTTATGTCATTTTTCTCATAATGGTATTTGTAAAGTTATCAAACTCGATAATGTGCATAAATTCACGTAACTTTCACGAGTTTAGGGAAATTTCAATCATAAAGTCAAACTCAATTTACTTCTAAACTCGTTGGCTCGATTAAGATTCTAAATTTATAAACTTATAAGAGTTTATAACTTAATTAGAGAGTTAGACAATCTTGGTATTTGAGTTATACTAGTGTCAATTTATGGACATCGGGGAGAAAGCACAGTTTTTCAAAATCTAAGCTAAGGCAAAATTATGTATAAAAAACTAATTTAAAATAGGGTGATGCTAAATAAATAATACAAAATCAGCCTAACTAGCCAATAAATGAGATTTTGGGCCATAATTATTCAGCCAATTACAATTTTAATGATTATTTGGACCAAAATCAAAGCCAAAATAGGCTCATTAGCTGTATATGAGCTGATTTTTCATTGTTCACTTAGCATTATTGTCTAAGATATTCTCGCAATTGGAGTGTACGCGTCTCGTATCGCCAGAAGTTGTAATTGTAGTGTAAATGACTTGTTATTTTCTTTATTTTGTGTTAACTGTGGGGTACTTTTAAGTTCTACTTTATTTAGTTTTCATTTTTACTCTTTTATTGGTATGTTACTTTTATTTTAATTTACCCATGTGCTTTACTCATTTGACTTTGATGTAGTTAATGTTTTCTTTACTGTAAATATATGTGAAAAAATTATAGGTATGTTGTACAATTACAGACTCGACCATATTGTATGGGTGATATAGATCAAAATACAAATGTTATGGTAGGGAAATAATATTTTTCTAGTCAAAACATTAAAAAAAATTTATTTTAACATTTTTTAACTAAATAATACTCTTAATCATGTGTGTTTTTTTAATGGACTACGTGATTTAGGTCGAATTTCTTATTTTTATCTGTTTTGCCTGGTATAATTTTGTACCCCTAACAAAGTTCATATCAAAATTGCCTAATGTTATAGTGTTATGTATAAAGTCTATATAGAGGCATTCAAATATTTCAATCTGTTAGTTTCAATTGATGAAACACATGTGTACGAAAAGTACCATTTTAACTCTGTTGAACACAATTTCTCAAGATGACAACTCAAACATTTTATGACAACTCCAACATTTTACCCATCACATTCACCATGCGGTATATAGGCATTGTCGTAGGTTGAAAAAAACTTGTGGCTGGGTGTGGTCTGGTATATAGATATTATATAAATGTTTGGGTAACAATATTTTTTAGCCAATAAAGTCCATTTAACATTTTATGACCCAAATAACATTTTAATCATGAGTATATTTTTAATGGACCGGATGATTGTGTGGTCCAAATTCCTATTTGTTGGCTGATTTAACTGATATTTTATTGTGACTCTAGCAATACTCTAGATATTGCTTAACTAATGCGTGAACTGGCTGTGGTTAGGCGGATGACTACAATTGGGCCCTGATAGGTTGCTAGAGCTGGGGTAAGACAGATGAAGAGGGAAAAACTGAGCCTCCTGTTGGGAATAAGACTGAGTCTGCTGTGTGGGGACAAACTAGGCTTGCTGGGGATGTGGTTGTGGTTGCGGCTGCGAGCCTGAGGCTGCATTGTATCCTCATATACAAAGGCAAGTGTAATAAGCTCCCAAACTTTATCGAAAATATATGGAGTCCATATGAACTGCAACACAGGAAAACAATGAGTTAAGCTCAACCATAAAATAAGCTAAATTAACCATGAGTTATAACACATATGGTAATTAGCCGGATTCCTTAACTAATTTGGAGTTCAATTGCTGACGGTATATATGAAGAGAGTCTTATAACCAGAAGTTTATC
The DNA here is from genome assembly GCA_013621005.1 of Aeschynomene evenia. Lineage (NCBI taxonomy): Eukaryota > Viridiplantae > Streptophyta > Magnoliopsida > Fabales > Fabaceae > Aeschynomene > Aeschynomene evenia. The sequence continues at coordinate 21,830,869 of CM024265.1, read as the reverse complement.
TCTTATCAAGGAGTTCTTATCTCGAAAAGATTAATAATCGAGTGGATATTTTAAACAACAAAAGAAATAAAAAAATACTAAATTAATAACGTGTGATAAAATAATCCAAATGTGACTTACCCTATAAGGCCAACTAAATCAATAAGGGCCCTTAAGCGTTGCTATTGAAAAGCCATCACAATCGTACTTTGTGTGAAATCCCTCCATCTATATAATTAAATATATTAGAGAAAAATTAATTGTACATCCAATTATAATTATGAAAAAAATAAGATTATATATTATCTTTTTTTTTTTAATTTTTCTAATTTTTTTCCTTTTTTAATTTTTCTCTCATATAATAACTAACAATTTATTTAGAAAATTGGGATCAATTTTTTTCATGATTTTCACAATTTTTTTTTAGGAATTGTCCTCAATAAATATGCATTCTTCTTGCATGTATAGAACACAATTAGTCACATCTTTTTCACATCCCTCTCTATCTTTTTTCCATCGGTCGATTCAAGTGTATTGCAAAGAGACTGATCTCGATCATTCCTGAGTTGTTTTAAATTCTTTTTGATGTGGTAGACATTCATCTTATCCTTCATAATTTCTGCAAATTTTTCTGTAATATGTTGTTTTATATTGCAGCTCAATATAATTTTTTTAACATTTTCTCATATATATTATTCATTGGTGATCATCAAATGGAAGACACACACAATAACTATGAAACAGAGTATGTATACGAGATTAATGAATACATGAATAAGATTTTGTAAAATTACACTAACAGAAAAGCGGTAATTTCCGACGATTTTTTGTGCTTCGGTGAAATATTTTAAAAAAAGACCGTCGGAAAAACGCTCGTCGGAAATATTTCCGACGAAATTCTAATTAATTATCCGTCGAAACACTTAATTTTTCCGATGACTTTTTGACGGATTTAAAACTATAAATATTTATTGTTTCCGACGGATTTTTCTATCTTTTTTTTAAAAAAATTCCTGTCCGAATGATCTTTTTGCACTTTTTACGTGTTTTTTTTTTCAATTATCACCTGATTAACGATTTAAAAATACATATTAAATTATACAAATTAAAAACAAGTATATCACAACAAAAATATTGTGTACTCATAGAAATAAAAATTGAAATACTGACCGTATAAAATAATATATCAACAGTACAAATTTAATAATGTACTAGCGCAATAAAATGTATATAAAGTACATGATAACAAAACAAAAAAAACAACTGAAATGAAATTATAATATATAAAAAACAATTGCCGGAGATAAGGATCGGTCTCAGTCAAAGTCATCTATCCTAAGGTTTATAGCAAAAGACAATATAATCATAATAATAATTACTTAACTTAATCATAAATATAAACAAGAAACATCATAAAATAGCATATTTAATATTAAATAAACAAAAAAAATTCAGAAATAAAAATTAACTTAGAAATTACAAAAACATAAAAAATAATCAGAAAATAAAAAACTTTAAATTTAAAAATAACAAAAAAACAGAATATTATCTAAAAAAAATTGTTTAAAATATATATATATATAAATTACATTTTTTTAAATCAGAATATTAAAAATTAAAAAAAATAACACATACATACCAAGCGGTGCAGGCGGCGGATGCGGCGGTGCAGACGGCGGACGCGGCAGTGCTGGCAACGGCGGTGGCTTTCTGGCGGCGGTGGCGGTGGACAACTGTGGTAGGTAAAAAATTTTTAAAAATAAAAAAATAGATATTCTTTAATAAAATATAAACAAAAATAAAGAAATAGAAAATTACCTTTTCTGGCGGAGAAACGGCGGCGACGACGGCGATGGGAGGCGGTTGTCTACGGTGGAGAGAGAGAGTTAAAAATTTTGTTCAAAAAAAATTCCAATCGGTACAAAATGTAGATCTACTTACCGTGATCACAATGATATATTTTTTTTCCGGCAACCACCCTCAACGATGGCGAAATTGCCGGTCAAAACGGCGGGGAGAGAGAGAGAGAACAGAGAGAGACAGGAAGGGATGTGGCGTAGAAATGAGGGAGGGGGAGCCTGGGCACCCGTATATGCGCTATTTTTCGGCAGATTTCCGGCGGACTTCCGTCAGCTTTTAAAAAGTTAACCCTAATTTTTTAGCGCTGATTTCCGATGGATTTATGGTGGAAATTCAAATTTGTTTTATTTCTTAGCGACGATTTCCAACAGGTTACGCCTTAAACAACAATTTTTTTATTTTATCTTTTTAAAAAATAATCATTTAAAATCCGTCGGAAAATCGCGCTAAAAATTAAACATTTCCGTGGGGTTTCCCACGGATTTAACGTTAAAAAATAATTTTTTTATTTATATTTTAGTAATGACCCTTTTAAAATCCGTCGGAAAACCGCCGGAAATGTTAAACATTTCCGTGGGGTTGCCGACGGATTTCGTGTTAAAACATAATTTTTTTTATTTTATATTTTAGTGATGACCCTTTTAAAATCTGTCGGAAAACCGCCGGAAATGTTAAATATTTCCATGGGGTTCCTACGGATTTCGCGTTAAAAAAAATATTTTTTAAATTTATATTTTATGATGACCTTTTAAAATTCGTCGGAAAACGCCGGAAATGTTAAACATTTATGTGGGTTGCCGACGGATTTCGTGTTAAAAATAATTTTTTATTTTATATTTAGTGATGACCTTTTAAAATCTGTCGGAAAACTGCCGGAAATGTTAAACATTTCCGTGGGGTTTCCAACGGATTTCACGTTAAAAAAAATAATTTTTTTAAATTTATATTTTTATGATGACCTTTTTAAAATCCGTCGAAAAACCGCCGGAAATGTTAAATATTTCCGTGGGGTTTTCGACGGATTTCGCATTTAAAAAAAATATTTTTTAAAATTAATTTTTGAAGATAACCATTTAAATTCGTCGGAAAACCGCGTATTTATTGCGGGAAGAAATGAGTTTTCCTACATTTTTTCCGTCGAATTTTCTTGCACTTTTCCTTCTTCAACAACACCATCAAATTTCGTCAGAAAATCCGTCTGAAATTTCTGTCGAAAATCTCCGTGTTTCTAGTAGTGTTAGATTATTTATATCATTCAATTTCATAGTAAACAATACACATTAACCAACTTGGGTTGGTCAACAAGTGGTTAGCTCACTTGGTCGCTTAAACAAGGGTCGGGGGTTCGATCCCCGCCTTGTGAATGCAGCAACTCGTTGGTCAGCGGTTAAACGCTTAAATGAAGCTCCACACCGCGGCGGATTAGTCCTTAGCCTATCGGGCTGGGGAATACCACTGGTCCAGTACCAAAAAAAAAAAAGTAAACAATACACATTTGTTTTACAAAAGTGTTAATCTGCACACATTTTTCATTTCATAGATACACTCCTTTATGTGACAACTACATACATTTTTATACTCACGATACACATACTTTTATGCACATGTTACACAAATTTATTCACATGTTATACACATTTTATATAAAATATATGTATATTTATATAGAGGTTATACACATTTATGTACACTCTATATACCTTAGACATTTATCAATAAAAACACATATAACTATATTTTATTGATAAGGTAAATATATTTATTTTATACTTTACATACAAAATATACATATTTACATACAGTTTTTTGATATTATACATACATTTTTTTATAATGTATAGACATGTTTTGATACTGTGCAACTATTTTACTCTGTTACTTTTTTTAGGCCTTTATTATCTCTTTGATTTTAAAATTATAGGTATGAATTATGATTTTATGGAATTGATTTCTAAAATTGTATTTGATATTTGAATTTTTTAAGATAATACAATTTAAAAATATTTGTTGCATATTTGAAAATTTTTAAATTGGCTAGAATTGGATTGGAGAAAATCATGGTAAGTGAGAGAGAAAAGTTAGAAAACGAAAAGAGAGAAAAATATTAGGGAAGAAAGAGATAATAATTAAAATTTATATTTCATATAGGTGGATGTATTTTGAATGTATACGTAGTAGCCAAATTGAATATATTATTAGATACTATCAAAGCAAGATATAAATACAAACAATAGTAAAAATGTTCAGTTGTACCTAAGGTCCCGGTAGTTTTATAAAATTTTAGATTCAGTCCTTACAATTTAAAAGCTTAGAATTGAGTCCCTATAATTTTAAATTTGGCTTAATAAATATCATTTTAATCCACCAACTTCACATAAATTCTGATTTTGGTCCACTATCTTTATATTTCTCACATTTAGTTCACTAGCTTTCAAACTGTGATCACTTTTGGTCCACTATTAGTCAATTGGTAAGTCAACGGACACGTCAGCAAAAGTCAATAGCCATATCAGCAAAGTCAAACGACACGTCAGCATATTCAATGTCCATGTCAGCTAAGTCAAAGTCCACGTCAACAAAGTCAATGTCCACCTCAAAAAAGTGAACGACCATGTCAGCAAAGTCAACTGTCATGTCAGCATCATTAAGTCCACGTCAGCACAGTGGACTAAAATTGACAATTTCTTAAATCTAGTAGACTAAATGTGACAAATCTAAAGATAGTGGACTAAAATTAGAATTTGTATAAAGCTAGTGGACCAAAATAATATTTAAGCTTTTAAATTTTTTCTAATTGAGTCCATGATACTAATTTTTGTTAAAAAAGAACATTTCACCACTTTTCAAAAATGTGGTTGAAGAAAAAAAAATGAAAATATTACTAAATTTTAATAGTTATTTATAATTTATACTAAATATTACTATATTATATTTTTTATTTATTAATTTATATAATAACGTGTAATGTGATTACTGTAACAGTTCTTTAATATTTGTTATTACATTTTCAAAATAATTAAAGTTAATAAACAAAAAGCCTTTTATGATTCATTAATCTACTAAGATATATAATTTATAATTCTATTTTTTAAAAAATATTTATATGGTGATTCAATTTTTTAATTTTCGATCACCTTTATATTGTTTCTGGATTTTCCCCTGGACATAGTTGAGTCTTGTTCGATATAGTTGAGATTAAAATTTAAGTTAACACTAGGTTCTAGAAATTCTCTTAATATTTTTAACATGAATAAATAATAAAAGAATTTTCTTAACAAATGTTTTGGAATTTACTAAAATAGTAAAAAAGAAAATATTTATCTTAAAAATTATATATTTTTATATTTTTTTATAAAAAAATATATTATACTCACTCCATTATAAAATAATGGACGTTTTAGGGAGAAAAAAAATTTCACAATAATAGTCGTTTTCAACTTTCAATGTCAATTTAATTTTTTCATACCTATTATATTCCTAGTATCATTTCTCTTTCTTTCTTGAATATTACTTCAATGGACCACTAGTCATCTTTCTTTCTCATTAATGTTTTAGATAATTTAGTAATTTTAATATATCTTTTTATAAAATTAAGAATATTTATTAAATTTCTTAATCTATGTATAAAAATATTAAATGACTAATATTTTAAAATGGAGTGAATAATATTTTAATACTTTATTGTAAATGTTCTTAATTAGGGTATTTGTTAGCCAAACTTAAAAAAAAAAAAAACATGTATCTAGTGGTTTTAATTAATGGAATGGGAGGCCTACTCATCAGTACTGTCGGTGAGGAGTCATGGATTTTCTGAAATGGGTCAAACAGTATGGCACATCTTGTCTATAGTCTCGAAGTGAGATGTCACCCTATTGTGGGGGCATGTGCATGTGTACCCTAGTGAGAACAAACAATAAATACTTTACCTACAACAAAAATACATCTAACTAATATTTAATGTGTGTTATATATAATATGAAATATATATTATATGTATAATATACATATAATATATATTTTATATCATATATAACATACATTAGATACTTAAACGTATTTCTGTTGTACGACAAACATATGAGAGCAAAAGCAAGACACACATCAAATTTGCTTCGCTGAGATTGCACTTACCCAAATGTGGTGGTTGAGGCGTCTTTGTCCCTCCCCAATTCCCTAATTCTCCACTCACATCAACGTCACAACCCAATCACTGTTATACAGATGGTTAAAAGGCGAGTATATCTATATCTTAATTATAAGGGCATAGGTTTCACTCATCTTCATCTTGATTCATGTAACTGATGTAACACCTCTATTTATGAGAAACCATATAATTAATAACTTTTATAAGTGCTTAAATATCTTGGATCACGCCTTAATTTTGGTAAGATAATAACTGGTACTAAATTAATCTAAACTCTATCTTTAAAATAAACCTTCAATTTGGTTCATCAATATAATTTTAAACAAATTAGTAATAGAATACTATTTTGGTCTATTATAATATCATGATTTATTTAAAAAATAAAATAATAAAATACCACTTTATCCTTCACTTTATATACGTGAATCACTTTGCTCTCTTACTTTTTTTCAATTGATAAATGAGTTTCCAATAAGCACAGGGAAAACTCAAACAAAGTGTACAACACTAGCAGCAACATAGTAATAAACCAGCAAACACACTTATCAGAAAAATTAAAAAATCAGCAAAACAGAACATGCTTTAACACAACATCACGAGCAGTTACGCAACCATTCCCTACAATTCCTCAAATGATCCAGAATCACAGCACCACCAAACGGGCAGTTCTCATGCCTTGCCTTCAGCCACTCACCAATGGACAGTTTAATCAGTCTAGCTTCCACATTCCAATTCGGGACAGCCTGCTCAAAGACCACTCTGTTTCTCAATTTCCACACATTCCATATGATGGCAAAAAATTTTGACATCCACAAGCCTTTCTCCTTCCTTTTGAAGTACTTATGAGACCATTCAAGCAAACACAATACTTTGCTCTCTTACTTTTTAAAATAAGTAAATTGGTTCCTCAGTTTAGTCTATCACTTTTCAAAATTAACAAATTGATCATTCACTTTACAAACTGTGAATTATTTTGATCTCATATAGTTCAAACTATGAGTCAAGTTAGTCCCTCTTTTTGTCCACTTTAGTCTCATGATGAGAGGGACTAACTTAACTCAGCTTGTAAAGTGAATGACTAATTTGATCATTTTAAGAGTGAGGGACCAAATCAAGTGATTTACAGTTTATAAAGTGAGGGACCATTTTGCTTATTTTATAAAGTAAGGGACCAAAATGACTCACGTGTACAAAATAAAGGATCAAAACGACATTTCACTCTTGAAAAAAAAGGTAAAATTGATCATCAAAACCTTGAAAATATACCGACAAAAGAGTAGATCGAAATAGAGGCCCATCATAGTTTGTAATTACCTGAGTACTTAAATATTTAGTTAGATGTTCGATTCCTAATGATATGTATGGAGAGAGTTTCGTGATCAAAGATTTACCTTTTTAAAAGAAGTTTCTGTCTTGAAATGATTAATCACTATTACCAACAATGAATATTTTGAGCCATAAAAAGTTGATCAAAATATTGATAAAAGATTAATTTATCTTATATTTTAGCTTAGAAATGGATTTGTCCAAAACTATACACCAATTTAAAATTATACTTGATAAAAACAAAATCAACATCACAATCTTACCAAAGCCAACTCGCTTTACTACTAATCCTTTTTTTCAGTGCATACGACTTTAGTGTGAATAAGCTTATGTAAGATACAAATAAACATTCATTCATTCATAGTAATTTGTTTCAGTTCAATGATATCTTAACATATATAGCACTCTTTCAATCCCACAATACACACCACATAGCAATTATGTCAGATTGCTCTCTGGACTTAAGTAACTTTCAAGCAAAAAATTCATAGCCATGCTATCACATCAACCCTGTATTGCTTTAGAGTGTGTTTGACAATGAAAAAATTTTGAGAAGAAAAAATTAATCAAAAGAAAATTAAATAGAACTTTTATAGATGTGTTTGCTTGAATGAAAAATGAGAGAAAAAAAATAGAAAAATGATTATATATGTTTGTTTGTTTGAATGGAAAGTGGAAAAAAAAAAGTAAAATAATAAACTATAATAACAATTTTACCGTTATAATATAATAAATATAAAAAATTAAATTATTTATCTTTAATAGAAATAAAGCATTCTAAACATATTTTTTTTAATTTGACATCAATTGATTTTTTTATTTATATTATATTAAATATTTTAGTCTTAAAATTATTTAATTTTTTATTTAAAATAATAGGTAAAAGGAACTATTTTTTTTAGAAAAATTACATTTTTAAAGATACAGTTATTTTATAGAATAAAAAAAATACTTATAACAACTTAAAAAAGTTCAAAATAATTATAAAAGAATCATATTGTAAAGTAAAAAAATAAGAATATTAAAGGGACATTATATTTGGGGCAATTTTGTAAAATGATCAAATTCATATCTTCCTCTTCTTATTTTCATCCACACTTGGATGGAAAATTTTTTTGTGGGATGCACTCATATTTTAATATTGTATACTTTTCTTTTCGACATTTTTTTTACATCCAAACAAGACAAATAGTACATTTTCTTTCTAATTTGCTCTTTTTTTTCTTCTCAAATTTCCCTCAAACAAACAAGATTTTAGTGAAAATTAGAATAATAAAAATAATAAAAAAAACTTGTCTATGTCATCAACCAGTTTCTTAGTTAATTGGTACACTTAATCATAGACGAAGCAAGATACTTGAGTTATATAGTATGGACAAATATACTTTTGTCGTTATCTACCGACCAGGAAGCTATGTAAAATGGCAAAGGCATTTTCATTCTGTTATTTATGGAAAGATTTACTTATTTAGAACTTTAAAAGCATTAAGCAATATTGCATCGTATCATTGCTACTAAGTAAGTATGTATTTGATTTTGATTTGATTTGTTTCTGTGCGTATAATTTAAGTTTATTAAAATTTGTTATTGGGATAGATTTTGAGGTATGAAAATTTATAGAGTAAACCCCAAACTGGTCTCTGACAATTTTAGTATTGAACAAAGTGGTCATTGATAATTGAAAATACCCTAATCGGTCCCTGAAAATGTCAAACATCGGACATCGTAAGGTCCCTGGACGGAAAACGTTAACTGTGTTAGTGACAACTTCATATTTAAACAAATTGGTCCCTTATAATTTTACTATTGAAAAAATTGGTCCATAATTTTATTTAAATTTTTTAGTCATTTATCCTCTTTATTATAATATGCACTTTTAAGCACTCTCAAATCAACTTTATATATCTTCACTTTGATTATTATCATTCATTTTTAATGTATTTATTTTACCATTCCCCAAAAGTCATTTATTAACTTTTACTTATTTAAATCTTCATATTTTAAATTATTTATATTAAAATGTATACTAATAATTAATATTAAATATAAAAATTAATTAATTTAAGTTATATAAAATTTAGAATAAAATAAATCTATTATCTTGTAAGTAATTTAATATTTTCAATAAAAAAAAGAAAAATTACTTTATTTTTTTTAAACAAGTAAATTAAGAGGTTTGGTACCTAAAATTATTTTAAAAAATCAATACTTTATTAACAAAAAAATTTTGAAATACCAAAATAATTTCATTAAAGAGTAAGTGACAATTTTCAAATTAAATATATATAGATTTGATTTGAGAATGTTTAGAGTTAAATATGTTAATCAAAGTGATAAAAGATAAAATAATTTTAAAAATAATTAGGGACTGATTTTTCAAATAATAAAATTGTTAGGGACCAACTTTTTCTAAAATTGAAATTGTCAATAACACTGTTAGTTTTTTCGTCCAGGGACCTTACGATGTCCGATGTTTGACATTGTCAGGGACCATTAGGGTATTTCCAATTATCAAGGACCACTTTATCCGACGTTGAAATTATCAAAGACCAATTTGGGGGTTTACTCTAATTTATATTTGAGAATATGATGAAGGAATGATTTTAACAGATTGGAAAAGAAAGACTTGGATGTAATAATTTATCACTTTTATTAAAATTAATTTTGGAAGGATATAATTTAGACAATATGATTTTGATATCGGTTAGAATTTAAACCAAAAAATGCAAACAATTTTAATTAGAGTTTAATTTTGATGCACTGACGGTGTAAAGATATTTACACTGACATATAATCAAAATACTCCGTTTGTATATTTTAGGTAGTGAGAGAGAAAAAACACAATCATAGCTATGTGGCAGCACATAATTGAATGATTGTGTAAAAAAGTTGTACATTGTCAGTGGATGAAAATTAAATTATTTTAATTAAGCCCACAAAATTGTTTCGACAATGGTAGTTGAATAACATAATTTCAGCCCATACTAGTCAATAATAAAGAATGTACATTTTATGTGTAATAAGATGTTCATTATATATACAATAATATATGTGTATTATACATATTAATAGGTGTGCATCCATATATATGTTATGTGATATAATTTTCTTGATATTTATTACATGTGTTCTCTATTAATGTGCATTTTACATGATATGCATTATATACAGTAATGATGATACATATATATAATTTTTGATACCAAAATAAATCTTAAGGATTTTGAAGTGAAGAAAGTCAACAACAGAGCTAGAATTCCAACTCAAGAGTTCCAATAGCCGAGTTTAACACAATGTCGAGTAGGTTGTGTGTTGTTGAAAAAGTACTCAAACCAGTTGGCAGGGAGTATTAATTGAATCAATATGAAACATGTGTCAGACAGGGCCAAATGTTTTGAAGACACGTGGAGGATAGCAAGAGTGGCCAAATACCGGTCGAATGACATGATGATTTATAATACAATTATAACATTCATTTCTTGACTTGGGAGGAGAAGAAGGAACCTCGACGGTTATTTGGATAACCACTTTGTTTATAGTCGTAGGATTAATGTAACCATGAAAGGGACGTGTAGAAATCTGACAGGGGCAGGGGCAGATTCACGTATAGGTAAGGGGGGCATATGCCCCCACAAGTTTTTTTTTTTAGTAATATATAAATGAAAGTCTAATTTACCCCCATACTTTTATTAGAGATGCCCCCATTGACACTTAAAATTCTTCTAACTTCACTTTAATTAAAAAACAAATTACCCTATTTCTCTAATCTAAGCGGCGGTTACCTCTTCTTTATGCCACAACCCACACTGCAAGTCTGCAACCTAACTCTGCAACTGCAACCAAAAAACTTTCTCGTTGTTGCACACTTGTGCTGTTCAATTTTGTCTTCTATTGTTTACTCTCTCCTCTAGGTTAGTGTAGTGCCCTCTTTCTCTCTTAGAAATTAATTAAATATTTATCTAACTTACCTTATGATAATATTTAACTATTTGAAATTTGACTATTGTTTTGTCCCTTTGTGCTTTTTATCTATGATATGTTTGATGTACCCATTGTCCATTGATAGTATATTTGTTTATTTGTTTATTGTTATGTCAATATGCTGCTTTCTTCCTGGTTATTCCTGTTAGCGTGACATGCACGATGTGCCCTAAGTACTTTTGGGGTTTTAGTTCAAATTGAAAATAGTGTTACTATTATGTATTGTTTTTGTCTAGAAATAGTTTAATAAAGTCCCCTTTTGATTCAAATTGTGTTTTTTAAAAATTGTAAAAATAGTATTTTTAGATTAATTAAATATTTTAGATTACATTGATTAATGAATAATGAATTAATTACTAAGTTAGGTTTGTAAACTCTGTTTAATTTTTAGAAATGGACAAATTTCTTAAAAGGAAATTACCTCTGGAGTTTCAAACAACATCATTAACATCTTCTAGTCAAAAGAGATTTTTGAAATTCAATGCGGATAACCTTCCTGTAGATCCTGGGCAACGACCAAAAATTTCTAGCTACCATCCAAATGATAGGGATGAAGTAAGAAGAGCATATTTGTTAAAGGGTCCTTGTCAACCAAAAAAGACCATGATTTTTCGAAGACAAATTATGGTTCTTCTTTTTGTAGATTTAATCCTAGTTGGTTTGACGAATTTGACAATTGGTTGGAGTACAGTATATCAAAAGATGCTATTTTTTGCCTTTGTTGCAATCTCATGAAACCTGAGGGTGGAGGAGGTGATGCTTTTGTTATGGAGGGCTTTTCAAATTGGAAAAAGAAGGAGAGGTTACAAGTTCATGTGGGAAATCATGATAGTGAACATAATCAAGCTTGGAGAAAATGTGAAATACTTATGAAGCAAAAGCAACACATTGAAGTAGCTATTCAAAAGCAACCCGAGCAAGTTAAAAAAAATTATCGAATTCACTTGACGACGACAATTGATTGCATTAGATTTCTATTGTGGCAGGGATTGCCATTTCGTGGTCACGATGAGTCGGAGGATTCAAAATATCAAGGAAATTTTTTGGAGCTTCTATATTTTCTTGCACAACATAACAAAGAGATAGATCAAGTTTTCAAAAGTGCTCGTGAAAATCTTAAACTAGTAACACCTGCTATTCAAAAGGACATTGTCAAAGCTGCTGCTATTGAAACTACCAATGCTATTGTTGATGATCTTGGAGATGATATATTTGCTGTTTTGGTTGATGAAGCTCAGGATATTTCTATTAAGGAGCAAATGGATGTTTGTTTGAGGCACGTAAATAGAGAAGGAAATGTTATTGAATGCTTTCTTGGCATAGTTCATGTTTCAAATACTAGTGCTTTATTATTAAAACTTGCATTGGAGTCATTATTAGTAACATATAATTTAAGCTTAGCAAGAGTACGTGGACAAGGATATGATGGGGCTAGTAATATGCAAGGAGAATTCAATGGATTAAAAAGTTTAATTTTGAAAGAAAATTTTTGTGCTTTCTATGTTCATTGTTTTGCTCATCAACTCCAATTAGCACTTGTCACGGTTGCAAAGAAGCAAGTTAAAATTGCTTTAATTTTTAACTTGCTTACCATTGTGTGCAATGTTGTTGGAGCTTCTTGTAAATGTAGAGACATGCTTTGTGATAGTCAAGTGCTTAGGACAATTAGTGCATTACAAAATGGAAATATTTCAAGTGGGCGTAGCTTGAATCAAGAAACTACTTTAAAAAGGGCAGGAGATACTAGATGAAGTTCACATTATGGCACAATACTTAGCTTGATTTCTATGTTTTCTTCGGTGATTGATGTTCTTGAAATTGTTGAGGAGGATGGAAATAATTCTGATCAAAGAGCCGAAGCATATCACTTATTGAATGTTATTCAATCCTTTGAGTTTATTTTCAACTTGCATTTGATGAAGAGTATATTAGGAGTTACTAGTGAGTTGTCTCAAGCATTGCAAAGAAGTGATCAAGACATTGTAAATGCTATGACATTGGTAAAAGTGTCTAAACAACGATTGCAAAGTATAAGAGATGATGGTTGGCATTCTTTGCTCAATGAAGTTTCATTATTTTGTGAGAAACACAATATAATCATTCCAAATATGGATGATATATTTGTGGCACAAGGAAGATCTAGACGTAAAGTACAAAGTGTTTCAAATTTGCATCATTTTCAAGTTGAGCTATTTTATCAAGTAGTGGATAGACAACTTCAAGAGCTTAACAATCGCTTTACGGAGGCAAACACTGAATTACTTCATTGTATAGCTTGCTTGAATCCAAGAGATTCATTTTCCGCATTTGACAAGGAAAAGTTGATCCACATGGCTCAATTTTATCCATTGGAGTTTTCATCAACTCAACTTTTGGCACTTGATAGTCAACTTGAGAATTTTATTTTGGATGTTCGTCTTAATGATCAATTCTCAAATGTAAATGGTATTGGTGGTCTTTCTCAAAAGTTGGTTGAAAGTAGAAAACATATCATCTATCCATTGATGTTTCTTCTTTTGAAGTTAACTTTGATTTTACCTGTGGCGACGACATCGGTTGAAAGAACCTTTTCTGCTATGGGTATCATAAAGAGCCGACTCCGTAATCGTATGGGAGATGAATGGTTGAATGATTGTTTGGTAGCATACATTGAAAGAGATATATTTGATTTGGTTGATAATGAAAAATTATTCAACGTTTTCAAAATATGAAAACGAGAAGAGAAAAATTGTAAAATGATCTTTTATAGATAAATTTTTATGGTTGATATATTTTAAATATTTAAATATTATGAGGTTAGTTTCATTGCTTTAATTTCTTTATATTTTATTTATGCCCCCATAGCCGAAACTTTCTGGATTCACTAAAAAACTTGCATTCTACACATGAAGCACAAAGTTGACCGAGTATGTTTTTCAATCGCCCTTAGAAGTAGGATTAAAATTAAATTTCTATTTCTTGTTCCAGTAGAATTAGGAATGTTCATGTTCTTTACTTTCATTTCGATTTGCTTTTAATTTGTTACATTCTATTCTTTGTAATCTACTCTTATCAATAAAACATATATATTCAGTTCAATGTCTACTCTACACAATATCATATATATACTCTTCTTCGATATTGATCCTTACACCATATTTTCAAAAGCACTGGATCGAACATTTTCCTTATTTTGTTCTCGTTCGATCTTGTTTCGTCGAAGTCGAATTCAAGTTAACAATAATACACATTAATAGTTGTGCATCTGTGTTGGCTGATATTAGCTGGATTTTTATTATTCGTGAATACTTTTTCAAATTGATTTTGAGGATTATAAAGTTGCAACCAAATATGATATTTTATTTACAATAAAGGTCAATGAACAACACTTTTTTAGCCAAAATAATCAATAGAAATTTACGACGACCACTACAGTAGTAACTCCTTATAGTAGTAACGCACTACAGTAACACACTACAGTGTCATGATATGGTTATACACATCAAACAATAGTTAGTATGCATATTATTACTTGAAGGAAATGCACATCATTTACTATATCATATGCAAATCAATAAAGAAAACTAGTGCACATTCCATTTGGAAATACATATTATGTATCATGAGATGCATATCAATATAGAAAATAAGTACACATAACTTATCATAGGAAATGCACATCATGAATCTTAGGATCTATACACCAGTACATGAAAAAAATATGATTATTACCTAGCTACAAATCAAAGTGAACATTATAAATAACATGTATGTGAAAGATATAGACATTACCTACAAATCAAAGTGCGCATCATAAATAATACAATGTGCACATCATGAATCATGTGATGTGAACATCAAAACATAAAAAATATGCACATTACATATAGATCAAAGTGCACATCATCTATCATATCATATGCACATCAATATAGAGATTGGAAATAATATTTTGTTGATCTGAATATTTTTTTTGAGTAAAAATGGTTAAAAATTTGACCATTTGATAGATTTTACAAACAAATTGTTATTGTTATAAGTATTTTCAATAGTGCAAAATGGTTAAAAATATTGTAGTGCTACAATACATATGCTACAGTGGTGAGAGTAAAATAATCAAAGGTACCAAATTTCACTTTTTCCCACTATAGCGAGCCCAAAATAATTTTATTATGTATTGTTCACCTTACAACATTGTTTTATTTTACAAAAATCTATAAGAAAAATAAAATAGTCCCTCAAAAGAACCATATTCAACTATTTAAACCGTCGATCAATGATGAGTCATGTGAATCTTCCAAATTCTTTCTGGGGACTTTCCCTGTTAACAATAGCATTTACACTTAACCGTGTTCCAACCAAAATGGTAGAAAAGACACCATATGAGATGTGGACTGGTAGACGACCCAGTGTGTCTTTCATGAAGATTTGGGGTAATGAGGCTTATGTGAAACCTCAAGTTTCTAATAAGCTTGAACCTAAATCAGAAAAGTATATCTTTGTGGGGTATCCCAAAGAAACTAAGGGATACTATTTCTACAAGCACATTGAGAATAAAGTATTTGTTGCGAGAACCGATGCATTCATTGAGAAGGAATTCATTGGAAACAGTTGGAGCAAAGTAGAGATTGAAGAAATACTTCAACCACAAGAGGAACCTTTACCGGAGGTGGAACAGGAGCAGGATACGCAAATGGAATCCATGTATTGCTCATGGACCTGAATATGAAAAGTGGCTAGAAGGCATGAATTCTGAAATGGAATCCATGTACACCAACCAAGTATGGACTTTGGTTGAACAACCTGAAGGTGTAAAACCTATAGACTATAACTGGGTTTTCAAGAAGAAAACTAACATGGATGGTAATGTGATTACTTTTAAGGCAAGATTGGTTGCTAAGGGTTTCAAGCAAACTCATGGTGTAGACTATGATGAGACTTTTTCTCCTTTCGCGATGCTTAAATCCATTCGAATTCTACTTGTTATCGCTGCATATCATGATTATGAGATATGGAAGATGGATGTCAAAACAACTTTCCTTAATGGAAATCTTCTTGAGGATGTCAATATGACACAACCTCAAGGTTTTGACGTTGGAGTTGATTCTGCAAAAGTATGCAAGGTACAACGATCAATTTATGGATTGAAGCAAACTTCTAGAAGTTGGAATCTTCGTTTTGACGAAATTGTAAGACAGTTTGGACTCGTTAAAAATGAAGATGAACCTTGTGTTTACAAGAAGGTTAATGGGAGCACAATTGTATTTCTGGTCTTATATGTAAATGACATACTTCTCATTGGAAATGACACTCCTACCTTGCAGTCTATAAAGACTTGACTTGAGAATTGCTTTTCAATGAAGGACTTAGGTGAAGCTACTTATATACTGGGTATAAAGATCTATAGAGATAGGACAAACATGTTGCTTGGTCTAAGTCAAAGTACTTACATAGACAAGGTGTTAAGACGCTTTAATATGCATGATTCAAAGAAGGGGTTCTTGTCCATGTCGCATGGTGTGACCCTTTCAAAGGCTCAGTGTCCTATTTCACAAGCTAATAGGGATCACATGAGTAGAATTCCATATGCATATGCAATTGGATCCATCATGTATGCTATGTTATGTACACAACAAGATGTCTCGTTTGCCTTGAGCGCAACGAGTAGATACCAGTCAGGTGATAGTCACTGGACAATTGTCAAGAATATCCTTAAGTACTTTAGAAGGACTAAGGACTCATTCTTGGTATATGGAGGTGAAGAAGAGCTCGTTGTAAAAGGTTACACCAATGTTAGCTTCCAAACCGATAAGGATGATTCCAAATTGCAATCAGGTTATATATTTTGTCTGAATGACTGGTTTGTAAGCTAGAAAAGTTCCAAGCAAGAGACAGTTGTTAGAATTTTATGGACTTAGTGTAAATATAAATATGTGCTATTATAAAGTTTAGCCCAATATTAAAGTGATCTGGTAAATTTAATTATTATTAGTGTATGGGCATAAGCATCTTATTAAGTGAGTATGGACTTTGATATGTGTAGATACCATTTGGGCCCAGTTACTAATTCTATGATGAGCTGAATTAGAAACTAGGGTTATGTTTGTTTATAAAAGGGTTATGGTCCCCAAACTGTGAGTGTTGTCTTCTTTCCTGTTATCCCATCAACAGAGAGGTAGAACCCTATGGAGCACTCACTAGTTTTGAAGATCAAGAACCAGATCAACCTTGTAGACCAAGATCAAAGAAACCCAAGCATCAATCCATTACTATGGCATCAGGTACGCTTCCGCACTTTGATTTCTACATTTTCTCTATGGTTCAATATGAGTGGTCTTGGGTTTTATAGATTTAAAGTTTTCCCAACAAGTGGTATCAGAGTCATTTATAGTTGAACCATTGAGAAAATAATATTTTTATTTTCGATTAAACGTGCATGACTTGAGTTTTGGTTAATTTCTTTGTTGTGATTTAGGGTTTATATATATATATATATGCTTTTGATTTTTTCGTGAACGTGCATACTGAATATGTATTCGTGTTCAGGATTTAAATATATATAAGTTTTGTTTCATGTCTTTGTTTTCTTTTGAATTCTCGTCATATATGATGCACGCATAAGATGTTCATGTCGATTTTATATATATAAGGCATAAGTATCTGGCTCATTTGATGTTATGGAGTCAGAAGTTTTTTTTTGTTTTTTGTACTTATATATATATATATTGTTGATTGATTTGGTGCTTATTTATATATGCCAAATGGTTAGCTCTTTGCTTTTTGGTTTATATAATTAAATTTTTTGATTTATAAAATTGTTATTTTGAGACGTAATTCATATTGTGCATGAATTTGGAATTGAGTTACTGTTATTGTTAAGTTTTTAGGATGTGTGTTCTCCTATTTGGTTTTGCAATATGTTGATCTCCCATTTGTTTAGACATGTTAATTCTTATGTCTCTCTTTTGAGATGCCAATAAAGATTAACTTTAACATGTGTGATTCCCTATTTTTAAAATATTTGATTTGAGTTTTTTTATTTTATTGAGGTACTTGTTTTCGATACAGTACTCCTAAGAACTATTGGGAACACATGATAGAGTAACTATGGTGATTGTTGCATTAGGATTTGTAAATAATTTTGGATTTTGGAGTAAATTGGCTATACAACATGCTGCCAAAGTAGTCTCTGTTGTGTAAGTCAAATTATTTTGAAATATAAGGATAATTGTTGGCATGTAATTCGTTAAGTATTGATCAGCCCAAAGGAAGGTTAATACATTTGGTGGCGAATTTCCTTCTCACTTGAGTAATGAATACAAATTCATGACATTGTTACATAAGGATTTTGGCAATAATCGTATGAGTTCTATGATAGATTGATTCAAGCGATATGCTGCCAAAGTAGCCTCTATTGCTTAGGTTGATTTATTTTGGAACATAAGGACAATTAGGAGTAAGTAATTCTTGCGAATATTGGTCGGCCCAAAGGAAGGTCAATATTTGACTGAATTACATGCACACACTTGTAGTGATAAATATGTGATAATTGTTAGGTTCCATGTGAATGATAAGTCGATCCAAAGATAGACTTATTGTTTGACAGGACTTATTATCAATATTTAACTACTATTCAGAATTCATACGGGTATTGATCGGCCCAAAGGAAGGTCTATACCTGACTGAATTATACCTATATGTGTGGCAATGAGTATGTGGTGGTTATTAGGCTCCATGTGAGCAACATGTTTGTCCAAAGATGAACTTGTTGTTTGACAGGAATTACTACTAATACTTCGTTACTACATTGAGAGTACCACTTATAAGTTAATATTTCTGTCCAAAGACTAAATATTAATGTTGTGCTAGGTATCTTGTGATGGGCCCATCATTATTTGAATTTATAAAATTTGTTTGAGTATATTGTTTTGTTCTAATTATATTTTTATTTTTATATATGTTTGTGTTATCTGCCATTATTAGTCTACTCATGCGTTGAATTACACTAGCACTAAGGAATAGGAATATGATAAATTATTATTTCTATTATAGCTGTTTGATCTTGGATTGTGCACTAAGGTTTGAATAAACTCATTTCTCTTATGGATAAAGGTTCTCATAAGGAAATAAAAAAAAATAAATGGAGGACTTTGAGAAGTGAGACTATTCTGATTGCACAAGTCTTATGATCTTGAAGCATGAAATTATATAAATATTCATGGGCAATTTGTCCGAAAAAGGTATTAGGTGTGAAGATAATTATTGTTTTCTAAAGGGCTTTATCAAAAGCAATAAGGTAAAACAAGTGCGATTTTATCGAACTTGTTTTTAATAAAGTGTTAAGGAAAACAAAATTTAAGGGAGTACATTATGAATATGTTTTATCTTGTTTTGAAACTAAATGCATTAAAGTTAGAGTTATCTAATGATGTGTCTATGCATTTAGTTTTGACTTCTCTTCAAACAGAATTTATTTGGTTTAATGTCAGTTATTGTAACTGATAAAAGGAAAAAATAGCTAAGCTATTTTTTGAAAAGAAAAGAAGTGTGTTAAGACTAGAATAAAAGTACTCATTTGGCAAACACCTTTAAGGACAAAATATAAAGAAAGGAATAAAGTTGCTATCATTAGTCCACTTTAGAAGAAATAGTGCAGGAGACAAAATTTATATGTATATATAAATTTTGGCTATCACTTCTAATAATATTGGGATACATAAAGGATGAATTGTCGAATGTCATATTTGACATATGAGGAAAACTATACTTCTCTTTTCGGTACGATATTGGCTATTTAAGTCGCAATGTCCGTTTAGAAAAATAAATAATCAGGAAGAGAATAGGTGTCAAAAAAAAAATTTGGAGCTCTTTTATTATTATTATTATTTTTTATATGAAAACATGATCCATTTAAGTTATGACACCTTTATCTCCTATGAGAAGTCGTAGTTGTAAATATATTTAAGGAATAGAATATTGCAGCTCTTATTCTTAATAAAGTTTCAACTAAGGTAGTGACCAAAACTCCTTATGAACTTTCAGACTGAATTTTTTTTTTCAGTATAAGGCTTTTATACATTTGGAGTTGTCTGATTAAAATGTATTTTGTCGGTCAAATAAAGAAAAATTGGATATAAGGATGGTCAACAACTGCTTAGTTGAATTTTTTTTGAGGTATATGGGGTATAAAGTTATTATGATCTCACTGCATCATTGAGGATATTTAGTTCATTGAGGATATTGAGTTTGAGGGGAGAGATAAGGTTAAAAAAAATGTTGATAGCTTTCCCCAATCAAGATAATGAAAATATACTTAAAAGCAAACTCAATAGACTCAAGAACTTATGCTATTAAGGCAATCCAATAGAGAAAAGAAAAAAAAAATATGTTATTATGTTCCTCTAGGAATATAAGAAAGAAAGAAATGGATTGGTGAAAGAGAAAGTTTTAATTAACTTTCATCAAGACATGAAAAGTATATTCATTTCTCGAATGTGGATTGATTGTCAAGAGTGAATAAGTGAACAATGATTTTTAGGTACTTATCTCATTACTTGAAGGTATGAATCACATTAGTTACAGATTAATATTTAAATTTGGAGGTTCAAAAAGGTAATGTGGAGAAAGATAAAGGATGTCTTGTTCTAAAAGGTTTCACTCTGACATATGTTGCATATTAATATCATAAGTTTCATTAGATGAATATAAAGAATATGGTTTAATCATCAATGAGCTTATGCAAGATCCTAAATTCTAGTAAATGATATTACAAATATCATTAATTATTATCTTATTTGGCTCTGAGAGAAATAAGGACATGATTTTGTAATTCATAAGTTCAGTGGGAGAACATATATTTTGAGATTACATGTTGATAATATATTGTTTGCTAATTATAATAAAGTTTTGGTTCACAATATCAAATGGAGTCTATCAAAGATATTTGATACGAAAGATCCTGAGAAGTATCTTTTGCATTAGGAATTCAGATGTGTCGAGATTATCTCGAGCTATTTTTGAATTGTCGCAAAAGAGCTACCATTTTAAGGGACTCGTGATATTTGACATTCAGAATTGCAGAACACATAATACCCATATTGCTAAGGGAGACAAGTTTAGTCTCAATGAGTGCCCTAAGAATGATTGTTTAAATTAAAGAAATGCAAAAGATTTCTCATACTCTAGAAGTTGGAAGTCTGAGGCATGTTCAATTTTGTACGCGTTTGGATATTGTGTACATTATTGAGTGTTAGGCAGATACTTGAGTAATGTGACAATAAATTATTATGGTTTCATTAAAGAACAAAACATCACATGCTCACATTCAAGAAGTCGGGTGAAGTTAGAGATCATCAAGAATATAGATGTTGACTTTGTCAGATGTCAAGAGAATTATAGATTCTTTTTGGTTATATCTCTATGATTATTGGAGGAGCAATATTCTAGTAGAGTGTCAATCAGACACTCATTGCTCTTTTCACCAAGGTAGTTGAGCTTATTGCTCATTAAGAAACATCAAGTTAATATGATTATGTAATTTTGTCACATAATTGCAAATTCTTGAAAAAGTTGAAAGACCACTAAGTTATTTTGTGACAAATTGTTTATAATCATATTATTTAAGGAAATACAGAGTGATTAAGGTGTCTTTAGAGCATATTAACATAAATTCCATAATTGTGGATCTGCTTACTAAGGAAATCAAACCTATGGTCTTTCATGAGTTCAGTACTCATTTTGGTGTAATATCATTTTATATGATATATTGTTTCAGTGGGAGTATGTATTTGGATGATCATGTGTTTCACAGACACACCTTAAGTTTATGGATATTTTCTGCAGAAATAAAGTATTTGGTTTTATTTATCACTCTGGATTATTTAATTTGCTCTCATAAAGAATAAAGTTTGGACCAGTTGGAAATAGGCATGTGTGATCACATTACGTGTAATTTCCATGCTACACATCCATGCTTGATCTATGTCATTTAATTGTGATGATATTTGTGATCATGGAAAACTTAGTTATGAAAAAATATGACAAAAGTTGCCTTGGTCCTATATCAACATAGTTGATGGACGAGATTGTTTAAAGATGTTTTCGACATAATAGCAAATTTAGAGCTCATAAAGTTACGGTTTTGTATTTATATATACACATATGTCCAAGTGGGAGATTGTTAGAATTTTATGGACTTAGTGTAAATATAAATATGTGCTATTATAAAGTTTAGCCCAATATTAAAGTGATCTGGTAAATTTAATTATTATTAGTGTATGGGCATAAACATCTTATTAAGTGAGTATGGGCTTTGATATGTGTAGATACCATTTGAGCCCAGTTACTAATTCTATGATGGGCTGAATTAGAAACTAGGGTTATGTTTGTTTATAAAAGGGCTATGGTCCCCAAACTGTGAGTGTTGCCTTCTTTCCTGTTATCCCATCAACAGAGAGGTAGAACCCTATGGAGCACTCACTGGTTTGGGTGATCAAGAACCAGATCAACCTTGTAGACCAGGATCAAAGAAACCCAAGCATCAATCCATTACTATGGCATCAGGTACGCTTCCGCACTTTGATTTCTACATCTTCTCTATGATTCAATATGAGTGGTCTTGAGTTTTATATATAGATTTAAAGTTTTCCCAACAACAGTCGCCAATTCTAATACGGAGGCTGAGTATGTTGCTGCAAGTTATGTAGCGAAGGAAGTTGTTTGGATTCGAAAGTTCATTGCTGAACTTAGGGTGGTTCCTTGCATAGAGGATCTAGTGGCTCTATATTGTGACAATAATGGAGCCATTGCTCTATATTGAAAATCGTGTTTTGGAAACTCAAGAATCGTATTTTACGACTTCGTAATCGATTACACGACTTCGTAATCGATTACGATGTCTGAAATCCCAATCATGAGAAAACATTGTTCTCTGGTAATTGATTACAGAGCTGGGTAATCGATTACAGTAATCGATTACCAGCCCGTGTAATCGATTACGACAGTGTTGTTTGTGCGAAAATGAGTTGTTTTGACCCCTTATGCACCCTAATGCGTTCCATGACTTATGTAACTGATATATATGAGTTAATTATGTATTATACGCAAGAAATATGTTGTTCAATGGATGTTATGATGATATGTGATGTCTATGTGAACTATATGATTTGATGCTATGTGTTTATGCATAATTATGTGAATGAGTATGTATTATGAGTAGCCTTCGACATGTAATGGCTGTGGCTGATAGAGGTGAGTTAAACCTCGACATGCAACTCCATTATTGAGGGAAGGTGAAAAAGTTAAGTTCTAAGTTCAAATTAAAACACATGTAGCCTTCGACATGTGGTAGTTGTTGCTGAGGGAGGTGTGACAACCTCGACATGCAACTCTATCACTGAAGGAAGGTGAGTACCCCCTCTCTCCAATATAGTTTAGGATGAGCTCATGCCTAGGAGCTGGTGATGTGGAGGAAAATGTTTCAGAGGGTGGGCAGGCCAAAAGAAAAGAGTGTGTAACCAAGTAAAGTAAAGTTAAGAGTTAAGTCTAAAATGAGAAAGTTACTATGACATAGAGCAAATGTTGACTCTGTTCCCTTATATGACTAGATGACACGTAGAGCACACACAAGAGTTGTACAATTATATATGTTATGTATGCATATGATATAAAATGAACAAGAGACACTTAGGTAAGTCGTTCCGGGAAAGATGGTTTTAGAACTTATAACTGAAATTGAATTCATTCATGTTACACCTATTTTATTAATAAACTCGGAGCGGCTCCCCTACTGAATTACTTCCTAGTACTCACCCCACGTTTTCCCCCATTGTAGATGATGAGTATTAGCAGGATGATGGAGCGAGCTTGGAGCCCGCACAGCCTTAGACTAGACTTTATCATGTCTTTTGAGTTATTTTATTTGTGGATTTTATGTCTCTGATTTATTGTTTATTTCCATTTACTTTTCCTAAGTCCGGACCCATGGTAGTCGGCAAGTACTTATGTTGATGAATTGTATTAGTGGAATCTTGTGAGTCTCGGTTTTGGGCTCATGGGATTACACCTATTATTATTATTTCCTTATGTGTATTCTGGGAGACTATGATTTTGTTATTTTATTATATTGAGATTTATTCAGGATTATTTGCTTCCGCACCTATATACATTGTATTACTTCGCAAGACCCTTATTTTCTATTCCGCAAAACATTTATGAAAATTTCTCCCACGTATTTTCCGCGTATATATATTTTAAATATAAAGATAAAACATGATAACATGAGGTAACCCTTATGAAATGACCTAAAATGACTTAAGCATTAAGGACTATCTAGTAGGGTGTTACAATAGTTATTTTGTCTGGGATGTGATCTCTCTAGACTGACTAAAATAGTATTGCTCTAACATATTCTAAAAAGTAATAAAAAAATAAAATATTTTTATTCTTTGAGACTCTTAAACTCAAGGTAAGATTTTGAGGTTACATTAGTCTCAAAATGAATTTCAGAATGTCTAATTTATTGTTAAACCACATTTGCATGAGCTATGAAGGTGATTTTGTTTATATCAACTTTGTATTGTAAGGTGTCAAGGCATTAGAGTTTTATAATGATGATAGTGACATGTTATTTCAAATATTATCATCATCGTCTGATGTTATCATTGAGGTATATTTCATCCAGTAAATGACTGTTCAGAAACAATTTTAGTTCTTATATGTTCTACAAAACTTGGGTTGGTAAACTTATTAATTTCATTTTTACTTATCTCATTTAGTGTGACATGTAGGACTTACATGCAATGTCACACATTTCATGGGAGACAATATTAGTGATGAATGCCAGCGATACCAAATTTTAGAACACGTAGACAACATCAAGACTCTGGCTGTTGAGATGAGGCTTCTGCTTGTTAGTGGACAAATCAAGGTATACCGCTTGCACTTGCTATTGATATTTTACGATCACATTGATATTTTTAATGGATTTTCAGGAAGATCAAGCTGATTACATCAAACTGCTTTCTTTCCTTAAGTCAGGACAACAAATGTTGAATGTTGCTTAACAGATTCTTGCGTATCTGACAACATTTTTGAGTTAAAAAACCAACTTCACTACAAGAAAAATTGACTTCTAGTGGCAATTAATTATATTTAACAAAAAACCCAAATTAGACCCTGCAAAACTTCTCATCGGACAAACTAGTCCCTCCAGAATTAAAAATTCAAAATACGTCCCTCCTAAATTAAAACGTCGGGCAAATTGGTCCTCCAAGAAAAAATTAGACAAATTAGTCCCTCAAGATTTATGAAAATGGTCAAATTAGTCCCTACTAATTAAAGATTTTGGATAAATTAATCCTCTAATTATAGGGACTAATTTGACCATTTTGATAAATTTTGAGGGAGTAATTTGGTACATATACTCACTCTAGTATTGTTGGATCTGTTTTCTTTACCAAAGATCTTTATCTTACTGATGTGCTATTCATTCCCTCTTTCAAGTTTAATTTGATATTTGTCTCTAAACTAACCAATGCCTTAAAATACATAGTAAGTTTCACTAATACACAATGTGACATACAGGACCCTGCATCATTGAAGATGATTGGGACAGTTAAAGCATGCAATGGATTATACATCATGCACAATGACTATTCTTTCAACATTCCTGTTGTATCATTACCACAAGCATATACTTTCTATGTTACTAGTTTTCCTAATTCTCACTTGTGGCATTCTAAGTTAGGACATATGTCACATAATAAAATGATTGTTATGCATAATCAGTTTCCTTTCATTTCAAATAAAATCAATAAAGATCCTTGTGACTTTTGCCATTTTGCAAAGAAATTGCCCTTCCCTGATAGTGTTACTAAAAGTCCTTCAATATTTGATATGATACATGGAGATATTTGGGGTCCCATTGCTATACCTTCCACTGAAGGTCATCGATATTTCTTGACCATAGTAGATGATATGAGTTGTTTCATATGGATTTTCTGCATGAAACTTAATTTATAAGTATCTAATATTCTTCAACACTTCATTCAATTAATTCAAACTCAGTTTCATAAGGTGATATAATGTATTAGAACAGACAATGGACATGAATTTAATCTCCCAGCCTTATACCATGCAAAAGGTATCATTCACCAAACCTCTTGTGTAGAAACATCAGAACAAATTGGTGTTGTAGAGCGTAAACGTCATCATATTTTAAATGTTACTCGATCCATTATGTTTCAATCTAATATTTCTCAATGTCTTTGGCACTATGTTGTTCAACATGTTTTTTATATAATCAATCGAGGTCCTAGTGTTTTCTTGCAACATATTACACCTTATGAAAAACTATATTCCACAAGACCTGATATGTCATCTCTAAGAGTGTTCGGTTGCTTAGCCTATGCATCCACTCTTCAAGCCAACAGAAAGAAATTGGATTCAAGAGCACGAAAATGTGTTTTCTTGGGTTTCAAAGAAGGAACCAAATGTTACATTTTAATTGATCTCAAATCCAAACAACTTTTCATTTCAAGTAATGATACATTTTATGAACATCATTTTTCATATATGCTCTTGCATAAACTATTTGCTCCTTCAGCTCCCTGTGCTACTAATCTCTTTGATTTGTTTCTTTATAATACCAATTTGGGTAAGAATAATATACATCATACTCAATTCAATGACGAAAATGCTACTACACCTATAGTTCCTCCAGCATCCTCATATGCATAAGCTAGGCAGCTCCCTGACAGTGGGCCTACCTCTTTGCCTAGCCCTGTGGAATCCAATATTCCTAGGAGATCTACTAGAACTAAAAGACAATTGAGCTATCTTCAAGATTATCATTGCCTTCTAGCCACCTCTTCTCCATCCTCTTTACCTTCCACATCTTGCAGGTATCCTCTATCAAATTATATGTCATATGCTTCTCTTTCTCCCAAACAACTTGCTTTTTCTTTAGCCATCTCAGCACAGTCAGAGCCTTCATCTTTTAAGCAAGCAATGCAAGAAGCGCCATGGTGTGATGCCATACAAGCAGAACTATCTGCATTACAAGAAAACAACACTTGGATCTTAACTACTCCACCACATGATAAGAAAATTGTTGGAAGTAAATGGATTTTCAAATTTAAGTACAATCTCGATGGATCTATAGCTCGACACAAGGCAAGGATTGTTGCCAAAGGCTTCACCTAAACCTATGATATTGACTACATGGACATCTTTAGTCCAGTGGTCAAAATCACTACTCTTCGTTTGTTTTCGGCTCTTGCAGCATCCCAATCATGGCATATCCAACAAATAGATGTCACCACAACCTTCCTCAATGGAGACCTACATGAAGATGTATACATGAAACCTCCAAATTAAAGGGCCTTGAGTTATACAATTCTAATCTTGTGTGTAAACTCAATAAATCGATTTATGGTCTTAAGCAAGCCAGCCGCCAATGAAACTCCAAGCTTACTTTTGTCCTCATTTCTTTCGGGTATACTCAATCTAAGTCTGACTATTCCTTATTTACTAAAAACTCATCCCATTCATTCATTGCTATACTTGTCTATGTAGATGATTTACTTTTGGCTAGCACACACAGCTCGAAACTTGAGGTCATTAAACATCTTTTGCATCTAAAGTTTAGAATTAAAGATTTTGGCACACCAAAGTACTTTCTTGGAATGGAGCTAGCTAGGACAACGACACAAATTTCTCTTTAGCAGCGGAAATATGTACTGGACTTGCTGGATGAAGCTGGTCTTATGGGTTCTAAGCCAGTTACTACCCCTATAGACTACAACTCCAAGTTGTCAAAGGAAACCGGCATTCCTCTTTTTGATCCTAGCATCTATAGGAGACTCATTGGTCGTCTCATTTACCTCACTCACACTCGCCCTGACATCTCATTCGGGGTTGGAAAATTAAGCAATTCATGGATCAACCCACAGATTGTCATCTTCAAGTTGGATATCACATCCTTAGATGTCTCAAGAACTCTCCTATGATGGGTGTTTTCTTCTCTGCAACTACTCCTTTGGAGCTGTCAGCATACATCGATTCAGATTGGGGGACATGCTCGGACACCCGCAAGGTCCACCACAGGCTGATGTTTCTTCCTTTGTAGCTCCCTCATCCTTTGAAAACGCAAGAAGCAATCAATTGTTGCTAGATCCTCTTCTGAAGCAGAGTATCGAGCCTTAGCACAAATTATTTCCGAGGGATAATGGCTTGTATACTTGCACAAAGATTTTTTTGTTATCTTATCCAAACCTATTGCCATTTTTTGTGATAATCAGTTAGCAAGACACATTGCTACAAATCCAGTATTTCACGAACGTACAAAGCATATTGAAATCGACTGTCATGTGGTGCGGGATCAACTCCAAGCAGGTCTTATTCTTTTACTTCCAATATCCTCTAGTGGTCAGATTGTAAATATTCTCACAAAAGTTTTACCTCCAGGTCCATTCTCTGCCAATGTTTCCAAACTTGGTCTACTTAATTTTCATTCTCCGACCAACCCGCGTTTGAAGGGGGTGTGACTTAATATAATCTTTGTATTAGCTGTTACTTTATTGTTATTTCAATTATTTCCAGTTAGAGCCTTTTCAAAGTTATCCTCTTCTCTTTTTGGCCTCAATATAATGGTGCGTTTGCATCCTTTTTTGGTAGTAAGTAAAAGCATTACAATTGTACACAAATACAAGTTTCAATAATCAATAATCATTCTTTCTCTCTTTCGTCCCTTTCTGCTTGGCTTGATACCTCTCTTCACAATATTAGTATTATAGATAGATAGCATCATATATATGTAGCCCCAAATACATAACATGATAGTATTAATTAATGCTATCATACCGTATACTCTTCATGAAATAGACTTTAATGGAGAAAATTAGCCGGAGAAGAATAGAAGGACCAATTACATAAAAATGAAATAAAGCAAGAGAAAATATATAAGCTTTATTAAAAGATATAAAACAAAAAGATATTTTCCTTACAAAAAAAAAATAAAAAGATATTTTATAATTTAAGAGACTAAAACATAATTAAAAAGGGTAAACTGTTTTTGTGACCTCTTTCCTATATGGTTCCCTTGAACATATTAAATTAAAAGAAACCAAAACGAACGGAAAAATATAAGAATTCAGTAACTAAAATTAACTTATCAGATTGACTTTTCATTCATATTTCTCATAACTTTAATCCTAAATTCATTTTATTAATGAGTACTTTATAAATATTCTATAAAAATTTGACGTCGACTCAGGATCAAGGCAGCAGAGCCTCCTTTGTACTATTTTTATTTATTTTAATGATAAATTTGCGTCAACTTTCATTGCAGATGCTCGCTATAATGAAACAAATCCATCTTCATAAACAAAAAGAGGTCGATCGAACTGGTTGCTGATGATATCTACTAGGAAGTCAGAGACATTGCCGAACTTTTTCCTTAATAAAATCAAATTATTTGTCAATTATATTATCTCCAATCTTCATATATTTATATATATTACTATTTAACTAAAGAATTGAAGACCTTAGGAGTCAACTGATTTAATAGAAATAGATAGAATATGAGAGACACGACGTCCTAACTAATTCATTTAATTTATTGAACAAAGTTCTCCGAGGAAGCCTTATTATAGTCTCGATGTCAGAAAATAGAATTGATGGTAGCTAGAGACACACTATTATATATATTCCAATTCTATTAATAATTAGGTATATGTCCATCCATGTAAATTGGTAATACATGCTTCCAATTGAATCCATGTATCATATTTTAACTCATATAGTAATATTTTAACTAACAATATAAAAAATAAGGGTAGAAACATTTAATTAATGTCTCTTAGGATTGCCACTTGACCCTTTTTTTGATGAAAAAAAAAATACAATAATATAATATAACACTTCTGTGTGGATCCATTATTTTTACGCATTATTATTCTTTGTGTGAGAAGTTATAGCTACATTTCTTTACTTCATGTGTAATTTCAAACATTATTTCTTGTAAATAAGTAGAGGTGTAAATTTGTAAGTGTTCTCGCCTCGTTGGTAGTTGGGCCGACCTCCGAGTGTGGTTGACTGGCCTCCACACCTGAGCTCTGAATTCCCTCCAGACACAGGTGATGGGTGTACCTGAAAAGGTAATCTGATGCTCAAGTTAGCGTATAACCAAGGAAATTTGTTCCTCTTATCTATTTTCATTTCCATCTCTTTCCTAGTGTTTCTCTTTTTCTTCTTCCTTCTCCTATTACTTGTTCCTTTTCCTCTCCTTCATTACGGAGCTCATTCATCAGTGATCTCTCTTCTTTCAATCTTTCCTTCAATTAGTGAGTTTCCCTTTTTTTTTCTAACTTTGTGATTCTATTAGAACTCTATAGGAAAAATGTCGTCTAAAAGGGAAATAATTCTTGTTGACGATACTGCTGTCGTACGAGAAATAGGCTATGCTTTTAGGTTGCGTTTGTTAGGAGTGACCCCGGGGCGGAGGCACTGGTGCCACCGGGGGCAGTGACATTGTGGGCACAAATTTTGTGTCTAGTGTCTCTGTTAGGTGTTTGTTAAAAATAAGAGGACACTACACAAAATATTTTAAGAAGACAAGTTTACCCCTAATGGAGTGATGAAGACCGACGGAGGTTGGCGGTGGCTGGCGGTGGTGACCGACGGTGGGGGCCGGCGGTAGGTGGCCGGCGGTGGTGGTCGGTGGCAGTCCATGGTGGAGTAGGGTGGCGGTCCATGGTGTAAGAGGGTATAGAATGTGATGGTCAAGAGGGGTAAATAGGTAAATATTTTGTGTCTCCGAATAGTGTCTCCATTGACTCCACTTTCAGATTGAACACAAAATGAGAGGGGGGCACTCCGACTCTGGAGACACTGTGCCCCTCTTACCAAACAGGTCACAGGCACTATTTTTCAGTGCCCCAGTGTCTCTGCCCTCGGAGACACCGAAAACAAACACAACCCTAATGACAGTGTGGTTGTTACAGCTGCAGATATACCTTTTGATCCTTACGCATGGGTTAATGGTGAAGTACGCTTTTATACTTCTTGTTTTGAGAATGATGGTGATATTTTACAGTTTAGAAAAGGTTGTCCCATTGCTATTTCTCAAGATGACGAAACTAAGTTTGAATGTCTTCCTTGCTCTCCTTCTAGTTGAATGTGTCTTTACTGCACAAGTGAAATTGTTATCGATTTCCTTTTTGTATATGCTATGTTTGATCGACTACAGTTAGGACTTTCCTTTTCCAATTTTCAATGTCATATATTGCGCTGAATGAATATTGTTGTTTATCAATTACATCCAAATGCATGAGCATTTGTTTGACCGTTTGAGGTTCTTTGCGAGGCCTTAAATATTGTTCCTAGTGTGGATGTCTTTTTTCATTTTTTTCAAGCCAAAGGTGCATAAAAAGGGGGTTAGGTTTACCTAAATAGTGTTTCTAGGAGGAGAATTTTGGTTCCTTTTACTTCCTCTTTAAAAAATTTCAAACAGAGATTTTTCAAAGCTCAATCTGTACAAGTCGGGTTCCCTTTCTTAATGGATAAGGAAGGGTTTGAAAAATTCCCTTTGTATTGGTAACCAAACGCATGCCGACTTTCTCTCATAATCTAAGGTTCCTTGAAATTCAGTGAGAAATTATTTGTGAACCTTGTTTCTGATGCTATTGAGAGTGGTCAACCTTTGCATTATTCGGCTATGTTGCGGTGGCCATCAAATAAGTCACTTGTTTTTTCTCATATAGGTTGTTTACTATTCTTCTCCTTATTCTAATTTCTTTTTGTTATCCTATCGAGATTAACCTCCTTTCAATTTTTCCTGCAGAAGAAATGACTCCCAATCTCAACTTTGATCTAGCCAAACTCGCTAGCCATATAGAGAAGAAAGATGGAGTTGTTGTAGGTGCCTTTACCACTGAGGTTTCTAATCTGTATTCTTCTATACCTTCTCGGACGACTTTCCAAGTTGAGTCAAGCTTTGAGACTTTATCTAATTCTGCCGATCTCTGTCATCGTAAGCGTCGGAATGTTGAGATCAATCTGAATTCTACTATTGTTGCCACTTCATCAATTCCTCTTCCTACTCAAATTTCGGTTATTGTTGAAGTTCCTGGTTTTATAACTGGTGCACCCTCTTCTACTTTGTGGAATCCCAATTTTCCTTTTCCAACCTTTATTGATGAAAACCTATGTAAGTCGAGTGATGTGAAGAGAGTTCATGAGATTGGGGGAGCTAGGTTGATTCGTTTGTTTGAAGTTTAGAGTTTACACAATACTCTCATTGCAAGAAATTTCGAAAATGAATTTGCCCAGGAATCCATCTAAATAGATAACGTAATAAAAACTCGTGAAGAGGTCAAGTCAGCCTTGGTGAAGGAGATGGAAGAACTTTCCTCCACCATTTATCAGCAACAAAAAAGAATCGTTACTTTGGAAGTGCAATTAAAAGTATTTGAGTTAGAGGTGTAGAACTTGAAGGATGTTGCAAAAGCTGAGAAAGAAAAGTCTGAAATCACTATTACTGACCTTGAAGAATAAGTGGAGTTGAGGACGTCTGACGCTCTCGATTAGAGCATCTATGGATACAACAATGCGATTAATTAAGTAAGATTTTTTTTATCCTGATTTGGATTTAAGTGGGTGTAACAAATTGAAGAAAGTTGTTGATTGGAAGTTGGTCAGCCTCGAGGATGCCGAGGAAGAGAAAGAAAAAACTGAAGATATAGCTACTAAGGATGAAAAAGTGAACTCTCCTGCAGCGAGAAATAAAGAAAATGCAACAAATGATGGAAAAGAATAACCAAAAGATCTTGCCTCGGTTGTTGATACTTCTGTGGATGTTCTTGACAATTAATAATTTTTCTTGTTCTTTTTGTTTCATATTTTGAATTGAAAATATTTAACTATGCTTGGTTCTTTGTCGAAACTTTCTTTGTTTTGAACTGAATGTTTGAACAAAGTATGAATGTGATGAATCAACATTTGGCAGAACGTGGGCTCAAAGTATTTGGTTGTGTTGAATTTAGGCCTAGTATGGGCACATTGAATATATTAAGATTAGGCCAATTGTAGGTGCAATGAATATA
Source organism: Aeschynomene evenia (assembly GCA_013621005.1). Classification (NCBI taxonomy): domain Eukaryota; kingdom Viridiplantae; phylum Streptophyta; class Magnoliopsida; order Fabales; family Fabaceae; genus Aeschynomene; species Aeschynomene evenia. The sequence goes on along the minus strand of CM024265.1, from coordinate 21,797,497 downwards.
TTAATATTAGGTTGATTGTAGGAGCCGAGCAACGAATATATTAAGATTACGCCGATTGTAGAGGCAATGAGATTTTTAATCTGACCGAGCTTAGGCGCAATGCCGATAATTTAAGCCAAATTTAGGCATTATATAGAACGCGATATGGGTCCTTGACTTTAAGCATTGAAGTCTTGTGTAAATAAAACATAGACTACAATATAATCATGTAATCGGATAAATGAAATGGTCTTAGGTCCTCCGTCGGGGCCGGCCTCATCTTCGAGTTGTCTCTTGGATCTAACTCCTACAAAAGATTATTTGTACCTCAACAGATCATGTTTATCTGTTGACTGTTCTTCTTGGGCAACCCTTTTTCAGGTGGGTACTTATGCTTCAAACATTCATTGTAGAATATCCTAGCATCTTTTTGGTTTGCATGTATCGCTCCGACTTCAGTCGATAAAATCAGAAACTTCATGACAATGTGCGGAGTTTACACTATTGCTTCGAGTTCATTGAGAAATGGCCTTCCAAGTATGATGTTGTACGGGCTCGGACAATTAATGATGAGGAACTGAATATCAATAGTTTTGAACTTTCGGTCATCACCAAAAAGTTACCATCATCCATATGTAACCCATACCTCGTACCCAGTCACCAAAAAACGCCACCAGATGTCCATCAAATAGAAGGATGAAATGCTCTGACAACCTCATCCTCATGAAAGTGGCGAACATCAATACATCAAATGAACTGCCTTGGTCGACCAAAAATTTCCTGACAAGAAAATTCAGAACAACCAGAAAAATCACCATAGGATCGTTCAAATTATCATCTAAGCCTTTAAAATCGGAAGGATAGAATGAAATTACCGGGGTTTTTTGCAACCAAGATCGATAGGATATGGCTCCTTCAAGGTTCATCACATGTCGAATTGACCTCTTTCGTGTCGAGTTGGTCTCACCTTCTCCAACAAAACCTCTGACAATATGTTTAAGGACTTTGGTTTTTCCTCGGTCTGTTCTTCGAGGAGATCGATTGTGCTTGGAATAGTTGCAATGATGTCTCGGAGGACTCCAACTTCGCAATCAGGATTGTCTTCTTCTTGAATCTTAGTTTTTGTCCGAGTTCTGAGTTTCCTTCGTTATGAATTGTTTCAAATGTACATTTCAAATCAGTTTCTCGATATGCTCCTTCAAGGTTTGGAACTCATCTATGGTATGTCCATAGCACCTATGGAACTCGCATCTCTTTGACCAATCTACTCTTTCTGGTGGATCTTAGTTCCCTGACTTGGTTAGGCGTACTAATTGTGCACTACATACTTCACGCAAAATTACATCTTTTCTAGCATTTAAAGGTGTATAATTATTATATATCGCCCTTTCATATGGTTTTAATGGGTTATCTTTCTGAGGATGTCCTCTCTGTTATGATGACTCTCCTTCTGACTGGTGACCTATATTCGTTCCGGCATTGAGTTCCTTTGCATTGATGTATCTGACTGCCCTCTCTCAGAACTTGGCTATCGTTCTTAGTCTTTGAATTGCCAAGTTATCAATAAATGGGCCTGGCTTGAGCCCTAGATTTACTGAATGCAAAACTATTACAGGGCCTAGATCTGATATCTGCATTGTTTCAGCATTAAACCGAGTTAGATAATCTCTTAATGGTTCATTCATACCTTGGCAAATTTTCCCTAAGGAATCTGAGTTCTTGGTATAGATATTAGAAGATGAAAACTGATTCGTGAACAATCTGATAGCTCCTTAAATTATGTTGTGCCCTCTAGAAATGTGGGAAAAACCCTAAAAAGCACACGATCGGTAGCATAATTAGACAACACCATGGATTTTTATTTTGATACAAACTGGTGTGGATCTCCAGTGCCATCATATGTTTTCAAGGTTGGTGCCAGCTTGATGCTTTGGGGGAGTTCTTCCTCCATGAGTTCTGTCGAGAACGGTTCAGTATGGAGTGGCATGGTTCTGTTAGGATTTCCCTCATGGTGCTGACTTCTGTTGCCATGATGACTCTAGGTCTCACCCATGTGATTTTTCGATCTCTTCTTGGAGTTTCCTAATCTCCTCTGCTAGTCTCTAATTGTCTTCCATCAAACGATTAGAATGCTCTGCCATTTTGTGCATCATTGTAAAAAGCTCTGTTAGAGTTGGGGTAGGTTAAGTCTCTTCTCCTTCGTTGATGATCGGGATAAAACCATCGCCTGCCATTGAAAACAGCTGAGAGACCTTGGAAATTGCTTTTTGAAAGTGGTTTGTTTAAGGGTGGGATAATTATTTTACTCCTGCCCCATGATGGATGCCAATATTCTAGCCTCGTTGGTAACTGGCCCAACCTTTTAGTGCGGTTGACCGACCTCCACACCTGAGCTCCAAACTCCCTCCAGACACAGGTGGTGGGTGTACTTGAAAGGGTACTCTGATGCTCAAGTTAGCGTGTGACCAAGGAAGCCAGTACAAGAGAATAAATAAAGTATTCTCTGTGTATAGTAAGTAAGAGTTCAAATGTGTGTTAGTTGCTTACATGGGGAACCTCCGAACTCACTTAAGAAGGAGCTAGAGTCCTCATATTCATTAATATCAATTGGTCATTATGAGTAGTTATGAGGCATGTTTGCCGAGACGATTACAAATTGTTAGAATTGGTTACGAATCGGCTTGAGTTGTATCCCACGTGGTAGAATTCTGAGTGGTGCGGGCCGAGCTATTGGGATCTTGGTCCTAGTCCACTACAGTAAGTGTTAACACCAAAATATTCCAAGTAAGACTTTGACGCATAAAGGCATTCCTACGGTTGAAGTCACAATATGCCTATCAAACGTCCATCAAAAAGTAGGTTTAGTTTGACACAATTACCCTTAGAAAGAGTCTGAGTGATTTGATAACTTTTGCAGAGGTTGAAAGACATTGACGAAATTAAGTGTCGAAATGAAAACTTAGGTCATAAATGAAGGGTGAAATCATGAAGAAAACCGAGATAGTTATTAGGAATGTAATTGTTGTGGCAAAATAAAAAAGACGAGATGTGGCCGTCCAAGTTTAAAATGCAACTGTTGTGAAACAAACATGGAAGTGCAAAGATAATGGGTAGCAATTATCATTACAAGCCTGATGCTGTGTTCGACCGTTGGATCGTACAACCTCTAGAGTGATGTGGCAAGATCTAATGAGACCTTATCAGTCTATAAATAGGAGAATAGTTTTTGGATTTGGGGGAATTGAGAACTCTCACAAACTCTTGTGAGAATCACATTGTAAAAAGACCAAGAACATTGAGAATTTCTCAATCTTCCACTTAGAGTAGATTTACAGCCGTTTCCATAGTGTATATTTACATTTCTTTTGCATACTTATATGTAATTATCTTTTTTTACTCCTCATTCTCATAATAAATATAATATTATGTATTGAATTCCCTATTTTACACTCTCAATTTCATTTGTACTCTTTTGATTGGTCTTAGCCCTTTCAAAAACACTTTTAAACCTAAGAGGAGTCGGTTCCCTCTCCCCGAATCGAGATTGTGAAACAAGATCGTCACATTTTACTTCGTCTTCATCAAAATTGAAATCCGAGTCAACGGTAAGATTATGCTAACAAGTTTATTTTAAATACAAAACGGAAATCATATATCATAGGGTAAAATACACTAACCTCCCTTGAAGTTTCAAGAAATAACACTTCACCCGAAAAATATAGAAAATCTACACTCGACAACATTTCACTAAGGATCAATTCTTGGGTGCTCATGGACCACATTTAATGTGTGGTTCAGGAATATTCACAACCACATACTTTTTATTTTTTTCCGATTTGGAAATCCAAGTTGAAGTAATCACTAATTATGTCATTTCCTTCACTTATGAAATAGATGGTCTTTCAAGGGTTTTCTTGAATTAAGGTTTTTCTTATCCCTTTATGTTGTGTGCTTGCTTATCTCTCTGGGGATATACTTCACCTCAACTTTATCAAATATCTTCTTCATCACTTTCGTGAATTTTTTAAAATATTTGTTCATATGTTCATTTCGAGCTTGAAAGTCGCTCCTAATTTGCAACATAGCAATCTGGGAGTCACTGCAAATGAATAGCTTTTTGGCCTTCATATTGCGAGCTAACTTCAGCCCTGCCACTAAAACTTCATACTCTAGCTCAGGATTCAAATTGCTCAACCTGAACCTTGGTATTGCTCTCTAGAATAATACCAGCTCGGCTAGCTCCCTTTTAGATGCGAGGACCCATCAACGTATAGGGTCCACAATACCTCGATATCAAGTTCATCATCAACCATCTCTCTCATGAAATTAGCCAAGACTTGAGACTTTATTGCTTTACGAGGTTCGAATAACCCGTCGAACTCAGAGAGCTCCACAGCCAAAGCCACCATCCTTCACTACTAGAAGACAGCGTACTATAAATGGATATGAGGTAGAATCTATCGGTAATATATATTACCGACAAATATATCAATAGATCAACACCATTGGTTATGATGACATCAAAAAATTGTTACTGATTGAGTTTTTAACAAGTTACCAACAATTATTTTATTTTTTAAAGGGAAAAAAGCACTTTATACCTTGTATTCTAGGGTCTGTGCAATTTAGACCCTCAATTTTGAAAATGTTCAAATTGATACCCTATAGTTTCTAAATTGTGAAAATCACCCATTTCTTTAACTCCACATCCAAATCACTGTTAAATCATCATGTGCAACTCACATAACCCAAACAAATTACTCAAACACCTTTTAAACTTACCATGGTTACACACGTACCCCAACCCCACACTTACCCTACCCATAACCAGGAACCATGGTCCACTCAACCCCATCGAATAAAAAAATATAATAAAAGGAAATAAAGCTTAGAGTAAGGAAGGTGAGTTTGGAACCTTGTACCCTCACCCTTCATTCTTTACTTGCTACCTAACTAACAAATTGACTAACCTAGTATTTTATTCTAGTTCCTATAAGTAAAATTATATATAACAGCACAATTGTTTGGGGGCAAAGCCCCTGCTCGCCCCCTCCCCGCCCCCTAAATCCGCCACAAACTCTGAGTGTATATAATCCTCCCAGAAAGGTCTGTTTGCAACCTCTAACAAACGACATCATAGATTAGTGACTCTTTCTATGCCTACAAGTTGTAGGTAGGTCCCACATATATATTTTTCTGTACCATTCGCTTAGGTCAGGACTGTCGTCGGACCATGAACTCCTCGCACAACTCATCTCCAAGGCGCGGGGGGTGTTTCCTTGAAAAAGGATTCTTAAGCTTAAGTTAGTAGGTGCTTAATACATAGGAACTCAACTGAGAGCCTACCTGATACACTGAGATGACACCCTATTTATAGAGTGGGATGCGAGCCTCTTCCGCGGTAACCATTCCGAACAACTTGGGATAACGTTTATCCTGTTTTTCATGGTGTGGAGGGTCGATCCTCGTCGTGTCCGTTGTGGCTTTGGAATTGTCGGCATCGTCATCCACTTCTGATGAGCTCCCGCCCTAAGTGGGGGTCGAGCTCATCTCACATCAGATCGGGTTGCAAGATACGTACCCGGGTCCGATCGATGACCCATTCACGTTGGGCCATTCAATTGGTTATTGGGCCTTGGTCCAGACTAGATCCTTCGAGGTGGCGTTCGAGGTTCGACCTTAGGCCTCATGTGGGTTCATTTGCATTTTGACTTTGATCGTCCTTTTGGGCCGTATTTGGGGTTCTGAACTAGGCTGTTGAATTGGGACGCAGCACGAGGTGTGAACATTGGCCCCAACTCGAACATCGGGCAAGGGTCGAGGTTCGCGTTGACATACCCATCGATGTCTCGCAATTCCCGCCCACCAAGCCTCTGACGCACGTCCTTTCAGATCCCATCGTGCCTCTTGATGCGTGACACGTGTCGGATGGAGGCGAAGCATCTCTGAGATGGTTTTTGAGCTTTCTGAAATTGCCCCTGAATTGGTATGCGAAATGTTAGAACTACCCTTACTTTTTGGCGTTATAAATCCCGCGCTCAGGTACTTTTTCTTCATCTTCCCCACTCATCTTCCTTGATTCCTCTTGGCTCTGCGATTCCTTTCTCAAACTTTTCAAACACGAACTCCCTTCGACGACTTCCGACGGCGCTTCTTTCCTCAATACCACTTTCGGAATCATTAGTTATTTCCTCTTCTTTGAGCTGAGTAAGTCACTGCATTTCTTTAAAGTTTCTGCAGTTTCGTGCATTTTAATTTTTCTGGATTTTTAGGTTGAGATCTTGTGCCCTTCTAGCCTTTGTATTTGCTTCAAAACTTAGGTTCTTTTTTAACCTTTTTGTTTTCTTTTGAATTTTCAGTTCTGGCTTCTATTTGAGCGTCACGTCCGCCATGGATGCCCCTTCTGCGCCTTCCTTTTTTCTTCGTCTGCGTCTTTCATCTTTTCAGGGAGTTAAACACCAGACCTCGGGCACCCTTGTCCGGGTTCCGTTCTAAGTACTTTTAGGGCTATTAGGAGAACCTTAATCCTTTTTAGGAAAGATTTTAACCCCTTTAGATTTTCACTTAGCATATTTTGTTTTTATATCTTCTTCGAAGCGATGATATCGGAGCTTAGTCTCCCTTTATGGATCCGTTCTTCTTGCCTTTTTTCTTTCATGGGAAACCATCTTAAAACGTCAAAGTCCCGACTTCCGAGAACAGTTTCTAAACTGTTTAAATGGTTTCCCTTGTAGATAATGGGAAAAAGATCAAAACCCGAGCTCCAGTGCCTCGTCGTTCTTAATAATTCTTTTGATTGGGCCAGAGAAGAAGCTCTCAACATCATCTCGGTGGTCGACGACACGTATGCTACTGCCGTTCAATCTCAGGAGAAGTTCTTTACTGAGGGGGCTTACTGCTAGTACCTCATCGAGGCTCCCTCAGAAAAAGAAAGAGTCCCTTTCAACAGGAGCGACAAGCTCGAGGGCTTCTTCTATCTTTACGGCATATTGCTGACTTGGGTCGGGATTCAGATCCCATAGACCGAGTTCCAAATGAAAATTCTTCGGATCGCGGGGGTTGCCCCCTATCAGCTTCATCCCAACTCGTGGGCAATGGTCTGCGGGTATGAGAGGGTTTGTGAGCATCTAGGGATTCCTCCGTTCTTTTGGACCTTCTTTTATCTCCAAACCCTTACTCCTCACGGATGTACTGAGAGGTGGATCTCTTTCCGAGCTCACACGGGTCGAAAGGTTTTCACCCTTTTTGAGGATTCAGTGCAAAACTTCAAGAGATGTACTTCCGAGCTCTCGCAGCGGAAGATACATATCCTTTTTGGTTCAACTCGGAGGGCAAGCGTCGGTTCCATTTGTACTAGCGCCGAGATATCACGTTCCTGAGCTTAGACGATGAGGATCTCACCGAGATCGAGCTTACATTGGCTAGTTTCTTTCTTGACCACTTTTTAGAAAACAATCTCGTTTTGAAGAAACTCGTTCGGGGTACCTGCTCCGACTTTGAAAAGAAACTTAGTAAATCTCCCTTCGCTTATTTTACTTAGTTTATATGTTTTCTATGCCATTTAACTTAGCATTTCTTTTTCTCGTGCAGGTACCATGTATGGCGCTGCCAACCTTGACGCCATCTGGTGAGCTGCATGCCTCGCCCAAAAGAAGAAGAAGGCTCAAGTTGGCTCCTCAGGCGCCCAGGCTCGAGCTGGCACCTCGGCTGGCCCTGCCTCGGGGTCCATTATGGTGGCCACTCCTGCTCCTGCACCGTCTTCTGGGACCAAGCGGAAGAGCTTTACCCTTGACGAGGGGTTCGACTTGCCCTCAAAGGTTCAAAGCGAATCACGGAGCAAGAGAAAACATGACTCCTCCTCCCTCTCCCCTTTTGACAAAGGCTACAACTTCTTAGGGATGATAAATCGAGAGATTCACAACTCGGTCGCCTCTTCCCAGCTCTCCCAATCGGATGACTTTCGGAGCTTCCTGCAATGGGGGGAGAGGGCCCTAGCGAAGACCATCACTGTGCTCCGTCATCCTTGGTCTTGCTGGGGCAGGGGGCCGAGTTGAGATAGAGGCTCTCTTAGAATCCCAAGGGGCGATGTTGAAGGAACTGGAGGCACTTTGCGCCAAAGTCAAGGAGATGGAGGAGGAATTGAGGGCCACCAGGAAAGACTTGGTGGGGACCAAGGAGAAGCTGAAGCAAGAGAAGAAGAGGTCAGGGGAGTTGGAGCGTGAGTTGGAGCGTGAGTTGGACGATCTCCGCCTTTCTTCCACTCAAACCATTTTCGTATGCTGATGATGATGTCGCTTGAGCTCCCGATGTTTAATTTTCTTTGTAATTAATTTGTAGTAAATACTTTAACATTTTCGTATACTTTTTGTATCTCTACTTTATTCGGGTTCCCTTCGAGGTTCGTGCCGGCTTGCTTTGCTCGAGCTCCGAGTTAATGTGTAAAATATGCTTACTTTGCATTTACTCAACCCTTAACTTGTGTTTTTCACGAAGTTAGGTGTTTTAACCTTCTCGGGTATTTTTTGTGCTTATTACTCGCATTACTTTCTCGCTAAGTTTTAAATATTGCACTTATCTCGGGTCGCTTTAACCAGCTCGGGTTTTTCATCCAGCTCGGGTTTTTCGATTTAGCAATTGTTCCTTAGTATTTTCGTTACCTTGGAATAATTACGACCAACTTATATCGCCATTATTTTTAACGACCATCTCGGGTCTTAAATAGGAAAAGACTTTCGTGCTTTCGAGGTTTCGCCGAGTCTTACTACGTCGAGATTATTTCCTTTAGTACTTAGTCATTTTTTAAACGTGTCTGCAAACCTCATACATTGGGACTTTATCGGTGCCTTCGTATGTCAGGTAAACAACTGCACGTTGGGTGTATTTTACATCCTCAAACGTTTAAATATTTAAGACAAATTCTCTCGTACGCCCGAAGTGGATCTCCACTTCGAACGCCGGGTTTAAGTAATGAAACAACCTCATACGTCGGGTTCAAATTATTTCCTCAAACGTTGGGATAAAATGTAAGACAACCTCATACGCCGGGTTTTAATTACTTCCTCGGACGTTGGGATAAAAACATAATAAGATAACCTCATATGTCGAGTTTTAATTACTTCCTCAGACGTTTGGATAAAAACATAGGAAGACAAACAATATAGGAATGATCTTCTTTTACTCTCTTCTCGAACTCTCCTCATTAAAACCACCTGGGTAAAACTCCCGAGGTAGGGAAAAGAGTATAAGCTGAGGTACAACTGCTTACAAGTATTTATAAATAAAATCTCCTAAGGTTCGTAGAATTCCACGACCTCAGAGTTTCTTTCCCTTCTAGGGTTTCTAGCTTGTTTCAGTTGGCCTTTTAGCTCTGGTCGCACTAGATTCCGAGATCACATGTCGAGTTTTTATTTTCTTCTTTTTTTCCTTTTTCCCCTCCTTTGATCTCCAGGCTACTGATGTATCATTTCTTAGTTATGACCTGGCAGTCTCTTACTGTGATCACCTTTCCGTCCTCGGTAGAGAATTTCTTGACCAGATGGGATATTGAAATCGCCGCCCCGAGCTTACATAAGGCAGGTCTCCCCATGATCATGTTGTAGGCTGAATCGATCATTGCCACTATGAAGTCAATCACGACGGTTTCATGAGTGGCTTGGTGCCCATAGTGAGGTACAAGGTGATGTAACCATCAGGCTTGATTACATCGTACCCTAAGAACCCTACGAGCTCTTCATCGTACGCCTTGAGGTTGGAATCCTTTAGGCCCATTTCATCGAAGGCATTCCTGGTCAGCAGCTCGGCTGAGCTCCCCGTGTCGATCAGAACCCTTTTTATCTCCATGTTCCGGGCTATGACCGACACTACCAAGGAATCAGCGAAATCAGCAACTACCCCGGGGTTGTCGAGGTCTGAGAAGGTCATCGGCACCGAGGCTTTTTTTGGTGCCTTCGATGCCAACTCCTTTCTATCGGCGCTCATTATCTCTTTGAGCGCCCTCTTTCTCGATGCGATAGTGGATCCCCCTCCAACGAAACCACCCGAGATGGTGTGGATTGTTTTCACCACTTCGGAGATATTTCTAGGGTCTCTGTCTTCCTCGGCCCTCCGTGTTTGTAGCCGTTCTTGCTGATCTCGGATCAGTTGGACGGTCTACAGCACGTCGGGAGCTACATTGGGCCCGACTTCGTTGGCTCCTACAACCGACTTGGGTTACGGGCCTGCCTCGGCTCCTCCGGCCACCATTACCAACTCGTCTAGCCCTTGTGATGGCTGTTGCTGCAACTGCTCGTTGGTCTCGTGGACCGTCTCGCAATGCCCTTCCGGGGTTCCCTCCATTCTGTATCCTGGGTCGCATGGGTAGACAATACGAGCGGTGGTCTTGGTTCTAGCCAGTGTTTCTTTTGAAACCTCGGTCCCAATAAAGGTAAACCGACCTTGAACGGAGCTGTGGTGGTCCCCGGCAACGGCGCCAATGTTCCGTACCTTTGGCTTAGGTCAGAATTGTCACCGGACTCTAAACTCCTCGTACAACTTCTCTCCAAGGCCCAGGGGGTGTTTCCTTGAAAAAGACTCTGAAGCTTAAGTCGGTAGGTGCTTAGTACATGGGAACTCAACTGAGAGCGTACCTGATACACTGATATGACACTCTATTTATAGAGTGAGATGCGAGCCCCTTCGGCGGTAACCATTCCGAACAACTCGGGATAACGCTTATCCTGTTTTTCATGGCGTTCAGGGTCGATCCTCGTCGTGTCTGTTGTGGCGCCGGGATTTTCGGCGTCATCATCCACATCTGATGAGCTCCTGCCCAAAGCGGGGGTCGAGCTCATCTCACCTCGGGTCGGGTTGCAAGATCCGTACTCGGGTCCGATCTGTGACCCATTCACGTTGGGTCATTCAATAGGTTATTGGGTCTTGTTCCGGACTGGATCCCTCGAGGTGGCGTCCAAGGTCCGACCTTGGGCCTCATTTGGGTTCCTTTGCATTTTTTGACTCGGGTCGTCCTTTTGGGCCGTAGTTAGGGTTCCGAACTTGGCCGCCGAATTGGGCCTCAATACGAGTTGTGAATATATATATATATAGGGGATGTATCAAGTGAGGGTGATCAGAGTGAGAGGAATAAACTTAGACCATTGGATCTTATTTGAATGGTCAAGATTAGAACATAGAATCATGTGACTTTTTAAATCTTGATCATTCAAATAAGATCCAATTATCTAAGTTTATTCATCTCACTCTTATCTTTCTCACTTGATATCTCCCCTATATATATATATATATATAATATACTCCCTCCATTTTATAATAAAAGTATTTTTAACTTTTTTGGTACATTTAAAAATTAATGTATCTAGATACAAAAATGCATCTAGGTACATTAATTTTCCATTGTAACAAAAAAATCAAAACGGCTACTAGACTACGTACATTTGTTTTTGTTTTTTCTGACTCCAGGATCGGAGTCAGGGAGTCAGTGAAAATTTGACTCTGTCAAGTGTTTGGTGCGAGAGTCACAGTGACTCGGTGAACATAGAGTCACAGTGACTTAGTGAACAGAGTTATCAATTTTTTGTTCACTCCAATTTTGGAGTAATTAACTGTGTATTAGAAGGAAATCACTATGTGTTGGAAGGGAGACACAAATTTATGAGGGTGTGTTCGAAGCCAATTTTGGAGTCCATGTTACTCTGACTCCTGTGACACTAACTTCATGACTCCTTTGAGTACTCTTATTCGAGAATCACGGTAAACAAATACTACCTTATTATGAAATGAATTGAGCAATATGATATAATGAGAAAATAATTATTATCGTCCATGTTTTCTAAATAAACCATTATTTTAGGGAAAAAAATTGTAAGGGACGGTTATATTGCTGATTTGAAGGGAGTAGTTAATAATTTTTGTTGTTGTTAAATCTTGGATCACACCAAGAGCATTAATTAGCTTATATATTGGCGAAAATCTCGTGTCCAAGTGCATGGAGTATCATCCAAGTACACATTCACCTATCACAAGCGAGTCATGAGTGAAGGAAAAAAATTGAATAATGAAACTGAATCAGTTGCATGTGCTAGAAATTGTTTCATGGCGCTAATGAACAATGTAAATTAAATTACACATTTTATCGACGTAGAACTGTAATAGTATGGTAAACAAAGTGTGTGTTTGGTTAGGCACTTAGTGGGCGTTTGATGCATTGCCGAGGAAGATTACCCGTAATCTAGATTATCTTACAGATAGATTACCTCCAATTAAATTACCGGTAATCCACGTTACCTCGTTTGGTATATACAAATAAGATTACCGGTAATCCGCATTACCTTGTTTGGTATATTATCCACATTACAAGGTAATCTATATTTATTACTATAATACCCTCTAAATAATTATAAAATGAATTAATCAAATATAATTATATTATATATATTATTAAAATACGTAAAATACATAAAAATGAATTAATCAAATATAATTATATTTTAAATTTAATATCAATATTTTTCAGTTTTGACATTAATATAATTATTTACTAAAAATAAAAATCTATTAAAATAATTATAATATTTTTGTAAAAATTGCAACATAGAAAAAACAAATATAACGCAATAAATTTAAAAAAAAAAAACACCAACAAGAAAAGCTACGTGGGTTTTTAAGATAAATTAGAAATTGTGTTAGAAAATTATAAAACTAGGAATAATAGTGTATTTTGTTAGAGGGGTAACGGTGTAATAAAATAAATTAGAAGATTATATAGGGGTGGTAATCCAGATTGCCACATGATACAGATTGCCACCTAATACAGAAGTAATCCACATTACCAATATCTTTGTCGAAACAAACGAATCAATCTGGATTACCAGGTAATTTAATTGTAAGATTACCGGTAATCTATGCAGATTACATCGTATCAAACGCCCTCTTAGTGATTTCAAAATCGATTTTGACATATATATATATATATATATATATATATATATATATATATATATATATATATATATATATATATATATATATATATAAAAGTATCTTGTTTCACTGCCTCAACTATTCTATATAAATTATAAATCATTTCATTTTTTTTTAAGAATAAATCATTTCATTTATTGTATTATATTTCATCATGCATCATTAATACAATATTTTTATTTTCTCTTCCAATTTTTTAACCTTCTATTTTTACACTAATTTACCATGAATTTCAATAAGATACCAAGACTAAGGCTGAGTTTGGTAAAGCTGTGGCTCTTGAAAAGTTGTTGATCTTCTATTGGGTTCTCAAAAGGCTGCATTTAGAGAGTCATAATAGTACCGTTTGGTAAAATTATACAAAAATTGCTCTCAATAAGCATAAGTTATCATTATAATGTTTGGTAAAATAGACTAAAGTGGCTTCCAAGATATAAAATGACCATAATAGACATAATATTAAAAGATATTGTGTAAATGATGGTCATTTATGTATTTTCATTTTCAGAGAGCCAAAACTGACTCTGAAAAACTACTCTTGATGGCTCCCAAGAGCACCTCCTACTCTCAAAAGCCAGGAACAAAAGCAGTCCAACTTTTTGATTTATTAAACGCAAAATAGGAGCTCCAGCTTTTTGAGAGCAGGAGCACCCCAACAAAAAGTTTTACCAAACTCAGCCTTGGTCATTTTCTATATTGTTTGGTTTTACAGTAAAATCCAATTTCAAAATTGGATTCAAGATCTATTTAATAGGAGTGAAAAAAAATTGTTGCTTCAATAGGATTTTACTCTTCCAATTTTTATCAAAAATCATTTTTAAGATTAAAATATTCATAAATAATTTCATCTTGAAATCATTTTAAAAAACTACAGAATCAATTTCATAAACGCAAAATCTAATCACAAATGTAATGCAGTACAGTAAGGAAGCAGTACTTGGGGTTGAAGCACATCAATGAGTTATCTCTAGTGCGTTTGGTTCGCGAATTGTTATTTTTTTAGAATATACAAATTTCTAAGAATCTTATTTTAGGGAATTATTTTCTTAGAAATAGAAATATTTTTGTATTTGGTTTGTAATTTGAATTCCTAATAATATCTTGTTGAACTTTCACATGAAGCGGCATTTGATTGGGGAGAATTTTGCAAGATTAAAGGTTTTATAAGAAAGTTATTTTTTTATAGTTGGTTCAACAAATACTTCAAAGAATCTTATTGGGCGTTTGGTTGGAAGAATCTTGTAAGATTCTTGGGATTATTTCATGCAAAATTATGATTTTCATATAACTATTAGAGTTTTGCAGTATACAGAAGGAAATATAGACGATGTACAGACAGGTTTAATTTTAATAAACACCGATGACATATCGATGATGGAAAAAGACTGTCAATCTCGGGATGGTCGGAGTTAATATACCGACACGAAAAATAATTGTCACTATTGATGGGTGGCATACTGACGACTAAATAAAAAAATGGCCCTTTGTATGTATTTTTTTGCCTCGTCAAAATATTGAATATTTGAATATTATACTGATGGTATCGAGACGATTTTTTTTTATTTTACACTGATGGAATAGAGACGACTTTTTTTTTAAAAAAATCAATAATTTATACTGACGGAATAGGGACAGTTACTAAAGGAAACAGAAATATTTTATCGCTGACAAATCCAACCACGAAAGATGTTTTTGACAAAATAACTCATGAAAGATTATTTAAGGGTGACAAACTACACCAACCGCGTGAGATCGAGTCAAAGGACATGTTGTCACATGACTGAGCATTTTGTCACACTTAAACAATCTTTCATGGGTTATTTTGTCAAAAACATCTTTCGTGGTTGGATTTGTCAACGATAAAATCTTTCGTGTTCCTATTTGGTATTTCACCCAATCTTTAATGAATCTTTTTAAATATTATTATCTTATACATATATCTTTTATTTTATTTAAAGTAATTGATTTATACTATTTAAAATAATTGTGTATAATATAAATTAATTAATTACCTTTAATTTTTTCAACATATTTCTAATTTAATATTTAGAATTGTGTGAAATTCAATTTCTTAAATAATAAAGTAAGAAATTCATAAATTGATACAATATTGAACAATATATTTTTTTAATAAAAAATATTATTCTTTTTTTAACTAAAAATATCGGAGAAGATTTCTCTATCAAATACTTATATATATACATACTTTGTTGTAAAATATCTATTCATTTATTCTGATCCATTTTTTTTCTTAACCTCCCAATCTTTTCAACTTTTTTTTTCCTTTTATCTCTTTTTTTGTCATCTCTATTTCTTGATTTTCATCCATTTTCTATTATTTATCTTTTTTCTATATATTTTTTTATTGTTTTCATCTTCTCCTCTTTTTTTCCTCCATATTTTTTTTAAATTTTTTTTCTCTCTTATATTTTTGTTTATTCTATTTTTTTTCTTTTTTCCTTCTTCATTCTCCATAATTTTTTTTTCATTCATCTTCTACGCATTTTCTTCTTATGTCTATTTTTCTTTTACTATCTTATTTCCTTCCTCCTTTTTTGTGTCTTTTTTACTTTTTTAAATATCTTTTTGCTCATCATTTTTTGTATTACCATTTAATTTTATAATCAGTTTCTATTTATCATTCTTTTATTTCTATAATTTTTTTAAAAGATTTATTTTTTCTTTCTTTGTTCGGATAAGTGGTGACGACGTTTTAGACCTAAGTCTGCTGAGGAATATTCTAACTTGAATGACTCCCTTTTTGGAAAGTTAATATAATTAGAGACACATATCAATTGAAATATTTAAATCTTAAACAAAAAAAATCATTTAAGATAGTGATTTTAAATGCAATTTGATATCACATCAAGAAAAAATATTATGCATAAAAGATTGTGTTTCAAAATTTTTTTACCATTATTATTAGTTTTCTATGTATCTTGATTGATTGAGTTTGATAGGTAATGATTATTTACCAATTAGCTCCTATATTGATCCTCACGAATTGTGTCACATATGATAATATCATAACCCTACTAAGATTTATTTTATTTAATATTATGATATAAATATGAAAAATATTCATATTACTATCTTAATATTACATAATATATCTTGAATTATAATATTTTAAACAATATTATAATATTAACTTAAATTATTAATATTTCTAATTATTGATAAAATAATTAAATATTTCTATATTACATAATATTAACTTGAATTATAATATATCTAAATCAAAATAATTTTTACCTAATATATTATTTGATTATTCACTACATTCAATCCTACGTAAAAAGTAGTTTTATTTTATAATTTATTTTAGATAATGTTGATTTTATTAATTAACTGAATTCAATTACCGCAACTTAATTGTTATTATTTAATATTTGACATGATTGATTAATTGTCTCAGAAATGTAAAACATAAATAATAAACATATTTTTTGAAAGAGAATAATTATGAATTATTAGTAATTATTAATGTTTGATAATTAGTGATGTTTGAATATTTTACATGTAATTTTGTGATTTTTAGTGATTGATAATTAGTGAATATTTTAGAGAATTTTAGTGATTGATATTAGATATTTTAAATACTTTTTATTAATTAGGAATAATTATGAACATGAATTAGTAAACTTTTATTAATATTTTTGTTGATTGTTGGATGAGAATAGACATGAATAATTAGTAATTATTCATGATTGATAATTAGTAGTTTTTGAATATTTTCTATGATTTCAATAGTTTTTAGTGATTGATTATTTGTAAATTATGATTATTTTTTGTTGATTGTTGAAAGAGAATAATTATAAATATTTTATGAATACGAATTCGATATTGAAAAAAATGAAAACTAAATACGTGATTGAATATTATAAATATAAATATGTGATTGAATAATATGAATATGAATATAAATTAGATTCAATGATAATTAATAATTTTTAGTGTTTTATGTGATTTTTAGTGTTTGATAATTTGTGGATATTTTGTGATTTTTAGTGATTGATTAGAGATTAAATATTTTTTAAAAATTTAGATTTTATTTAAGAATATTAGTAATAATAAAATAGAGGGAAAATCATATTTTAGGATAATTAGATAGAAATTCATTAAATAGGATATGACAATATAGCTAAAAGAGTATGACAATGGATAATCCATACGTTTAATATGTGATAACTCAATATACAAGATCAATTTACAAAAGCAATTTAAAAATTACATATTCATATTATGCGATAAGTAGTTCTTAGACAATCCTCCAAGATTGTTAGAATTCATGTTGGGAGAGTATAGAGAGAAACTGTGCTAAATCAATATGTAAAATAATATGGAAATATTCTTATTATTCATTTTCTTCAAGTACAAAGGACAATGCCTATTTATAGGCAAATATCAAATCAAAATCAAATCAAAACATATCAATCTAATAATATCATTGTAAATCAATCAATGATATTATATAATCTTCTCCTAAATCAATCTAAATCACATCATATCAATCAAGAATATGATATATCCTCATATCCTCTAATACCCTCCCGCAAATTGGAAGGTGCAAATTCGGACATCTCCAACTTGAAATCACTGATGTAATGCAATCAACTTGAAAACAAACAAACAAAAAATTGCAATGTCCAACACAACAACCAAAATTCATATCATTTCATAACTTATTAGATATCATAATCATGTCGATCTATGCATCTTTTGTGGAAAAAGCTGCAAACTCATTTCCATGCACCTTTTATGGAGAAAGCTGCAAACCCATTTCCATGCACCTTTCGTGGAGAAAGCTGCAAACTCATTTTCGTGCAACTTTTATGGAAAAAGCTACAAACCCCTTTCAATGCAACTTTTGTGGAAAAAGTTACAAACCCTTTTCAGTGCAACTTTTATGGACAAAGTTGATAACCCATTTTTTCCAATGCAACTTTTATGGATAAAATTGCAAACCCCTTCTTCAGTCGACATGTCATGGAGTCAAAATAGCATGAAGGTGGTGTAGAGATGGTTGTTTATAGGGTTTTATGAGGTAAGGTAAATGATTTTTTTTTCATCTTTGAAAAACAGTATAGAAAATAGAAAGTAATCAAACAAAATATAAAAGAGTTCTAAGAACTCATCGAGGTACTAGCGGAAGTGATATGTTCAATGTGGATACCATGGCTCTGATACCATGTTAGAATTCATGTTGGGAGAGTATAGAGAGAAACTGTGCTAAATCAATATGTAAAATAATATAGAAATATTCTTATTATTCATTTTCTTCAAGTACAAAGGACAATGTCTATTTATAGGCAGATATCAAATCAAAATCAAATCAAAACATATCAATCTAATAATATTATTATTGTAAATCAATCAATGATATTATATAAACTTCTCCTAAATCAATCTAAATCACATCATATCAATCAAGGATATGATATATCCTCATATCCTCTAATAAATCTCGTGCATCGCACGGGTATAAGACTAGTAATATATAATATACGTTGTGTATATTATATATTATATGTTATGCACATTATATTGACTACTTTTATTGATTTTTTTTTGTACACTAAGATTTTCTCAAAACAAAATGTAGTTGATATTTCTTGAGGTTTTCCCCTCTAAAATAATTATCAATGAAATACAAATAATTATATAAGTCATAAAATTTCAAAAGTAAACTAATTAAAAAGAAACTTATAGTCAAAATTCAAGACCATTCATCTTCCATATGTCACAATTTAGTCTTCTATATATACCGTATATAATTATATATATCTTTATCTAAATCTAGTAGCTGTACCTGGCAATGAGTGAGAATCTCGTTAATTAGTGAAGTCAAAGACAAGCTGTCAACCGTGCATGAAGTGTGGTGTGCTGACAGTTTATTCCGCACTTTATTTAATTATGAGATGGAAAATATTAATTGTACATACAACAATACACATCCATTTATTTTTCATCTATTTAAAAAGTTGGCAATTTTTATGAATATGTTGACAACTTACCAACATTTTCATAAAAGTTGTCAACTTTTGAATGGGTGAAAAAATGGATGAATGACACTGTCATATGTACAAATAGCAGTCCCCGAGATGAGATAGGGAGTTCGAACTCCGATCTACTCATCAAAATAGAGTGTATTTTAAACAATAATATTTGTCGTACAACATAAATACATCTAATTAGTATCCAACATGTGTTGTATATATATAAGACGCAATATGTGTTACACACTTTACGTCTTATATATGTACAACACACGTTGGATACTAGTTAGATGTATTTCTGTTATACAACAAACATTATTGTATTTTATAACATCTGTTTTTCTTTAGAGCTACCACAATGAGAAAATCAATAATTGCTATCTATATATGGTTATTATTTTCAAATAAATACTTAAAAGATACTGGTAAACATACTGAAAATAATAATTTTAATAAAATTTAAAATACAGTGATGAATCGCTTATTTTATTAATAAAAATTTTGTGCACTTATATTAACAAAATCCTATAGAATAGATTGCAAGTTGTCACTAGCCTACCAATAGAATAGTATATTGCAAGTCCACGCGTCTTAATTCAAACTGTCATGCACAAATTAAACCTCCATGTCTCCTCCAAGGCTGAGTTCAGATCTCTCTCCCATTTAGTCAAAGTTTGGGGCCTTAGGGATAGTACTATACGATTGGCATTGCTTTGGTTTATACGGCATTGTTTTGTTTTTCTTGTGTTATTGTGGACAATGGTGCCCTCTAGCTAGACCTTCTTCTCATTCCTCATCACACTCATTCAATTCCAAGAACCATCCATTGACCTGCCTACATATCTCTACCTAATTGTCCTTATATATATCACTGTCCTTTCGAGTTTAATTTGAATGTAATAAAAGAATATATATAAGTGTAATGTTGATGCATTGATAGGAGATTAACTATACCCATTAATATCATCAAATCAAATTATAGTAATGGTAAAATTAGCCAGATTTATCATTATGGTATTATATGTGTTATATTGTGTTAGTTTCAAAGTGCCATATTGGTGAGATCTAAAAAGAAAGATGACTGAAAAATCTATATAAGAGAGTGTAATATAATAGGTCTTATTCACTTACATCACATCCTTTAATCTATATAAAATGGTGTATTAGATTTTAGGTAGTGTGTGTCAAATATTGTAGATGGTTTGTAATTTTCTATTCAAAATTTACTAGTAGTGAAGTTTATCCTAGTGAGATTGTCTGATTATGCTCTGTGGTTGCAGTATTGTCTGAGCTTCCACATCATAAAAGATTTATATTTTGGTGGGATAGTTTCTTAGTATATTCTGTGGTTGCAGTATTGTCTTACCTCCTACATCAGAACATAATTATTCCTTGATGTCTTGGGATGTAATAGGAGAGAGTTGAGTGGAAGTATCTAGTCAGAGTTGAGTAAGATACAATGACCATCTTGAAGTTTGAAATTCCGTTATTTGATGGAATTACGGTTACACTATGACAATGCATGATTGAGAATTATTTGGCCCAACAGGGTCTTGATTTAATTTAGCATTGCAAGATGAGAAGTCGAGCGACATGAAAGAGTTAGATTGGAGTACAATCCATAAGAAGGCTGTCACCACAATTCGGTTGACACTAGCTCCATAGATTAAAGTAACCGTGCTAAAGACGTCATCGAAGAAGTTGTGGGACACGTTGGAGAGCAAGTTTTCGTCAAAGAAACTTACCAACCGGTTGATAATGAAGATGGACTTGTACTCACTGAAGATGGAAGAGGGAGGTAATGTGACTGATCACATAAATAAATTTAATGAGATGACATCTAGACGGTTAAATGCACGAGATACTATCAATGATGAAGAGCAAGTGCTGTTTCTACTTGCTTCATTGTCAAAATCCTTCAAGCCACTAGTGCAATCATTGTTAACAAGGAAGAGCACACTGCATCTAGGTGAGGTGACGAATACCTTGAAGGAAAGTCAAAGGATGATGGGTGGTGAAAAGTCTTAAGGGGACAGTCATATCCTAGCAGTAGGGTTTGCTAATAGAGGGAAGAAGAAGGGTGTTCAACTAGATAAAAGATCTGGGTTGAGAGATATGAGCACTGTTGAATGTCATTATTATTGTGGACAGTTAAGTCACATATAGAGTAGATGCCTAGAATTCAGGGAGGACTTGTAGAGTCTGAATGAGAAGAATGGCTAATCAAAGGGAGATTCTTCATATGTGGTTACTTATGGAGATGACCTCCTATGAAGATGAGTATATTGTTGGTCAAAAGATTCTGCAGTAAGGGAGGATCATTGTAGAATCACTATTTTGTTTTGTTTTGTTTTTTCAAGAGACCAATAATGTAAGACTTTGAATTAAGGGAGGATTTGCTATATTGTGTTAGTTCAAAGTCTCACATTGGTAGGATCTAAAAAGAGAGATGAGTGAAAAACCTATATAAGAGAGTGTAATAGGTCTTATTCACTTGAATCACATCCTTCAGTCAATATAAAATGATTATTAAGATTTTAGGTAGTAGTGTGTATCAAATATTGTAGAGAGTTTGTAATTTTTCCGTTTAAAAATTATTAGCAGTGAAGTTTGTCCCAGGGGATCGTGGAGTAGATCTTGAAGTACCGAATCAAGCACGTTAAAAATTTTGAATGTATTTTTCTTTTTCTCTCCTCTATTTTTGTTTGTAGCCTAATAGTATGTGATTGGATGATTGGATAAATGCTTTTCAGACTGTACTTTAATAATGTCTTAAAATTTATTTTTTAGATAAATAGTCATGATCTTCTAAATGGGAGAGTATCATGATAAAAAAAAAACAAAAAAAAAGGAAAGATATGCTTAGTCATTGCTTTCAAGTGTAACTAGCTTCATTAAAAAAATCTCCTAATAGATTAACTAATATAATAAGAAAAAAGAGTGCTAGAACAAAGAGAAAATAGAAGAGCCCAACACATGTTCCATTACGCTCATCCAAACCAACACATAAAATTAATGTTTTAATATACAATTATAATGTTTTTAAAGTCAAAATTTATCTATATGATAGATAAATTGTTATATATGCATGTTTCAACTTTCAAGAACAATAAAAAAAATATTTACCGTGTTTTATTATTAATTGATGCATCAACTTTATTGTATAGATCATTATTTTCTTCCGAAATAATTGATGGATCAACAAAAATTCAGCCTATATAGTCAACAAGGATGCACATGTGTATAATATACTGCATTAATTACTGTATATAATACATATTATATTACACGTAAAATATGAATTAGCAGAGAACACATGTATGTAATTAATTAATATTAAAAAAATTAAATTGCATCACATAATATATATATATATATATATATATGGATGCACAATCATTAATGTGTACAATGCTCATGCATTACTTTATAGAATATGCATCTCATTACACATAAAATGCACATCCTATATTGTTGACTAGTGTTGTCAAAATCTGTTGCTCATCTAACATTATCATATTTTCTTATGTTACTCTTACTTGTTTCATGCAATGTAGCTAGATAATGTGTGAATAAAGAAAAATATTTTTTCTTAAATTTTTCTATGTTACGTTATAAAGTCGATACTTTCCTTAACATCTTTTCCTTAGTTGATGAAGATGGAATGTAATTTAGGTGTTTCATGTCTCAAGAGATTAGAGTAAATGACCATCATTCAATTTGAAAGTACATGC
The DNA here is from genome assembly GCA_013621005.1 of Aeschynomene evenia. Taxonomy (NCBI): domain Eukaryota; kingdom Viridiplantae; phylum Streptophyta; class Magnoliopsida; order Fabales; family Fabaceae; genus Aeschynomene; species Aeschynomene evenia. Next base: position 21,774,810 of record CM024265.1, on the reverse strand, counting down.
AAAAAAGGAAGAAAAGGTTTTACTTAACAAGAGGCTTGTGACATTACTCGGAGCAAGTCCATGATGTCCCGCAACTAGCCAATTATGGCAAGTTTGTGTGAATAATTACTTTTAGTTTTTTAGGTTTAATTTGACAATAATATTAGTTTTACAACAGAAATACGTCCAACTAGTATCCAACGTGTGATGCACATAACATGGAATGTGTTTATACGTATAGCACACATTCCATGTTATGTAGAGCACAAGTTGGATACTAGTTGAACGTATTTCTGTTGTACGACTAGCATTATTGTTAATTTGATATCTAGTCACATGAACTTTACTTTAAGATACACATTTTTTTGGTTAGGGCATTTGCATGTTACTAATTCGGTTATGATAAATATTAATGTCCTCTCTGGCAGGATAATACAAAAGAAAAAAAATGCCAAAATAACAAATTTTCCATGTGAGGCTTCCAAATTGAATGATTTGATATATTAAATAAATATAACTGCAGTTCCTTGTGCAATTTCGGGACAATTATTTATTTGCATAAAAAGTTAAAAACTGTTGTAGTCACAATATGACAAAGAAGCGTGTCGGTGTGTTTTCTTTGTATTGATTAATTTAGCTTTAATTTTGTAGCGAGAACGTACGAAATATGAAAGAGACGGGGTCTTCCTTGACAAATGACGCATTAGAATTAATTAGTGATTAATTAAATCCGGTTGATAGGAAAATAATATTAATATAATAAAAATTGTATAATATTTGTACAATCATCATATCTATTATTGAAGAATGTTGCTATTTGCACAATAAAAAACCATAAAAAATCAGCCCATATAGAGATTTTGGACCATAATCACCTGACCCACTAAAAATTAACTTCTTAGAGGAAGATTTTTTTGGGCCAAAAAATGCTGGTTTGACTGATTTTCTATTGTTCATTAAGGCTGCGTTTGTTTTTTCTGACTCTAGAGTCAGAGTTATAGTCAGTGAAAAATTCACTCTGTCAAGTATTTGGTATGCGAGGGTCACAATGACTCAGTGAACAGAGTCACAGTGACCCAGTGAACAAAACTTGCCAATTTTTTGTTCACTCCAATTTTGAAGTCATTGTGTATTGGAAGAGAGTCACTGTGTATTGGAAGGGAGTCACTGTGTACTAGATGGGAAACACAAATATGTGAGGATGTGTTCGGAGCCAATTTTGGAGTTACTATGACTCTGACTTCGGTGACAATGATTCCATGACTCTAACTCCAACTCACTAAAAACAAACACTACCTAAGTATTTTTCATTATTGAATTGTAATGTGGATTTACTCACTAATGCAATCTAATGATAAATATAATTATTGTATAAATATTGTACAATTTTTATTATGCACATGTTATTTTATAGTACCAATAATAATACGAGCAATTTTAAAAATATTGACCTATACTATATTTTTTAGGGAAACCAAATTAAAAAATATTTTTAACTTACAAAAATATAAATATTTTCCTGGGGCCATGACCACCCCTGGCCTTAAGGACGGCTCATCCCTAGCCCAAAAGTCCTATAGGACTCGTCCCAATTTGGCCTGAAATGATTAAGTCGGTATAAAATCCAAATATCTCTATTAAATGTGACAGTAGTTAAGCGAGTTACAAGTTGAAATGTATAATAGTTAATTGTATAGTTGTAAAACTCACCTGAAATCAAACCGGTCGAGGCGTTGGATTATTGGGTCAGTAGTGGTTTAATCGGTGGTTTGGGTCTTGGGTGGGTCGGGCAAATGGAAGGGAATGGTGGATTGACCTAAAAATAAACACCAAATGATGTCATTTTAAGTTAAAAAAAAAATGAATTACTTGGACCGGGTTTTCAAAATCGACTTAGTCACAGGTTTTATTATAAACCGTTCGAGTTGCATTGATATTCACTGATTTTGATACTTGTATGATCAAATTAGAGGCTCGACTAGGTCATATGACTGGTTCACAGTGGAATCGGTTGAACTGGCCCACCCGAACCGATTTTTACAACTAGAGGTTTGATGCTAGTTGAATGGTATATTGATATAACTCACTTTCATATATTCAATATTACACTCAATTGATTATTACATTGATAGTCGGAGTCCCTTTTCAAGAACTTCTCATGTGTCTGAGCTCCACCCATGAGATCGGAGATAAAGGACAATAAAAAAGTTCTTCAAGGAAATAAAAAAGGTCGTAACAAACATAAAAATAAAGGACAATCCGAATTAATTAATCAGAGTAGCGAAATCTTGACTTAGTGTACATACAAGTTAGATGCCTTGTGAGCTTTGTACAGAGATCACTATGCTCTTTAATTTGTTTTACGCGTATACTTGAGTCTTCAACTTCAGCCCTGTTTTGCTGCCAGAAACTTCCAAGGGACCATGCCTTTTTGTTGTAGATTAACTGCCTTAATTATTAGCCTTCCCCAATCTATGCTAGTAATGAGAATATATATATAAGCGGCATCTCAATTTTACACTAAAATTAACCTAATCATAACCTGAATTCACTGGCTTAAGTTACTTCTCTATTATCATTTATTAAATTATTCAAGACTTCCATTAACTAATGACCTGAATACTTCTGGGAATACATCCGTAACTATATATTGTCTAAAGAGATTGATTTTAATATATTATTACTAAAAAAATATTATATATTGTGTCAATCGATCAGTTAAATATTATGCCAATTAGGATAGACACACTTGATTTAACTTTATGCTCATATTAAATGTGATTTTAGTTCGAATTTTAAGAAATTCTTTTTGGTGGACGATCTGTAAATCCTATTACAAATTCTCGTTAAAATTGATAATATGTTTTGTACCCGCATAGGAGTGTGTCAATTTAATCTAAACTTTTGGGGATAGAAAAGTTAAATATTATCATTGGTATGATTTTTAAAATAATAAAAGTTAAATATTTTTAATGAAATAATAATATACCTGATTAAATATTATATAAAAAATTCTTTTTTATATTAAACGTATTTTCCCACATTCAATGGACATGTATTGGAAAAAATAATAATGAAGAATTATAGTCTTTGCACCTAGTTTTTTTTAACTCATTTCTACCTAGGTTCCTAGTGGCTGACACAAGACCTTTTTGGATTGGGAATTTGGGACCAATTGGGAATAAAGAATTTTCGAAATTCAAAAAGCATTATTAATATAAAAAGAATATTGATATTTCGCTTTGAGTTTTTTTTTTTTGTGAAATCAATTTGATAAAATCTAGACTTAATAATCATTTTGATCGTGAAATTTTTCATATTTGATCAATTTATTAATCATGTCAACATTAATTTAGTCAGGATAACGAGCGAGTATGATCCTCACTCATTAACATGTAACTTATTATGTGTCCAGTCATTTATTTCTTTAGAGAAAGTCAGGACTGAATGTACACTCTACAATAATTTCAAATAAATTCCAAATATAACTATTGATTCCAGATTTTTAAAAGTATTGTATCTAACAATAATTTTATCAAAAATATCTGGCGACAGAGAAAATCCAAATTATATGACTAATGTTTAAGCCAATCCAGTAAATTTCACACTGGGGATTTTATTATTTAGTAAACCACTAACCACCAATTTATGCCATTTCCTTCTAGGAAGCATAGTAATTAATTTCTACCCTAAAGAGATCGCAAAGTAATTTAGCGTTGTAATTAATCCAATTGCTAGTCCGTCTTAGGGTGTAACATATTATCGTATAACACAATTACGTTTATGTGTTATATATGATATGAAATGTGTTATTTATATAGCACATATCATATATCATATATAGCATATATTGGATACTTGTTGAATATATTTCTGTTGTAAGTCCAGCATTATTGGTAACATATACTCCCTCCATTCCAAAATATTAGTCATTTTAGAGAGAAAAAAAAAATTCCACAATGATTGTCGTTTTCAACTTTCAATGCTAATTTAATTTTTTTATACTTATTATACCCATGTATCATTTCTCTTTCTTTCTTGAATATTACTCCAAGGGACGACTAATCATCTTTCTTTCTCATTAATACTTTAGGTAGTTTAGTCATTTTAATATATCATTTTATAAAATTAAGAATATTTATTGAATTTCTTAATCTACGTATAAAAACCTTAAAAGACTAATAGTTTAGAATGAAGGGAGTATATAGCAGTTAATTCAGGTGCTTTCTACATGACAACAAAGCATGTAGCAAGTAACATTTTCTTGTATCAGAGAGTCACGATTATGAGGCATCTCCAAAAGCCAATGACAATAATGAGTACCAATCTAGAAAAGTAAATCCCAATCATGAGGTAAAGTGAAAAAAAAAATGACAATAAATAATTAATTAATGACAAGCAAATAAAGAAAGAAAACGAAAGAAGAAAAAAACTTTATGATGTAACATGCATATACATAAATTTGTTCAATTCAATAACAACTTTCTTCTTTTTTCCATATTTTTCATTGAAATTATATAAATTATATGTAAAAAAAAGAGTGAGATCTACCACCTTTGTAGCATACCCCACCCACCATTATTACAACCTTCCCCATCTTCTTCACCACCCAGCTCACACAGATCCACACTTAACACTTCCCCTTTTCAATTTCTTGCTTCTGCTTTCTTAATATAGTTTTTCCATGACACTTGACTTATCTCATCTTTCTTCCTCCTATACCACATTCATATATATCTATAACTTCATTCTACACCAGTGGATTGGACCACATCAATAATAATAATAATAATAATTCACAAAAAAAAAAATATAACAACCCAACAAAAGCAAAACACAAGAAAAATGAGATTTTCCTTTTCTTTTTTTTTTAAGAAAAAGAGAAAGAGAGAGAGAGAAGGGTCGAGCCATGTGATGATGGTGGCAATCAAGCGGAATCCTCGGGATGCTCAATGTCATTGCGAATTTCCTTTTTTACCCTCGACTGAATTCCGTAATACCCAACGTACCACTTCACGAACTTCCTCAACCCAGTGGCCAGATCCGTCGTTGGCTTGTACCCAAAATCCCTAAACGCAAGACTCACATTGGCATGCGTGTACGGAACGTCGCCGTTTCGTGGCATCTTGATCACGTGCTTCTTCGCCTTCACGCTCAGCAAGCTCTCCAAGATCCCAACCAACTTCCCCACCGGCACCGGCGACGTGTTCCCCAAATTATAAACCCTCAATTGCGCCGGTCCCCGCTTCTTTCCGCCGCTCCCGGTGCTCTTCTCCGCCGTGTCGAGCGCTCCGAGACACCCTTTCACGACATCGTCGATGTACGTGAAGTCACGCGCCACCTCCTTCCCATCCTGCGTCTGGTAAACATCGATACCCTTCCCTTGAAGAATATCTTTGGTGAAAAAGAAATAAGCCATGTCTGGTCTACCCCAAGGACCATAAACAGTGAAAAACCTTAACCCAGTGAGGGCAAGACCGTAAATATGGTTATAAGTGTGGGCAATTTCCTCCCCAGCTTTTTTTGTCGCGGCGTAAAGGCTCGCGGGTTGGTCTGTACGGTGAAGCTCCGAAAAGGGGTTTTCAGTGTTGAGGCCATAAACGGAGCTCGATGAGGCCCAAACTATTGACGGTTGTGGGTTCGCCGCTTTCGCGACTTCTAGAAGGTTCACGAACCCGGCGATGTTGGATGCCACGTAGGATTGGGGGTTCTGCATGGCGTAACGGACTCCGGCTTGTGCAGCGAGGTGGAGGATGTGAGTAAACGGCACGACGTCGAAGAGCTTTGACAGCAACGGCGTGTCGTTTAGGTCTCCTTCGACGATGAAGATTTGGTGCTTAGAGAGTAGATTCTGGCGTGCGCGCTTCAACGACGGGTCGTAGTAGGAGTTGAAGTTGTCGAGGCCGAGGACGCCGTCGCCGCGCTTCTTCAGAGCAAGGGAGCAGTGGGAACCGACGAATCCGGCAGCGCCGGTGACGAGCACCGACATTCCGTTGGGGCGGCGAGGGGTGGAGGAGTGACGGACCTGTTTCTCCCAGGCGGCACCGCCGCCGAAGGCGGAGGAGAGGAAATTGGTGGTGTGGATGTGGCTATGGTGGTTGTTTGGGTCAGAATTCAAAGGAGGGTAGTTGAAGGTGAAGAGGAAAACGAGGATTAGCGCTACGAGGAGAGTGGCGCGGAAGAGAAGCTTGGAAGAAGCGTTGAGGAGTTTTGTACTGTTCACCCTTCTGATGTAGCTGTTGTAACGCTCTATCTTTATGGTCTTGCTTGTGTCTGGCGGAGAAGCCATTGTTGTATGTATGTATGAGAGAAAAGATCGATTTCGAGGTTGATCTTACTTTTATTGATCAATCGTGTTTTGAATCGATCTTTCTGATTGGTGTGAATGAATTTGCACGATAATTGATGAAAGGGCTACAACTCAGAATGAATGTGAATGTGTTTTTTTTTTGGGTTAATGAGAGCTAATTTTTGTTGTGAGGTTGAGCCCTGAAGATTAGAGGGTGTGAGAGAGATTAATATAAAGGAGAGGGGGACGGGTTGGTGTTGGTTGGAGAGCACTTTCTTTTTCTTCTTTAACTCTTCTCACTATCACACTATGGGTGGAAAGTGCCGGTGTTTGTGGGTAAAATATCATAATGTTAAAAAGAGGATTGATGCACAGTTAAAAAAAAATTAAAACAGTTAATATATGGTTGGTACAATATATATTATATAATATAGATAATACACGTTATATATATATATATGGTAAAAAAAATTATATTATTATACGTGATATATATTATGTATGAAAAATGACTTATATACATCATAAAATTAGTCAGCATTAACCACTATGTGTAATAATTTAATATTTTAAAATTAGTAATTCAACTTTTATTATTATATATTAATCTTACATTTTTAAAAGTTTGATTACTAGTTTTAAAATGTTAAATTATTACATATGACGACTGATAGTGGCTGATTTTATGGTATATATATAATATTATTCATTATAAATTATATGTTGTGTATTTTTTATTAAATGTTTTGATTGATATTTTATTATTCACCAAGAATTTTTTTTTGTTAAAAATAATGTAATTGATGCAATTGGCTGGCTATGACTGAAATACGCATATTACCCGGGACATGTATATATCCTATTCCTAGACAATATTAATCCAAATAGCTGAAATAGTTTTTCTAGAAATAGAAATCCAAATTACATCCTTTTCAAAAATTAAAATATTAAATTAATTTTAAAAAAATTAGATAAATTAGTTAATAAAATTCATAAAATAAATATATTAACTCTGATATAAAAGGATTAATTTGTCAAATATCTTTAATTAGCATAGACTAATTAATCTGACCATTTTAATTAATCTTAAAAATCTACAACTTGATTTGGTAATACTATGACTCTGAAAAAAAATGTTGAGCTCTTTGAACTCTCAAAAAGATCTTTTAGAAAGTCACAATATGATCGTTTGGTAAAATAGTTCAAAATTTATTCTCAATAAGCGGAGCTACTTGTATAACATTTGGTAAATTCATTTTACAATTACTCTAAAAGTATAAAATTATTATAATAGACATAAATATTAAAAGTGATTACTTTTACATTTATTTCAATTAACATTTATATTTTATAAGATAAAAATTAAAACTGAGAATATACTGAAATTTATCATCTTGTAGTAACATGTTTAGAATCAAATTGTCATTATTCCGTATAAGTTAAGTCATTGTTATATTATTGAGGTTTTACTGATAATGTAAATAAAAAGTTACTTAAGAATAAAGAATATTCAATACAGAAGCACGTGTGTTTTACAAAAAAAATTTCATCAAACTTAATGAAATAGAACGATAATACTGGTAAAATAGAGTTGAAAAAATAAGAGAAAAAATAATTAAAATTGAATTTAATAAATTAAAAAAATTAAAACTTTATTAAAATTTAAGGTTAAATTATTTTTTGAGGAACTAAAACCAGCTTTAAAAAACTACTACTGATAGCTCCTATGAGCAATTGAGCACTATTGACACTCAAAAGCTAAGAGCAAGATCTCACTGATTTTTTGAGTCACCAAATACAAAAAGGAGCTTATGCTTGAACACTTGACCGATAAATTGTACCAAACTCACCCTGCTAATAATTTATCTAAATTTTTTCCTAAAGAACCAATTATTTGATGTTTTAATTTGAGAGCGATATAATTTGAATTTTTATTTCTAAAGGAACTTTGGGCGATATGATAATTTTTGCACAAACAAATTTAAGTCAATTATCTAGATTAATTTGATATTATGTGAGTATAAAATTATTTTTAATTTTTAATAAAAAATTATTTATTTCAATAATGTGACACTGTTTTTTTTTTTAGAGACACTGTTTAAATATATAGTTGAATTATCTGATATTATATAAAATTCAGGAGTATAGATATTTAATTGTGATTAAGAATTATATATGTCTCACTAACTTTAATTATTAAGTATCATAAAATCTTTTAATTAAATCACAAGAATCGAATTTAAGTGGGCGCCATATCGAAAAAAAATTCCCAAACAGATATATAATCCTTAAATTAAGATTAGATTACAATATATTTTAAAAAGTTGCAAGAAACAATATGAATGTAAGTAACTAAGTAGAATATATAAAATTAGCATAAAATTAATATAAAATACCAGCAACATTGAATAAAAATGGATATTAAATTTTAAAAATTACCCACAAATAATCACAAACAACTATCGATTTTAATTTTATTATATTTCTATTTATATCAATATAAGTATGCATGAAAGTTTATAATTTTGTTGACTTAATAAACATCTATAAAATATACTTAGAATAGGTAAAATATTATATACAAAATATATTATATAATTAATATATACATAATATATTATATACTGTGTATATCATATATTATATATCATAAAAAAGTAATATTATAATATGTAATATATAGTGTATAAGTAATTATATGTTGTGCATACAATGTATATATGTTGTAATATATGCTGAAATTTTGTTTACACTGTTATTTTGTTTAAGTATTAATATAATATTGGGTTCGTCAAGTGATTAGCTCACTTGTCCATTTAAACAAGGGCCGATGGATCGATCATCACTTTTAGTATGCAGTAACCCATTGGCTAGCGATTAAATACTTAAATGGAACTCCACACTATGACAAATTAGTTCTTGATTTATCGAACTGGAAATACCCTAGTCTTGTACCAAAAAAATATATACAATAATGCGACACGGACAGGGAAATTCTCTTAAATTATGAATGGTTCTTAATTGCCCGGCCGCATGAAAACATAGATCCATAATATTGCAAAGTCCTCAAATGACCCTTCTTGTATATATTGTTGTATTGCCAATGCCAGCTAGCTATATATGGATCATGGATGGGCAAAAACTTGCACCATGTGCACTGCACGTGCCCATATGTCAACCCTTTGGTCTAAGTTCACACAACCAAGATATATGATATATCACCACACATTAGCATTTATTAACCACTAATGATTATCATACATCGCCGCCAGAAATACGTCCATCAAATATCTAATACGTGTTATATTTGATATGAGATATATGCTATACGTGCATGTGCTATACAAATAACACATGTTCCATATTATGTATAGCACAGATTGAATACTTGATGAACGTATTTCTGATGTACGACAAACATTATTATTTATTAACTTGTGGGTATGTAACAGACTAAGCAAGTGATCCTTTTTTTCTTCCCATATATATATGTATTAAAATTGGCCAGTGTTAAATTGTTTGTTACAAAAGCATTATAAAATCGAGTGGTTTGGCCAATAACCAAACTGCTTGAATTTAATAAGAGTATGGTAATGGATTATGAAACCCCGTTTTGGATTCTGAAGGGTGATCTATGATATTATATATTCACCCAAAGTCAATGGAGGTTCAAAGTATGTATCAATGTGCCTCATTAAGTCCTCACTCTCATTATCGACCAAGAAATTTGGTTATTAATTATTATACTAAATATTAATTTTAATTCCTCAAAGCTATATATATACATAGAATTCATTAATCTCTCTTACAAATAAATAAATAAATTATTCCCTTAAAATTTAAAATTACTCATATTTTTAAAAGAGAAAAAAATGTATCCTTTAGTACAACTGATAAAGCATTGTACAGAAAAATCAATTTAACACTATTTTGTAAAAATTGAAAGAATAATATAACGTATTTTAATTCTTTGGACTAGTTATGTCTCATATTATATATTTATGAAGGACGATTTTAAATATTTATTCTTCTAAAATTTGTGTGAGGGTGAGACCGTTGGCCACCGACAATCCTAAAGAATAGATTGTTTTCGTACGTGTCTTTGTTATTTATAAATATTATAATAGAAAAATGATTGATGTACAAGATATATACATCAAATTAGTATTCAACGTGTGTTATATGTATTATAGGTAAATATTTGGTACACAACAAAAAATCAGACAAAACAGTCAATATGTTGTGCTCAACATATATAATATAAAATGCACAACATATATTGATCATATGTCGTGCACAACATATATCACAAGTTGTGTATAACATATATCTCATGTTACCATATTATCTTTCTTTGCAATATGATATATATTTTTTGCACAATATTTAATATATATTATGCACAACATATGATATACGTTGTGCATTTTATATTTTATATATTATCATAACTTATTGATTATTTTCACTGGTTTCTTTTTATATATATCACAATGCTCTAATATAATATATGGTTAGCATTTTTCCTCTGATATGTTGTTTTAATACGGTGCACAGCCGACGATACTTTTCAGTCTTCCGTTCATATTAGGCGTGCATTGTATGATATTTGAATTTTATAATTTTTTTACTAGCCAACTTATAAATTTTATCATAAATACTCGTTAAATTTGATGGTATGCTATAATTCTATATAGGAGTGTGCCTTTTATAATTTAATTTTTTTTTTTAAAGAACACGGTACAGTTATCACGTTATCAAAGCCAAATTTGACAAACTTTCTGGAATATTATCTTAATCTTAGCAATCTATCAATTCGGTGCAAATGAGTTTAGTAGAGCAAATTTAGTTAATATATGGTTCTTAAAAAATTCTCTTGACTCAGAATTTGATGATTAAATCACTGGAAGATAAGATCGGCCTTGGCCGGCTGTCTAAATCGCAATTTCTGAAACACTAGCGTTAATTTATAGAATTTAATTATGAGTAATGTTACATGTACATCATAAAATCAGCCACTGTGTGTAGTAATCCAACATTTTAAAACCAGTGATTAAACTTTTATTATTATATTAATTCAACATTTTTAAAAATTAAATTATTTAGTTCAAAATGTTAGATTATTACACATAGTGGCGGATGGTGACTGATTTTGTGGTGTAAAAAATCATTTCTCTTTAATTATAATGGAATGTAAGTGTAATGTTACGTTAGTAAATACAATTATTTTTTTTATATTTATTAGAGTTTAATTATGATATACTAACAGTGTAAAAAAATTTACAGTATCAGTCAATCACATCTATTGATTTGTATGACTTTTTAGTTAATAGGTAGTTGAGTTAAAGACTTTTACTAATGTATAAACCATGATTGAATGTTTAAAATTACTTTATACTGACAGTAAATTGAAATTAAATTCTATTTATTATTAAAAAATCGTATAAAAAAGTGATTTGATTGATTGTGCAAATGCATTATAATTAAATCTTAATTTTTATGTAATTTTAACAATCTTTTACTAACGGTTCGCTTACGACTTTTTCATTGTACACATCTAATTTCAGAATATGAAATCGGGTGAGGATGATCCAAAAACTCACATAAAATCAGATTTATGGCCAAAACTATATCTTTGTTCATTGCTAGACGTACACGTTCCTTAACTAAAATGTTAGTAGCAGTATAGAAGATGAACATGATATAGTTTACATATCAAGTACTAGAGATTGAGATACTTCATTTATTTTTTATTAACGATCCATTTTATACTTTTTATATTTCTATTAATAATCATCAATTTTAAGTTTCTATATAGTATTACATATTTGTTTTTACTTGTGTCCTTATTGATATTGATGTAGGAGAGAGACTCTTATTAATATTAATTAATATAGGAGAGAGATATTAATATATGAGTATTTAGTAATTTTAATTGAAAATTATTTTAAATCAATACAAATTAATTATTTTCTTAAAAATGATTATAAATAGAAAGTTGACACTTAACAAAGAACAGAGGGTAAAATGCAATTAATCCAACACCTCGAGTTTAGGCACATTATGATCATTTATGATAAACTGAGTTTGATCAACTTTATTCTAGATATATTTATGTGCATGCTCAGTTGAAGGGGTAAAATCGATAAAAAAAACTTCATAAATGAACAACTCTGATAAGATTTATATATAAAATTACACATAAAATTTATTTATGAAAAGAAAAACTCCATTATTTTTGCTTCCTATCCAAATACTCATCAGTTAAGTTCTATGAATTTTTATTTATGAATGCCGTTAGACATAACTTGTTGAAATTATGTCTTGCCAAGAATTGGTCCTATATAATTTAAGGGAAATGATTCTTAACATCTATATAAATATATACATTCAATATATATTAAAAAAATGATGAAAAGAAAAAAAAGTATTAAAAAATTATGGAATTAGAAGCGAAGCCCTATGTTGGTTAAGGGAGGCAATTGTCCCCCTAATATAAGTTTTTTATTTCTCTTATTACAAATTTTTCAAATTTTATAATTTGGCCCCTAGAAAAATTTATTTGAAGAACTTTTATTAACTTTTTGTATAACTAGATTGTTCAAGTATTATAATAGATTATATATTACATGTATATTTATACATATGTGTAGTTTTCTCTTAAAATTATTTAGAGTCCGTTTGGTTAAAATTTTGGTAGAATTGCTTTTGAAATAATTGAAGTAAAAAGAATTGTGTTTAAAATAATTGATGTAGAAAAAATTGATTTGTGTTTGAAAAAGATGTTAAAAAAATGGATTTGAGAGGGTTGTTGTGAGATAGTAAAAGCTAATAATTTTAACTTCCATTAGAATCAATTATTTTTAAAGTGATGTACTTTTTCTAAAAGCAAATTTACAAAACAAACATGTTTACTTTTTTTGAACCCACTTTTAACAAACTCAACTGGATTTTTATTGATAACCAAACAGATACTTAATGGTCAAAAACTTGTTTCTTCTAGTTTTGATGATTTTTATTTATATATAAAAGATAAATTATAAAAGATATTCTCATTAAGTAAACTTAGCCATTAAATATTGAGGATTGCTAAAGACAAGACACACTAAAAAAATCAGTTAAAACAGTTAATAAATAGAAATTTGGGCCATAATTACCCAGCACATTAAAAATATATTCATGATTAAAATGCTATTTGGACCATAAAATATTAAATACGTTTTGTTAACTCTTTTGGCTTAACAAATGTTGTTCCCCAAACATTTGTGTTAAATATTAGCCCCTCTCCCAACACATTGGCCTAGTTTCATTCCTCTGTGAAATCTATATGTTTTATTTTATAAATAAAATAATTGAATGTTTGAAAATAAAAGATGTACATTATAGATCTCAGGACTACTCTTTTATTATTATTCTATAAAAAATAATCAAGAGAAAAACACAAAAATTGTACTTCTTCCAATAGTTGAAGTTGAGAATGGCAGAGGAATCTGATACGATGCATCAGGTCATCATAAAACCATGACTAATAAATTGGCCATTATTATTTATATGAAGCCCCACTTGTACTAAATGTATATGTATATATTCAGCTTATACAGAAGTAATAATTACATTAAAGATAAAAAATTACTTATAGGATTGTTCTATATTTAATGCAACTTTGTATATTAGAAAAACAATTTTTGAATTCGACCAATTAGTCAACAAACAGTTGATATAATGGTGAATGAAATCAGTAGTGCTATATATATATATATATATATATTATGTATCAGTCATTTCTTGCTACCAATATACTTTTTATCTTGAGCTCAACAATATTATTAATAAAAGACAATGTATTATTAGAGTATTAAATCTATTTCTTAAATGTAATTACTATGGGTGGCTGATGGTGACATAATACAAGAAACATTGGTGGAATGAAATATTCAATTTGTCAACATAAAAATCTATAAATTTCATATAAACAACGTAACTCTTATTTTTTAGGTGTAATTGTTCACAACTTATACGTATCACAATATTTCCAATCACATTGATTCACTCTTCCCTTTTTTCTGGATTAATTAATTTAATATTCTTCCCGATAATACTTTTAACTTTTATTTTAAAATAACACTACTGCTTACTTATTCTTTTGAGCTTAAAATAAAGTGTTTTTGCTAATATGAAATAAATAAACATATTAAAAAAGTAGAAAAAAATAAGTTTAATTCTGAAAATATGAGATTTTATATGTTTTTTAGGCATGGATCCCATAGAACACCTTTTTATATTAGGTGTTTTATGAATGAATGAATTGTACTTCTTCCTTAAAGAGTGCCCTTCTAGGCCATTCATCCGACAAAATTCTAAAATAAATATAAAGCGGTTATTTCAGCTTTCATAATTTAAGGGGTGATGCTAAATAAACAATACAAAACCAGCCCAACCAGCCAATAAATGAGATTTTAGGTCATAATTGCTCAGCCCATTACAACTTTAATGATTATTTGGGCTAAAACCAAAGCCAAAATAGACCCATTAACTATATGTGATGGTTTTTCATTTGTTCACTTAGCATTATTATAATTTAAGTGTCTATAGGTACCCATCGTAATTTAAGGGTCTATAGATACCCATTATAATTTAAGGGTGAAAAACAAAAGTTCTGAAAATCAAACCCGGCACATTCAACCCGTCCAGAGAGTGTTTAAGAGGTTTAGAGGTTCAACCGATTCGATCATGAGTTCAATAAGATATATATAATAAAATATATATACAATATATATTTATTTATCAATATATAGACATAAGATGAATTACATGCTAAAAAAATTAAAGTATATTTAAAATATTGATTAAAAGTTGATGAAATATAAAACATTTAATTGATTTAGAGGTTTAGTAGTCCTTAATTTAATAACTAAAGTATATTATATATTGTATTTTATTATAAAATAATTATTAAATTTTAAAAATTCAATTTTATTTTTATTTTTATAGTACCCGACTGGTTCAACCAATTTTTACCAATTTTTGATCAATTTTCACAGTTTTTGACCGATTTTTGACTTATCAATTTTAAAATTTCACTCGGACCGGACATGAGTCTGTTCTCGGTTTCAACATGTCGGACCGCCTGCTCATGTCCAGTTTTCGGAACAATGTGAAAAACAAAAAAAAAGTATTTTACTTAAAGTAGGGTTCACATAGGATTTAATAGTGGTAGATTAGTTGTTAATATAGTGTCCTGAAACATTATTGTTATGTGTGCAGTAAAATTTCAATAAAGTACTGAACACATTATATATTATATAATATGTACATTATTTATTATATATTGTATATATTATATATGTTATAATATGTAATATATAAAGAGATATGCTACGTGTATACTTTAAATTAGCCATCAATCAGCCACCAATGTATAAATACATATTTTATATAATTTAACTGTTAAATATCTACTCTCACATTTGAAAGAGTGAAACTCACGCGCATGAATAATCCAACATAATTTTAGGGGTGAATATGGACTCTAAATAAAAATCAGATTCAATCCAACATAAATAAAGACCACAATCCAACATAATAAAGACCACAATCCAACATAAATAAAGACCACAATCTAACATAATAAAGCCCACAATCCAACATAAATAAAGATCACAATCCAACATAATAAAGATCACAATCTAACATAAATAAATATCACAATCCAACATAAATAAATACCACAATCCAACATAAATAATGAATTAATAACTATTGGATTTTTCTTGCAATCACAAACTCGATCATTCCTGTGTCTATATAAACCTCATGTTCCTAAATATGTCCCCACTCCTCCTTTCTATGGCGCAAAAAAACGATTGAATTGCGAACAAAAATAAATTCAAAAGAAATATATAGAGGGAAAGAACTAAAAGTGTCCCATATGAAGCTTAATGGGTCGGGAATCGATGGTGACCATGTGAGCGTCAAACTCAACGTCGCAATTCAATATAAATAAATATCATAATCCAACATAAATAAAGATCATAATTCAACATAATAAAGACCACAATTCAACATAAATAAAGATCACAATCCAACATAATAAAGACCACAATTCAATATAAATAAAGATCACAATCCAACATAAATAAAGACCACAATCCAACATAAATAAAGACCACAATCCAACATAATAAAGGCCACAATTCAACATAAATAAAGACCACAATCTAACATAATAAAGACCACAATTCAACATAAATAAAGACCACAATCCAACATGAAAAGTGTATATTCTTATCCATTAGTTTAGCTATCCTATCATTCTGTTATTTTTGGTGTTTCTGTTTGTTTTTTTGTTATTTGTTCTATATAGTGCTTCAGCCCTCTATTTGGCTTATTGTCTTTATATATCCATTGTATTTCATTTCTCAGCATTGTATCAATTTACACTTTCAATATACAAATTCATATTCGGTAATTTCTCTATTTTGGGTTTCCACCTTCGTCTTCTATTCTTTGCTTTACACAACATAACATAATAAAAACTATAATCCAACATAAATAAAGACCACAATCCAACATAATAAAAACTACAATCCTACATAATAAAGACCACAATTCAACATAAATAAAGATCACAATCCAACATAATAAATACCACAATTCAACATAAATAAAGACCATAATTCAACATAATAAAGACCACAACCCAACATAATAAAGACCACAATCTAACATAAATAAAGACCACAATCCAAAATAATAATAAAGACCACAATCCAACATAAATAAAGACCACAATCAAACATAATAAAAACCACAATCCAACGTAATAAATATCACAATCCAACATAAATAAAGACCACAATCCAACATCCAAGAGGGTGAATATGGACACACAAAAAAATCATATTTAATATATGTTTTCATATTGTGTCATGCTGTGTTTGTTCCTCCAACATAATGAAAGAATTAGATGAACATAAAATAATACAAAACATGAAAGAAAAAGAAGAAGAATCAAACAAAAAGGAGAAGAAGAAGAAGAATGAAGAAGCAAGAAAAAGAGAAGAAGAAAAAGTGACAGAGTGAAAGAACGGACATGGACCTGGTGGTACGAAGAAGAAAAAAGAAAGAAGAAGAAGAAGAAGTGTGTGAGAGAGAACATGTTTATAGTTAAGAAGAGAAACAAACAAAAAGCGCGTAACTGAAAATAAGTCAACTACAATTTTTAAAATACTGATATACTTATATATGTTGTATTTCGTATAAAAATACGTGGTGGCTGATCGTGGCTGATTTCACAGTGTAAAAAAACATTTCTCATATATAAAACATGTTGATCTTTTGACTAATTATTTATTGTATGCTAGTGCTTTTTGTCCAAAAACAATATTTTTCATTAATATAATGTAATTATAATTAAGTACAAGTGTAAATGTAATCATAGATTCATGGTGTGGTACAAACATCAAGATGCTTTGCTTTCCGTCCAATTGAAACTTGTTTTCTCTTATTATGAACGCCATGGATGATAAACAACCACATAATTTTGGTTATTTTATTACTAATTCTTATTCTTATCCTTTACAGTTGGGCTCGACCTTATTAATTAGAAATAATTACATAACGTGGAAGAAACTCAATATCTGTGAATTAATAATCATAGATATGATTGGCCAGAAAATTAAAGAAGAATTCACATTTGATGATATTTTGTTTATAGAAAGGGTATAAATGCGCTATAGCTCAAATGATACTACCTATCCATCCTATAATATCTATCTACTTTGCATTTATCACATTTATTAATTAAAGAAATTATTAATTTGTTTTGAAATAAAAAAACCTTAATAAAAATTACTATAATACTCTTTTATTGTTATGACCGAGGAGGTTTCAATAAAAGCTAAGTTTTACTATTTAATAGATACATACAATGTAGTGAAAATAAATATTTAATACTACTTAGAATTTCTAAATAGACATATATTAATAAAATAGTAAAAAATATATAAAGTGGATATATATTAGAGAATTTTAAAGAGAGTATATATAAGTCTGCTTTAGATTTTATTTTATTTTCGAATCAATGCAACTACATGTAGAAGGGTAATACATTACATTGTATTACCTCTAACATCCTAAGTTTTAGCCCAAATTTTTTGCGCTATTTTTTTTTTGGTCAAAACTAGAGATTAATTTTTGCCTTTGCATTCATTTGATTTCAAAGTTTTTTATTATTAAAATATGAGTTTTGCTAATAAGCAAGTTTCCTAAAAACTCTTGTTAAGAATTATAAGAAATATTTTATTCACCTTGTTCTGTTCTTTCACAACCACGATACATATATACACCATATCAGTAATACAAATTCTTTCTTAACTTAGCATCCTATAATTAAGTCCCTAATTCTATCCATCAGTGATATAACCGATATATTCCTAATATACATGAGAGATATTACACATTAATAGTAATTGGCTTCTAATTATTTTCTCTAGCACAAATTGATTCTATCCATTAATATTCCCCCTCAAGTTGGAGCATGTAAGTCTTGAATGCCCAACTTGACTAAGATTGCCCCAAACTTTTTAGCACAGAGAGCTTTGGTGAAGAGATCAGCCAGTTGCGTGTGTGTGGGCACATATGATGGAAGAAGTCGCTTGTGAACTATTTCATCTCGAACAAAGTGGCAGTCAACTTCAATGTGTTTCACTACTAGAAACTCTCGGAATATCGACGGATTTTATCGACGGATACCCTTAATATCCGTCGATGAATCACTGTATCGACGGATAGTCCCCCACGATTACTTGCTAGTCGGAATTCAAGTATCGACGGATTTAACCAAAACATCCGTCGATATGTTATCGATGGATATATCCATCGACATCCGTCGATATTATTGACGGATGTATCGGCGGATATATCCCTCGATAATGTTATTTTAAAAAAATATGAAATTATTAAATATTTGTATCGGCGGATACGTATCCGTCGATAATTTATTTTTCCAACAAAAAAAAATAAAAAAATAATTTCATTATCGGCGGATACGTCCGTCGATAACAGTAACCGAAAATAATTTTTTTTTTAAATATCTGAATTATTAATATTTAAACTAAATCAAAATTTATAACAAAATAGTAATAATCTCCATAAATAAAACTATAATGAAATATCATAATGTATATATTAAACAATATTTACAAAATAGATAAAATCCAAACACTATATAAGTCAAGTCATAAAAAATCCAAAACTTAATGTCTGAACATCCAAAACATAAACGATAAAAAAAGTCATACAAAATCCATCGTATCAATGTCACAATCATCATCACCATCACCAGCATTATCTCTGGATGCATCCGGCTGAGTAGGAGGAGTCTGGGCAGGAGGAGGTCGAGGAGTCGGTGTGTGGGCAGGGGCGGCAGCAGCAGGCTGAGGTGGTGTAGAATAAGAGGGCTGAGGAGCAGGCGGTGTCGTCTGGGCAGCAGCAGGAGGAGGAAGTGGAGGTGGTGTAGAATATGCGGGATGTGGATAGCCTGGATGATATGAAGGTGGAGGAGGAGGCCAGAATGTAGGGGGATAAGGCGGAGGCAAATGATGATACTGTGGGGGAGTCGGAGGGAAGGGTGATGGATGAGAAGGTGGTGGTGGTGCAGAGACGCCAGCAGCAGCCGATGATGACCCTCCAGCAGCAAACATCCCGTAATACTGGGACATCGGCTCTCTAAGCTGCCTACTGATCTCCGCAGCAATCTCCTGCTGTCGGGCGGTCCGCTCCTGAGCAAGCTGCGCCTGCAGCACCTCGACCTGGGTCTGTAGCTCCAGGTTCAGATTGTGAACCCGGTCACGGACCTCAGCGTCGCTGCTCTCCCTTGAGACTCCTGCTGCTGTTGCAGCAGATGCGTGGGAGGAACGGGCAATGGGGTTTGCGATCGCGCCCCGCCCGTATATGCGGCCCTTGTAAGGGCCGCCCACAACCTCGGTCCACACCGCCTCCTCATCGACGGGTGGGACGGACTCACCGGGCTGGGATGCCTCTGCCAGCTGGGTGCGGACCTCATCCAAGCGTCGCGTATAATCAACCTACAATGAGAAGAATACATAATCATTTTAAATGGAATACATAATCATATTAATTGAATACATTTATACAACTATGATGAAATCACTTACATGAGTGCGCTGCGACCGCTCGTCTACGCACGTCGTCTTGTTGCCCTTCCTGGTGTGCGTCTCCCTGAACAACTCTCCTGCGTGGGTGGTCTCTTCAGCCTCTGCTCCTGTAAGTTTAAAACAATTGAACAAAGCATTAATTAATCAATTCATATATAAGAAACATAAAATTAAATATATTGCAAATATTACGTACCAGCCGTCTCTTAGTGGAATCCACAGTAGCGGATCCACCACAATGAAGGGAGCCACCCCTCAATGAGGCCCTGCTAGCCTTGGCCTTCTCCGACTTGGCCTTAAACCTCGGAGAAGACCAATACTCCTGCAGCACACGGTGGTGGGCATCTGACATCCACTTGTGATCCTTGTCCTTGCCATTACGGATCCATAAGTACATGTCACTGAGCCTCTTAGCTGCCCGATGGCAGAAGACACGGTACAGTACTGGATCATCGGCCGGACTAATGGTGAAGTGAGACTACAATATATAGAAAAATTTAATTTGTTAGTTAACACAACAGAATTAATTACTAATTACTAAAATTGAAGAGTTCATATTACCTTCCACTCCTAATACCATCGTCGCCTCTCCTCCTCGGTCAACTTCGAGAAATACTCGATCGGCCTATGATACATCTTCTGTATCGTGGCCGTGATCTGGTGAGTGCCGAGGGTGGCAGGCACAAAACTACATTGTTATGAAGAATTAGTTTCAATTTTATATAATAATCACTTTTACATATTTTATTTATAAAAGATTGACATTTATAACAACTTAAATCATATACCTTAGACCGGATGGATCCGGTCTGATGGAGGGGAGAGGACGTGTATCTGAAGCTGCTGATGCAATCTCGACCGGCACCTCATTACTGCCCCCCAATGTCATGTGGGGAGGCAGTAATGGGTGATGATGGTCTCCCAACAGCAGATGGTGATGGTACTGGCTCATAGTCTGGGTCCTCCTGCGTCTCTGGCCTCGGGTCACGACGAGGGATGTCATACAACTCAACACCCCTTGATCGATAACCACGAGGCTGGGCGGCCGTCTTCCTCCGCCCTCGATCTCCTCGGCCTCTGCCCCTACCCCTATCATCATCTGCCATATCTATTCACAACAATACAAGTTACTTTTCATTAATTAAAGTGTTTGACAAAGTATCTTAAAATGAGGTAGTGTTATTTGAAAACAAATTGAATTGTTAAAAACCATTTATTCAGAAAGTTGTGGAGTGTCTTCACTATCGTCTTCTGTATCGTCACTGTCAAGTTCATCTTCTTCTTCGTCACTACCTTCAGTGGAGTCATCACCCTGACTTGTTATGTTTTGGCGAGACATGTTAATAATGTCATCTTCACCAGTATCATCGTGTAAAGTAGCAGGGATTCCTGTATCTACAACCACCCTTGGAGCATGTGTAACTTCGACTTGGTAAGCTATTTCATCTACATCATCACTTTCAACTCTGCCCCTAGGTTTGGTTGTGAAAACAACCAACCACTTATTCTTGCACTTCCCCGGATACCTTGTGTAATACACTTGCCGAGCATTCTGTGCAATGATGAAAGGATCATATGCACCAAATCGTCGTGTATGGTTAACCTCAATTATGTCGTAATCATCGTGCTTGCGTGTTCCATTAGGATGTCTAGGATCATACCACTCACAGCTAAACAAGACAACCTTCTTTGGCGTTGGGTCCTCACCAACATATTCCAACTCCAAGACTTGTCTGAGTACCCCGTACCAATTATTCTCCCCTATTCCAGCATCCCCTCGAACACATACTCCACTATTGTACGTGGTCTTCTCACGACCCCAGTCTAGGGTGTGAAATTTATAACCATTCACATGGAAAATTGGCCACGAAATTGTTACATTGGTGGGACCCCAAGCTAAGCTTTTTATATGAGGATTTGTGACATTATTGTCATGATTGAGCACCTACATACGTAGAGAACAAAGAGAATAGAAGGGAAAATTTGAATTTTATGTTAAGATAAATCAAAGACTAATAGTACGAAGATTATAAACTTACGAACGAGTTGAACCATTGAGGGAATTGGTCAAGCGTATGATTCTGAATGGTTTGTTCAAAATATCTGTTGACATTAAGTAGAAATTAAAGATTTTTAATGACAACATTCACTACTATGTACAAAAACATTATTGAAATGATGAATTAGATATGTCACTTACGTTCTATAAGTTTCCACTTCATCACAGTTAATGAGAACATGTAGGTGCGCTGCATGCTTTTCTCTATCATTCAACCAATAGTTTGTGGGTTTACCGGCACCACGTCCAGGTTGATTAAACACAGACAAAGTAGGCGGATATGAAGTTTCACCTCCATCATCATTGCGGCCTACTGCTGTTCTTTTCAAATGAACATGTGGCTCAAAATAAAATGAACAGAAGAAAGACGTCTCCTTTGATAGATAAGTTTCACATATTGACCCTTCAACACGAGCTCGATTCTTGACAGTTCTCTTAAAGGTCCCAATATTTCTTTCAAAGGGGTACATCCATCTATATTGAACCGACCCACATACTTTCGCTTCATAAGCCAAGTGCACAGGCAAATGTTCCATTGAGTCAAAAAAATAGAGGGGAAATATTCGTTCTAACTTGCACAAAATTACAGAAATATTTTGCTCCATTACTTCCAAATCATGAGACCTCAGTGTGGTAGAACACAAATCACGAAAGAACAAACTAAGCTCGGTCAATGGTTTCCACACATGTAAAGGTAACTCTCGAAAGGCAACTCGAAGCAAACACTCCATAAACACATGACAATCATGACTTTTCATCCCATAGAACTTTCCATGCGCAACATCCACACACCTACGGAGGTTGGAAGCATATCCATCTGGCATTCTCAACTCTTGCACCCATTTACACACGGATTGCCTCTGCGCAGGATTTAAAACATAGTTTGCCTTCGACTTAACAACGCGACCATCACGTGTCTCTTGTAAATGTAGCTCTGGTCGTCGACAGTACTCTGTTAAGTCTACTCTTGCCTTGAGATTATCCTTAGTCTTGTCACTGTCCATAACAGTATTCATGATGTTATCACAAACATTCTTCTCAACATGCATGACATCTAGACAGTGACGAACAAGATTATCTTTCCAATAGGGTAACTCCCAGACTATGCTCTGCTTAGTCCAGTTATGGTCCACACCATAACCTGGAAACTTGACTACTTTACCCAATTCGGTTATCTTAGACAGATTTTTAACTCTATCCCAGACCTGTCTTCCAGTAAGCCTAACATGTGGTTCTTCATGTTCAACACAGTTTCGCTTAAACCCATACCTGTTATTCCTAAATGCATGATCATTTGGCAAGAATCTCCTATGACAATCAAACCATGAGTTCTTGCCGTCATTCTTAAGTGTGAAGGATTTTGTATCCTCCATGCAAATAGGGCAAGCTAGCTTCCCCTGTGTCATCCACCCAGACAACATACCATAAGCAGGAAAGTCATTAATCGTCCACATCAGAGCGACTCTTAGCATGAAATTTTCTTTGGTGGCCACATCATAGGTCAAGACCCCATTGTGCTACAACTGCTTCAATTCATCTATGAGTGGTTGGAGGAAAACGTCAATTTTAGCTTTTGGATTATCAGGGCCAGGAATTACACATGTTAAAAACATGTACGGATCTTTCATGCACATCTCAGGAGGGAGGTTGTAAGGGGTAACAACAACAGGCCAACAAGAATAAGGCTTGTTAAATAAGTTATTTGGCGTGAACCCATCTAAGCAAAGCCCTAATCTAACATTCCGCGGATCATTTGCAAATTGAGGGTGACCCCTATCAAAATGCCTCCAAGCTTCACCATGAGAGGGATGCGTCATTATCCCGTCACTTCTCCTATTCTCATAATGCCACCTCATGTGAGGTGCAGAGCTCATAGAGGCATACAAGCGTTTTAACCTAGGGATTAGGGGAAGATAGTGCATCCTTTTGTGAGGAATATGCTTATACCTCCCATTACCCGCTCTTCTAGGTTTGAACCTGGGGGCCTGGCAGAATTTACATTCAACTAATTCAATATCCTCCTTATAGTACAACATGCAACCGTTCATGCAACAATCAATTTTCTCTGATTTCAACCCAAGTTTTGAAACTAACTTCTTTGCCCTATAATAGTCCCTAGGAATTGCCTCTGGTCGTGGATTAGCATCACTCATTAAAGTAGTCCATCGATCAAAAGCACTTTGACTCTCGTTTGCCTCTGACTTGATAGACAACATCCTAACTGTCACTGACAACTCAGAAAGGGCTGAACCCTCCCAAATGGGTGTCTTTGCAGATTCTAACAAAGAAAAAAATCTCTGCGCTTCAGGATTTGGTTCCTCCTCTCTGGGTTCATTATAATCTTGATCATGTTGCCCCCCAAAGGCATCATGGATCATTTCCTCATAACACCCACGATTATCACCGCCCCAATTTAAATTACGATCCCCATATTGTTCACCATAAAACCCACTTGAACTACCTCCGACAAACTGATCCTGCTGTACTGACTCGACTTCCCCATGGACTGTCCATACATAATAATTATCCATAAATCCCTTTTTGTACAGGTGAACCTTAATCGTGTCAACATCATAGAAAAACCTACAAACACACTTGGCACATGGACACTTGACTTTTCCCTCAGACCTAAATTGTTCAGACATAGAAGCAAACCCCACAAACTCTTCAACTCCAGTATAGAATTCCGACTTAATTCCCCCTATTCGGGTGTAACCTATCATACATCCATGATCTATTTGTTGATGACATTGCCCTTGAATATTGGAGAATCCTAAAATGAGAAGTTTAACTAGGACTAATTAATAACAGTTTTTTAGTTAATCTAAATTCACCATTAATATGACACTAATAATTTTTACAAATTAGTTAAATTTTTACTCAAACATAATTTCGACATAGTTTCCCTTAGTTTTAGATAACTTAACAACAGTTATTTAATTTCTCAAAATTTTTACTTCACAAAATTTTGACAGAGTCTCCCCTAAATTTTAAACAAACTTTCTCATTTAATTTTACAAATCAATCAACCAGTATTGCCGGAGTTTAAGGACCGGTCTCAGACTAAGTCATCTACCCTAAGGTTTTGCAACAATAACAACAAAATCATATCATTAAAATTAATAAATAACATACCTAATATAAACGTAAGCTCCTACAAACCGTAAGCTCCAATCGCCTGAATATATCAACAATTGTTCTCATATATATCATTTAAATAATATATTTGTTACGTTATTGAAAAATTACTTACTTTAAATAACATATAAGTTTGTTAAATCTATCTTTTTTGGAATAACGTTTTCTATTTTTGTTTAAAACAGTTTTCCTTTTAAAAAAATTAATCTATTTATTTTTTGAAAAACAGAAAGTTTAACATATTAATTTTTTTAAATAGAAAATAATAATAATAATAATAAATACAATATATAAAAATACCAAAAACAATGAAAAATTAAAATTTAAGAAAAATACCTAATGGAAGACCAAGAGATGCTTCCTGGCAGCGGAGGGCCGGCGACGGCGGTGGCAGCGG
The DNA here is from genome assembly GCA_013621005.1 of Aeschynomene evenia. Classification (NCBI taxonomy): domain Eukaryota; kingdom Viridiplantae; phylum Streptophyta; class Magnoliopsida; order Fabales; family Fabaceae; genus Aeschynomene; species Aeschynomene evenia. The sequence continues at coordinate 21,748,771 of CM024265.1, read as the reverse complement.
AGAAGGCGGGCTACAAACAATGAGTTCTCATTAGAGACCTCAAACAAAAATTCTAAACCGATTAAAATGTAGAGGACAAAGAGACTAACTTGTTGGCACTTCCCAGAGGTCGAACGGGCGGCAGACGGTGGCGGAAATGGCCGTTTTTCGCGGCGGAGAGAGAGATAGAGCGGAGAAGAGAGAGAGAGAGGAGTTTGCGAAGTGAGGAAGAAGGAGACGCTGTCTCCTCATATTCGCGGATTATCGACGGATGGTTTAAACCATCCGTCGATATTATCCCTCGATAAAAGGCACCCGAATAAATGAAACGGTGCGTTTCAATTATCTAGGGATGAAATCATTCTTATCCGTCGATAATTTCATTCCCTGTTTAGGGTTTAGGATTTAGGTTATTATCGGCGGATGATATCTGCCGATAAGTGTTACCTATGATTAGGGTTTAGGGTTTAGGGTTTTATCGGTGGATATTTTAATCTTCATCCGTCGATAACATCAACCTGACCAATTTTTTTTTTATTTTGAGCGGGAACAAATTATCGACGGATATTTTCTAAAATATCCCTCGATAAATATATTCGTTGATTAAAAAATCCCGCCAATGCTATGTCCGTCGATAAATCCGCCGATAACCTCGTCAAAAACGTCCGTCGATAATCCGTCGATAATGTCCGTCGATAATCCGATAGTTTCTAGTAGTGTTCGGTGCGTTCGTGGAAGACCGGGTTTTTAGCGATGTGAAGCGCCGCTTGACTATCACAGTAAAGACGGATTGGTTCAGGATGAGACACATGAAGGGAAGAGAGAATGTCTTTAATCCATTTTAATTCTCGGGTGGTCTTAGCCATTGATCGATATTCAGCCTCAGCAGAAGAGGCAGAGACAGTTTGTTGTTTTTGGGTTTTCCAAGAGATTGGGGAAGTGCCGAGTTGAATAAACCACCCTGTGAGAGATCTCCGTGTAAGAGGACAACTTGCCCAATCAGAATCACACCACCCGTACAGTTGTAAGTCGTTCTCTCGAGGTAAGAGTATTCCTTGTCCAGGATGCCCCTTTAAATAGCGAACAACACGAAGAGCTGCTTGCCAATGCTCGGAGCGTGGATTTTGCATAAATTGAGATAAAACTTGAACACTATAAGCAAGGTCAGGTCTAGTGAAACACAGATAAATTAACCGCCCAACAAGTCTACGATAAGTAGCAGGATCAGAAAGAAAAGAACCTGTAGCAGAACCCAATTTGTGATTTTCTTCACATGGTGTAGCAGATGGCTTCACACCCAAAAATCCTACTTCAGTAATAATATCTAAGGCATATTTCCTCTGGCAAAGAATGATTCCGTTGGGAGAGCGAGCAACTTCAACCCCCAGAAAGTACTTTAGGCGGCCTAAATCTTTCATGTGAAAGCATTTATTTAGGTAGGCTTTACAACATTGGATGGCAGTGCCATTATTCCCTGCAATCACAAGATCATCAACATATACCAGCACAATCAATTGTATGTCATTGTTATTAAGAGTAAACAGGGAATGATCCTTCGGTGATTGTTGGAACCCGTAACGAGTTAGAGCAGAAGATGGTTTAGCAAACCAACACCTGGGTGCCTGTCGGAGACCGTAAAGAGACTTCTGAAGCTTGCATACTGCCCCTGGTTGAGATACTTGGAATCCAGGAGGGAGTTTCATATAAACCTCATCCTCAAGATCGCCATGGAGGAACGCATTGTGAACGCCCATCTGATGAAGCTCCCAATCTTTTGCGGCTGCCACGGCTAGAGTTGTGCGAATGGTTACAATCTTTACGACCGGAGAAAACGTCTCGTTGTAATCCAAACCCTCCACTTGATGATTGCCAAGGATTACCAAACGAGCTTTGAATCTTTCAATTGTGCCATCAGAGTTGTATTTGATTTTGTAAATCCACTTACACCCGAGTGCCTTCTTTCCTGGAGGGAGAGTGGTGAGTTTCCAGGTTTCATTGAGTTCTAGCGCATCAATTTCTTGAGCCATAGCTTTACGCCACCTTTCGTCTCGGACTGCCTGAGAGAAGAACAGGGGTTCCTGGTCTGTGTGCAAAGAGGCAAGAAAACTTCGATGTTGTTTAGAAAATGAATCACAATTCACAAAATCATGTATAGGATAAGACACACCTGAGGAATTTGTTGGAGAAGGTGACTGGATATAGGGGCTCGATTGTATCGTGGTTGCTGCAACAAAATCGCGCAGCCGAACGGAAGACGTCTTCGCGCGGTGCCCTCGCCCAAGGGGAACCACGACGGTCGTAGGTGGTGAAGCAGCAGACGGCGCCGACTCCGCTGGACGCGACGGTGGGTCAGCGAGCAGCGCTGAGTTTGCTGTGCGCGGCTCGGAGTCGCTCACAGGGTGACTCGCGGTGGCTTCTATTCGCTGCGCCGTTTGTTCTGTACGCGACGGCGGATTGGCGAGCAGCGCCGAGTCTGCTGTGCGCGGCTCTGAGATGCTGACAGGATGACCCGCGATGGATTCTGTTCGTGGCGCCGTTTCATCTGAGCGCGGCGGTGGGTCGACTAGCAGCAGTGGGTCGGCAGGCGGCGCCGACTCCGTTGGACGTCGGTTGGAGGTGATGGCCGGCTGGTGAGAGACGGTGGTAGGAGCAGCAACTTCTGTGATGATATCACCCCCTTTTCGTGAATGAGACATACAATGGGGTTGGTGATTGTGCCGGGTTGGAGAGGCAGCCTTATGATGGAGATGTGGGCCAGACCCATTTTCTAAATTGCCTTCAAATATTATTCCTTGTAATGGGTCATGAACTGCGGTTCCGTTATTCTGAGATTGGTCATCAAAGTATGGAAATTCATTTTCTACAAAATGTACATCACGAGAGACCAAGAAATTTTCTTTGTCCAAATCAAATAATTTCCATCCTTTTTGTCCAAATGGATACCCGACAAACACACATTTTCGGCTACGACTATCAAATTTATCCCGCTGCCTGTTTTGATTGTGAGCATAACATAATGAACCAAACACCCGTAAGTGCGCATAACTTGGTGCACATCCATGAATCACTTCATAAGGAGATTTTCCTTTTAGAATTGGGGATGGCGTGAAATTGATTAAATAACCTGCAGTTAAAATACATTCCCCCCAAAATTTAATAGGAAGACTGCCTTGAAACCGCAATGATAGAGCAATATTTAAAATATGCCGATGCTTGCGTTCTACGCGCCCATTTTGTTGCGGGGTGCCGACGCAGGAAGTTTGGTGAATGATACCTTGTTGCATAAAATACTGTTTTAGACACATGAATTCTGTTCCATTGTCAGAGCGAACCATTTTCACACGCTTGTTGTATTGTCGCTCAACAAGTGTGAAATTTTTTTTCAAAGTCACTGATACCTCTGATTTTTCTTTCAACAAATATATCCATGCTGCCCGTGAGCAATTGTCCACAATTGTCAAAAAATATGAAGCACCACAGGATGAGGGAGTTTTATAAGGACCCCACAAGTCACAATGGATTAAATCAAAAATGTTGGAAGCTTGATGATCACTTAAGAAAAACTTGTCTCTTGTTTGTTTCGTTTTTTCACAAATTTCACAAACTTTATTCAACTCATCACCAGTACATTTCCCACTTACATCAGGAAGCATTTGCACAATTTTAAATGATGGGTGTCCTAATCTCTTGTGTCAAAGTGCTAGTTGATTTTCCTTTCTGACATGACATGCTTGAACCTTGTGTACCCCACGATACCAATAAAGCTCATCTTTCCGTTCACCTGCTCCAATCAGCGTCCTCGAAGTGCGGTCCTGCATAATACACAATTTATCAGTGAATTTTACAACACAGTTTTCGTCATCCGTCAATTGAGGTACTGAAAGTAAATTGAATTTTAATTTGGGAACATAAAGAACATTTTTCAATTCAAGTCCTCCCTCAAGAATCACCGTTCCCTGCTTGCATGCTAGAACACGCTCACCATCGGGCAACCCCACGGGGCACCCTTGTATATTTTCCCTCTCACACAAATTTTCCAGAGATCCGGTCATATGATTGGAGGTCCTTTCTGTCAATAATCCACAAATCCCAAATTCTCTTACCGGTCATTTTCTCTGACTCGTTTGATTTTTGCTTGCTGATCATATCAACCAGTACCTTCCATTGTTCATTGGTCAAACCTGCCATCTCAAATTTCTTGTCTTCACTGTTGGCTTGGTTGTTGCTTCCACTAGCGTGTGCCACATTTGCACGTGTTGTATTACCTCTGTTGCACGTAATGTGATATACGTACAGCACACATCCTGTAACATGGATAACACACATTGGATAAAAGTTGGACATATTTTTAGTGTACGTTAAACATTATTGGTTAACTATTGGGTTAAGTCATAGTGTATATAAACCTCTATACATACTATTCAGAAATTGAATGAATCATTCAGCCAAAATACTCTGCTCTCTCTTATTTTCTGTTTCTTGTTCTCTCGTGTGTGAGTGTTTGCAACTCAGTACCTTGTGCCATTGGGGTTGTGTTTGAGCGTGTTGTGAGATCTTGTTATGGTATCAAAGCTCTCTGTAGGAGAGGGCTCTGTTGCATCGTGTTTGTCGATCATACCGTTCGTATTCGTTCTGGAGCACTTTCATTGTGTTTCGCTTAGTTCTGTGGCATAAGGTGATTCTTTCTTTGTGGTTGGTATTAGGCTGATAATTCATTACACATTTTGTCATAATGGTTGCGATTTCTGAAGTTTTGGATAATCATCAAGAACATTAGCACAATAATCGTCAAATCCCTAGGATTTTTCCCCTCTTTATGATCCAACTAGTGTATACTATTTGCATTCGATCAAGTGATTCACCTGGCCTGGTATTGGTTTCTAATCCTTTAACTGAATCTAATTACCATATGTGGTCACATGCAATGATTGTAGCACTTGAAGGTAAAAACAAAATTGGTTTCATTGATGGTAGTATTGCTGAACCTCTAGTAAGTGATGAACTCAGGCTGATTTGGAATAGAAACAATAAAATAGTTCTTTCTTGGATTGTAAGATCTTTCAGTATTGAAATTGCTCAAAGTGTGATGTACCATGACAAAGCCTTTGATCTTTGCAATGAACTGCAACAGTGCTTCTCACAGGGTAACCATGCTCAAATTGCAAGTTTGCAAGAAGAGCTCTACAGTCTAAAACAAGGAAGTTTCTCGGTAACAAATTATTTTACTCAACTCAAGATTATTTGGGGAGAACTAGATCATTTTCGCCCGATTCCCCGGTGTGCATGTGGATTAATACGTAGATGCCACACTTACAAAGATCAAGATTGTGTGATGCGTTTCTTGAATAGTTTGAATGAGCAATTCTCTTCGGTTAAATCTCAAATATTACTTATGGATCCCTTGCCGACCATCAATCAAGTTTTTGGTCTTGTTGTACAACAAGAACGACAATTTACTAATGAGGGAGTGCAAGATTTAAAGCTCATGGCTGCTGCTATACATTTTTTTTCTGGAAATTTTAGAAGATTCAACAAATATAGAACTACCAAAGGTGCATCCAACGGAAAAGTTTGTGCTCATTGTGGAAGAACTGGTCATAAGATTGATACATGTTTCGAGAAACATGGTTTTCCGCCTAATTTCAGAAAGCATCAGGCGATTCACAACGTGCCTTCAGGAATGTTTGATGATGAAGACAATTCTTCCACTGATGAGGATGTGCACTTAATTGCCTCCAAATGGTTTCACTTTGAATAAAGAGCAATATGATACGTTAATGACTTTACTTCAATAAACTAAATTACACACAACACAAACTCCAACCCCTTCACCTTCACCCGCCCCATTACCTTCCCCAATCATAAACCAAATGTCTACCACTAATAACGCTGTTTTTGCTAATATTTTATTCTTTTAATTTGAGCAATTGTATGTAACTCTTTACCCTATTCTTATCCTTTTGTTGTGTTTATTACAACTTGGATTTATTTGGAGCTTAATGAAAATAAAGGCTAATTGAATATGTTTTATGATGTTTTTGCAATTCAAGGATGACATTTGCACTTGATCTTTGGTATTTGATGTTTGAGGTGCAGGTCATAGCAATTATTGGAGCAATGGACATCAGGAACAAAGTAAGAAAACAGAACAGTGGATTTCAATCCAGGGTCGTGCGCCATGGCGCACCTGGAGAGCCCCAGCGCTCGAAGCAGCTACAGCTCCCATCCCGTGCATCCCTTGTGCGCCCCGGCGCGCGCCTGGGTAACTTTCACAGCAAAGACCAATATGCAAAACCGCGCGAGGGATGTAATTGCAAAGTCTCTGAAGTTGCTTCCCACATATAAAGCAATGCCAATTCGTCCAAAAGAGAGATATTCTAATACCTAGACTCTTGCCTCCATTTTAGTTGAGGTTTTTACTCATTAGGATTCCATTACTCTTGTTTTTACGCCCTATTTCTCCGTTTTGTCTTCGGTTTGTTTTCCTTCAACGCTATTCGTGAAGGTATTTGGATTTTCGTTCTTTATTCTTCTCCTTTGACTAAGTTCTAAGTTACTTTTCAGATTTAATTCAACAACGTTATTCGTTATTCGTCAATTTAATTGTTTTTACGCTATTTTGCATTAATCCTCATTTGGATGTTCTTTCTCTTTATTGTTTCTGATTTAATTTTATTCCCTTTACCCATAATTATTTTAAATCAGTTTATGTTTTTGCTTCTCTCCATGAGTAACTAAGTTTCTTGGTGGTTCATGAGGGTGTGAGCACCGGTATCAAGTGATGGAATATTCAGGTCCAATTGAACATGACGTGATGGGGTAGCTACATCGCCACCGGTATCAAGATGTCCATGAAGATATGTACCAATGCATCGATATCCTCATCGGTGATGGAAATACCAAGATCGTCCACTGCGTCCATGGTCGGCCTATACAAATCATCATCCTGTTCAGTTGCAGCCTGGGAGCTCGATCCAGGTGCATCGCATGAGCTCTGTCCAGGACCACTCATCCAATCTGGAGCAAATCCAGCTAAGAACGTAGCTCCTCCTGCAGCTCCCGCAGACTAAAAATGTGTCTGTGTCTGCGTCTAAGGTGGCATCTGGGACTGTGGTGGCATTTGGGTCTGCAGTGACATCTGGGTCTGCGTCTGACTCTGTCGTGGAATAAAATGGTCTCTCACATATCTTGGGTCCCGATAGGGCACGACCGTCAGCTCTGACGAGTACCTGCCCGTGCTCTAGTACGTGCACGTCTCCTATCAGGTGTTGGCGCAGGGTGTGCAATCTGAGGACTTGCACCAAGCCCAATTCCAACAGGAAAGCCAGGAGGCATCTCGTCTAGCCCAGGTGGACTTCTGCCAAGATATCGAAATGGACTCATAGACCACTACTGCAGATACTCTGCTGAAGGACGATAATCATGTGTCAGCATCCTAGTGAACACACGATCATATCGATCGTCCCATAACAGGTGATACACACTGTGAAAATCCTGCCACCATATCTTGTCTCGTCCTCTCCCATCAATGCCATTAATGCGGGTGATGTCAGCCGGAGGGGATGAGATATGCTACATCATATGGAACTGCCGCAAAATCCGATTAGGATGATGATACTCGACGATCTGGAACGAAATCAATGCAGTCACTACACGAAACACTATAGACTGCTGCTGCACATGATCAAGCACAATCTGAAACACGTCAAAGTCGGAATATGACGTCCATAAAAATTGCACAAATATTTTATTAGAAATTAAATTAATGATGATGTACACTATGACACAAAAATGCAATAAACTACAAACATATATAAACAAGGTAACACTTACCCCATCCATAGTGATGAAATCCAGTATCTGTCGATACTAGATCAACCTCGGACCAGTATCTCTGCGAGAGGCCTTAAGACCGCCCCACCTAATGAACAAAAACATATGTACACAATTAAATTGTTACGACAGTGGACAATAATACATTAAATAACATCTAATACATTGAAACATAGTGTGTACCTCCCAGTAAGCGGAAAGAACGTGTCATCAAAATGTGCTGGTCGTACAGATGGTATGCGATAGTACGCCCACAAAAAAAGCAACGACATACAACCACCAATGTCAGTCAATGTGTACTTCTACACTCAACATAAGTGCCTGTACAGTCAGGCAAGCACAACTCCTCCCCAACTTAGGCTGCCACAGGACACGAAATCGCACAGTAAAGACAGAAGCTTAAGGTGAACCTGAGCCCTGGACTTATCAGGGAACAAATAGCCCCCGATAAGTCTCATGATGTAAGCTCTGAAGTATTAACAGTCAAAATATAAACTAAAACTTTAATTTAGAAAACTAACCACAACATTCAATTTCCGTGCAATGTGGAACTCTGAAGTAACTCCGAAATTTTCCTGTGTCATCATGGACTTGTAGTATGAAATAGAAATGATTTTAAAGAGAGAGAAAATTATAGAGAGAGAGACAGAATGAGAAAATCATATGATGTGTGGGTTCTATTTATAGGATGCATGAAATCGTAACTTTGCTACGATTTCTTGAGACTAAATGAAAGCATCATGAAATCGTGGAGGGGCTATGATTTCTTGAGACAAAATGAAAGCAACATGAAATCGTAGAGGTGCTACGATTTCTAGAGAGAAAAGACAATGCAACATGAATTTGTAGCATTTCTACGATTTCCACAAATAAACAAGAAACAGGACACACGGTGGAATTAATGTATCTCTCACTGTGTATGTGGAAGTAATGTATTTTTATTTTATTTTTTGGGGGAAAAATCCTTAAACTAATGGGTAGAAAAATATGTCTACGAAAATGATTTTATTCTAATAATATTTAATAGGACATTTATTCGGTATCCAATATTTTTTTTATACTTATACCCAATTGTGTGTTTAACTGTTAGTTAGTACATATTATGGTAAATATAATTCGGTACCAAAGGAGCACGATAGTTGCGGTCACAACCCCCTTCCCTCGCGCAATGCGCGCTATCTCTTTATCTAGCGGCATGTTATGGATTGAGTTTTTCATAAATTGATAAAGTTAGATAATATCAATATAAATTAAATTAACTTTTGAAAATCACATGCCTAACATGTTACCAATTATTTAAATTTAAAAAATTTAATTAATTTTATTTATAAATTAATCACTATTTAACACATGGGTACATATTCTATATTTTTTTCAAGGTACCGAGTAAAAGTCCTATTAAATAATAACTTAAATTTGTAGAACACACGGTGACATTTTTCTTTCAAATCCTATAATTGTCAAAAAAGTAATTCACTCTGATTTTAGTGACTTGTCCATATTAGAAGAACTCCATCCATCCAAAATTTGCGTTTGGATATACATATAAATGGCAATAATAAATGTACACCCAAGATAGGGGATGGTGTAGGTGGGGCTTTCAATGCTTGGACCCAACCACATGATAACATATATACATGGTGATGGTGTCATTTTCTAACAATAATGCTTGACGTATAATAAAAATATGTCCAACTTATATTCAACGTGTGCTATTTATGTTACAGGATGTGTGCTATACGTATATGACATACACGTATATATAACACATATCTTGTAACATGGATAACACACGTTGGATACAAGTTGGATGTATTTCTGTTGTACGTCAAACATTATTGATTTTCTAACAGTGGAACGAAGATGCCATGGAAACTCACAAGAAGGTTCACAAGCGCCCAGAGGCATAGGGTACCCTTACAAATTGGAGCATTGTGGTTTTGTGGGTGCACTGAATTATGTGATATGTCCCTTGTTTATTCTCCGTGTGATTTAAGTCGTCTCTCTTTCACATGGGGTTAGATTGTAGGGCATATGCAACACAATTATACATAAAAAAAATTAATAATGTTTATCATATAACATAAATATATTCAACAAGTACGTATATAATGCGTGTTGTTGTCATACGTAATGCATGTCATACCTAATATTTCATATGTATAACACACATTATATATGACACATAATATACATTGAATACTAATTAAACATATTTATGTTGTACAATAAACATTTTACTCTATAAAAAAAAAAGGGTAAATATTTGACAAAATAACAATTCCGTTTTGTGGATATATAACAGTATCATCACTGTGGAGTGATAGGTACGGCAAATATAAAAAGGGTCGTTTGAGTCATTTATGTAAGTTTGCCCCAGCTCATTATCAATTTATCATTTGGCACCAAATCCAGGTAAACTTTTATTATGTTCAACTTTAATTAACACAAGCAATTAAAGTTTCTATATATAAATAAAAATATTTACACTTCTATCCAATGTGGGAATTTTGCATCCAACAACTTGAGACATAAATCATTTTATTTTTAACTAGTGACCTGATGACTCGTATTATTGTGTTTGTTAAGTCGTATGTTTTATTTTCTAATTTTTTAATTAATAACAGCTTTTAATTCAATCTCATTTGTGTTAATTTTTATGTAATAAATTGTATGAGAGAGTTGCTTTATTAATTGTGATGTGGAATCATTGAGTATTTGGGAGGTTTTTAAAGTATTGTTGTGTGGAGTGATTAAAGTATATGGGAGTTTTTTTAAGTAGTGAATTTTTAACTTCTTTTATGCTTTTAAGTTTTTGTTTTTTATGTGATTTTTTTATTTTTTAATATATTTTTAGAGTACATATCAATAAATACTTTTTTTAGTGCTCTTAGTATTACTCTCTCTATTTTTTTATTAATCAATTTTCTATTTTCACAATAATTAATATTTTAAATAATGATCGATTTCATCTAAAACTTAGTAAAAGATTAATGTATTTTACTACATTACCTTTAATTAAAATGGATACATTGTTTTAGGTAATATAATTTACTTGGTATAATAAAATGAATTAAATAAAAGTAAATAAAAAAATATATTAAATATTACATAAAATTATTAAGCGAATAAATAAAAAATATAAGCCTAAAATATAAAATAAACACATAAAAAAACGGAGGGAGCAGTAGATAAGAACTCCTTAGTGGAGTGATGTAATCTCTTTAAAAAATTCTTTAGCTTGTAGTCTTATCTATATTGGTGAGATCAATAGCAACATTTATCCTTGCCTAAATAAACTCTTAGGTCATTCACCTGGCCTGGCCCTTCTATTCATAATTCATTAAAGAATAAAAAACAAGTAATCATCAATACAACAACGAGGTACTCTTTATAGGTAAATTCTCTTGCGTGTGTATGTATGTGTGTGTGAGGGCGTTGCCTTTAATTTGTGAAAAGGCAAGAATGAAGATGCTCATTGCTGGGTGGAGCCTAGAGTTTTGACTTTATGAACCATTTGAGATAAGACAGAGGAAGACAAAGGTCACCCCACACACCATGCATTCTCATGATTAAGTAAACACAAATATTTGGGGTACAACAAAAAAATCAGCTAAAATAGATAACAAAGTCCATTTAACATTTTATGATCTAAATAACACTTTTAATTATGAGTATATTTTTAATGGGCTGAGTGGTTGAGGCCCAAATTCCTATTTGTTGGCTGTTTTGGCTGATTTTTTTTTGTTGTGCCTCTAACAATGCTCTTAAATAAATATTTATACAATAATGTTTGTCGTACAATAGAAATATATCCAATAATTATCCAACGTGTGTTATATATGATATGAAATGTGTTCTATGTGTACATATGCTATACAAATAGCACATATCTCATATCATGTATAACACACATTAGATATTTGTTGAACATATTTATGTTGTACGACAAACATTATATTATTTAATATTTATATCCATAAAATTAAATTAAATAGAAGTTGACACGACTTGCATTCTTTTTAGTGCCAAAAAGCTTACTGTTGGCCCTTTGGTATACAATGGGGGATTTTCCCAAACAAGTTTGCATATGTGTTTGATTGAATGATAAAATGATGTGTAAATTTTTATAGATAAACTTATATATGTAAAATTATACATCTATAAAAAATTATTCTCTGTATTTAATTATCACCTAACTAAACATATCCTAGTGTCTTACTTTGCTCTCTTCATATCAATTTTATTGTTTACTAGCTGCTTGTCGGACATTTTGTATCTGTCAAGTCGCATTTTTATTTTTATTTTCGAGTCATTTATTTATTTTTTAAATTTTTCTATAAAGATACATAAAAATAAAATAAATAGTAAAAGAAATAACATGAAAGATCTAGAGGTGGAAAGAGAAATAGAAGTGATTATCCTTTTACATTTATTTATTTTTATATTTTGTTAGTTTTAATTTTAGAATTAAAAAAAATAACTACCCAAAGGAGTGTGGATACCAAAAAAGTAGTTACGTTATTTTTTTCAAATTAACATATAGATAAATATGTTAATTTGTTAAAACATTTTAATCACCATATTTTAAAAAGCATTACAATAAATTAAAATAAAAAGTTTTGTTAAAACTATGCCGTAGCATCATTTTTTTTCATAAATTAAATTTGTTGAAGATTCTCAAGTACTTTTATATGGCTTAGTAACTACACTCAAATATTATGTCAAATGTTATATGTCAGACTTAGGTCAATAACTATATTATCTTGTATGAGTTATGACAAATGATCTAATTAAAGTTGATTAATCCTTATCTCTTCTCCTTTTATAAGCAGTGTTGTTGCTTTAGATTATCTAATTCTATTTCATGTTTTGGATAACATCAATTTCTCCGACAATTTATTTATAACAATAATATGACATGTTTATTATATTTTTATGAACAAATTAGTCGTAGTACTATATATATATTTTATTACTTTTGTCGAAAATTTGACAATTTGTTTCATTAAATTTGTAGCATTACTCATTTTGAATTATATATGGAATCTTTGAGTTTAATAGGAATATATAGGATTTAATTTATAGGGACACTTTTAATTTGTCTCCGCAAAAGATAAAATAAAGTCACTTAAGGCTCAACAAAGTCAAAAACTATAACTCTTTTTTTACTGTGTGAAATCAATTTCATAAATCAAAGCAAGTTCGTGGTTCACACACAGGAAAATGAAAACAATTCATTGCCTATACACTGAACAAACATAAGGATTATTCTCTTAAACAGGATGCAAGATTTTTTAAGGGAAAAAATAAATAAAAATGTAAATAGTAATATTGATACAAATCCTTTAGAATGAGGATCTCACTTTAAGAAATAAATTATCATTTCAAGATCAATAAAATTAAAATTGAGGTTGATTTCATTTTATTGATCCGAATATAAAACCCTCACTTTGTTTTTAGAAATGTCTTGTGTAAATCACAAAATCAGTTACTATCAATCATCATGTGTAATAATCCAATATTTTGAAACTAGTAATCAAATTTTTTAAATTGTTGGAAAATGTATAATAATAAAAGTTTGATTACTAGTTTTAAAATGTTAAATTATTATAAATCGTGACTGATAGTTACTGATTTTATGGTGTATATGTAATATTATTCCTTTTTTTTTTTCCATCTTTATTTTTTAGGATACAAATTTAAAGATATGAGCAGAGTGAGAAGGCGTATCTTCCTGAAGCCAAATCGAAGTAAAAAACAAAAGAGTAATTGTTAGGAGCATAGCCAACTTTTGATCTGTTTATCCTATATTTTAATATTGTTCTATAGTCAGTTCCATTATTCCTTACTCTTTTATCTTTTTGCATGATTGAGAAGGAGATTCGTTGTTGATAATTGGTACTTTATAGTCAATAAAATTGAAAATCATGTACCAATACATTTGGCACAAGTGATAAATGATTTGTTGTCCCTTAATTAAGGTCTCGGGTTCGAATCTTGTAGATGGAAAAATTTCTTGTTGGGGTCTCATCTGTCATTCTCAAGTACGCAACTCGGGACGATCGATTAGTCAAGACGAAACTCCGGATACCGTGACGAAAAAAAGAAAAATTGAAAACCACGTAGCTAGCTGCTAGCTTGATATTTGAGAGTGCTTTTTTCTTTTTTCCATCAAATGCCACCAACTTAAGAAATGAGTTGTCGTTTTCCATGTTGTTCAAAATTTCCTACTTGCTATTGATAGCAACCTTTGCCTCTTATCTTTGCCAGTGTCGGCAGCAGAACCTTCATTCATTCTACTAATAAAATTAAAATTAAAATGAAAATTAAATTATTGAACAAAGCAAATAAAACAAATTCGGGGAGTATGATTGAGCGGTAGAAGCTCATCCTCTCTTAACCAAGTATAAGGGTTCGATTTTCACATTAGGTATAGAAAAATCTTTAAAATTTCGATTCAGTTGTCCCACCCTTCGAGGTGCCTACAAGCCCGCAAGAGATTAGTCACTGTGGCCGGTCGACAGTGGATACCCCCGGTCATGAAAAAAAAAAAAGCAAATAAAACAAAAAAGTCTAATTTTAAAGAATTACCATGAATACTTCCTTTATTATAAGATGAAGTGACCATTATTAAGTATAACCTACTATACATTATTATTTATTTAATAGTGGATGAGGTGATAATTGACATAGAGATTAAAAAAATAATTCAATTGACGTTTTTTACGGTGTTAAAATTTAATAGTATTGTCATCCAATTTACTTGCATCACTTTTCTATTGAGGGTGAGATAATTATATTAACTATTATAGTTAATTTAACAATATATAGTTGAATGATTATGTCAAAAATATTAATATTGTCACTATATAAAAATAAATAATCCTACTTGTCATGTAGTAATTGGTAATCTGAAGAAGTTTATAATAAAAAATAAGTTTAATTATACTATATATCCTTATAACTTTATCACTTTTTCAATTAAGTTCCTGTAATTTAAAAATTTGAAATTGAATCTTAATAGTTTTAATTTTTTTAATTGAGTCCCTATCACTAATTTTTATCTAAAAAATTTAGAAATGTGATTAAATATAAAAGAAAAGAAAAAAGTTACTAAATTTGAATTAGATGTTATCTATATATAATTTTTAATTTTGTATTTTTTATACTTTTATTTTGTTTTGTATTATATTTTTATTTAATTAGTTTTTATTATATTTATTTTCTTTTGATTAAATTTTTATTTATATATTATGACAAGTAAATTATTCAAAAAATTAAAATGAAACTTGAAAGGAACTTTAGTTATATTAAATAGTACTATATTTTATAAAATTTTCAATTGATAAGATTAAATTAAATAGTATCAATTTATAAAATATTCACTAACAAATAATAAAAACGACTGTCTATCGAGTCGCTTTAATTATGTTACTATAGTATACTCCCCCGTTCCAAAATATTAGTCATTTTGCCTTTTTTGGTTCATTGGAAAACTAATGCGTCTAGGTACATTAGTTTTCCAATGAACTAAAAAAGGCAAAACGACTAATATTTTAGAACGGAGGGAGTAATATGTAGTAACGTGTATTTTTCCTATGCAATTAAAATCAATCATAATTCAAAATGTTTTAGAACTATTTAATTTATTGTTCATGGGAATTTTAAATTCTCATTCCTAATTCTAGTGGTTTTAGATTAGTCAAGTAACACTAGAGGAAAACAGACTCCTACTATGTTTAATCAATGTGTGATTTTCTTTTACGAGTTTTAATATTTATATAGTAGAGTTTAATTTTAATGTACTGACACTATAAAAGAATTTTATACTGTTATCCAATTAAAATATTCTGTGTGTAAAGTTTTTCAGATAATGAGAGAAAAAACACAATTATGACTGACGTAACAACACAGATTGAATAATTGTTTAAATAAGTTGTATGAAAGTCTGAAAGTGAATAAAAATTAAATCATATATAGAATAACTACATTCATCCACCCTTATAAAAATAGAAAACGACTTACCCACTAAGGGGGCGTTTGCCACATTACCGTGGAAGATTACTGGTAATCTAGATTACCTTGTAGATAGATTACCTCCAATTAAATTACCGGTAATCCACAGTACCTTGTTTGGTATATACAAATAACATTACTGGTAATCCACATTACTTTGTTTGGTATATTAAAAAGATTACAAGGTAATGTAGGTATATTACTATAATACCCTCTAAATAATTATAAAATGAATAATTAATCAAATATAATTATATTATATATATTATTAAAATACTTTTTAAAATACACATAAAATGAATTAATCAAATATAATTATATTTTGAATTTAATATCAATATTTTCAATTTTGATATTAATATAATTATTTAATAAAAATCAAAATTTATTAAAATAATTATAATATTCTTGCAAAGAGTACAACATAGAAAAAGTAAATATAATGCAATAAGTTAAAAAAAATTAACAAGAAATATTCTTGCAGCAGCAGCAAGCAGCAGGGCAGTGCTCCGGGAAGGTTGAGCGCGGTGCTCCAGGAAGGCTTGGCGCGGGCGCGGTGCTCCAGGAAGGCTTGGCGCGGGCGCGGTGCTCCGGGAAGACTTGGCGTAGGCGAGGTCACGCGCAGCAGCAGCAGGGCGGCTCGCAGTAGCAGAGCGCGATGGTTAAAGGGGAATGCGCGGTGGGTGGTTGATAGATTAGGATTTATGTTACAGTAGTGTGTTAGGAAATTATAAAATTAGGAATAGTAGTGTAATTTGTTAGAGAGATAATCGTGTAATAAAATAAATTAGAAGATTATCTGTGAGTGGTAATCCAGATTGCCACCTGATATGGGGTAATCTACATTACCACTTTGGAGCCGGGTAATCCACATTACCTCTATCTTTATCAAAACAAACGAATCAATCTGGATTACCAGGTAATTTAATTATAAGATTATCGGTAATCTATGCAGATTATCTCGTACCAGACGCTCTCTAATGTCTAAGGCAACCCAATACAAGCCCGTGAATGAGTGACAGAAATGGATGAATGAAAAGTGGTCTAAATAGGAATTTTCTCATATTTGTGTGGCATCTAAAAGCGCTTTTCAATACATATGTTAGAACAACATGATTTCACTGATTTGTACTCATGATATGAGCATGTTTGGGTGAGAGTCTGCAACATCTCAACCCAATTATAAAATATGTTTGGATTCTTTTATAATTGAGTTTAATCACCGGGCACGTTGCGGTAAAAGCAACAATACATTGTTTTTGCATTGAATAGTTTCACGTTCATCTCTATTAAATTGAGTTATGCTATAGGTACAAAATTATATCAATCAAAACAATTATAAATAAGAGTTTGGATTTAAATTACCCAATCTATTAAAAATACATGCATAATTAAAAATATTATTAGGACTAAAAGTGTTAAAATGAGTTTTTTTTTGTTTTTTTGACCAAAAAGATATTGTTACTCAAAACTTTGTATTTTAAATTTATCTTACCAATTTTATCCCTCAAATAAAGATATATTTTTAATAATCAAAGTATTATCCAGTCTAAAAAAATTATTTTATTTTCTTAAAAAAACTATTTCATTTTATAAGTTGTTCTAACCATACTTTTATTAATTATTTGTCAGTTAAGAAAATAATTATTATTTGTTATATTTAATTTTTTAAACAATCAGACTTAAAAATCAAAATATATAATAACATTTACATGATTTATATGATTAATTAATTATAGAATTATAATTAATTTATTTTTATATCATTATTATTTTTAATCATATATGAAAATATCTCAATAATAAAAATAAAATAAAGGGGTAATATTAAAAGAATATGCTAAAATATTAAATTCATATCCTTTTTTGGTAATTATATATTCAAAAGTAATTTTGATTTTGATTTTGAATATCTAAACAATATTTATTTTATCAAAATCAATTTTAAAATAAAAGTATTCAAACATAAATCATGTTAACATCAACACATTTTTAATCAAAATCAATTACATTTTTAATCAAAATCAATTTTACAGAATCAAGTTTATCAAAACTATCAAAACTCTTGTTTACAAACATCAATCCAAACATACACATAATGGTTATCACTATACTTCCTGTATTGGTTAATGCCATTAGCCTCACTAAGAGCGGGTGTTGAACTAGAGATCTAATTGAAAATTTTTGAAACACAATTAAAAATTTTTGAACTATTATAACACAATTAAAAATTTGATGAAAGTATAGGAACATGTATTGTACATTAATTTAAAAAACAAAACAAAAAATGAAATTTGATACACGGAATAGAGGCATAGTCATTGTTGCGGTACATCTTCCACTTCACCCTTTTTGTCAGCACTTTCCGGGGGTTCTGGGAGATCTTTAATCGCCTGCAAAAGAAAAAAATAATAATTCATAGGATCAAGGAACAATAAAATGACAAGATTGAAGACATTGCTTATATTAGTTTGAAAACAAGATTGGGTTATCACTTAATTGAGTGAGTGGTGGGTGGTGTGTACTAATTAGTGTCTATTTGGTTTGGAAAATTTTTTCAGGACTAATACCCAAAATGGTCCTCCAAAAATTCATCGCGGGACAAATTAGTCCCTCAGAATTTGAAAGTCCAATATTGGTCATTCATATTTTTAAAAAGGGGACAAATTCGTCCTTCCGTACATGTCCGTACAATGGTTTCTTTGTTGTACGGACATATACGGAAGGACGAATTTGTTCTCCTTTGTGAATGATCAAATTGGACTTTCCAATTATGAGGGACCAATTTATCCCGCGATGATATTCTGAAGGACTAAAATGGGTATTTAGTGAATTTTTCAGTGAAAGAAACAAGTTGAAAATAATTGAAAATGTTTGGTTTACCATTCTATTTCTAGAAAATGTATATTACTTTAAAAATAATTTATTCTAGTGGAAAAAATATTAGCCTTTACTTTTATTATCTTATAACAACCCTCTTAAATCCACTTTTTAATATATTTTTCAAACACAAATCAATCTTTTCTATATCAATTATTTTAAAAATAATTCTTTTAACATTAATTATTTTAAAAACACTTCTATTAAAATCTAAACCAAATGAACTCTTACCTGATAGAGATACCAAGAAGCAAAAGCATCTGTGGCTGCATACTCCAATTGCTCCTTTGACAAAATAGGACTCTCCCAATTTCCCAGTCTTATTTTGTTTGGCTTTTTAAGCTGCAAATTTAACAGGCTTGTGTTAGGGTGTGTTTGGATAAGTTTTGTAAGACTCACTTTTTAACTGAAAAAAAAAAAGAATTTCCCATATATTTGAATAATTTTTTGGAAATAATTTCAGAAAAATCTACTCCCAGGTTTATTGTAGAAAGCTCAAAAGAGTAACTTCTAAGAAAGAGTATGTTGAAGCCTTTTTCTGTTAGATATAAATTTTTTCAAGATCACTTTTTTCAAAAGCTGAAACAAACGTATCCTAAATATAGTCTCAAATTAGTTCATCCTTTTCAAGAAAGCAGTTAAAACACCTCCCTGCTACCTATCAATTTTGTTACCTCTCTAGGGGCAAAGATAAAAATGCTCTATTGAGGACAAAATGAGCAAAGAGAAAATAAAAAACATGTCATTACTATGGTATTTATTTTGTCATTTGAATGTTTCCAACATGTCTATCAATTCAGTTAGCCTGAGAATCCCTTTTTTACCATTTGAAGAACCTAAACTTCATTATGAAAACCAAACCAGACCCTATTGGCCTATATCAAAAAGAATAAGAATCAATGGTCTGTTCAGAACAGCAAAATGGCTTAGGAATAATAAAGTAAATGCATATAATAAACAAATTTTTTTAGAAATAAAGAACTTGCAAGTTGCATCAATTTCGAATGATGCCTATTCTCATTCCTTTTTTTCATTAAAAATATACATCATTTAACCCCTATTCAGTAATTAACAAATATTTAGGGCAAAATATAGTAATAATAACATTGATAAGTATATCCACACCAAAAAAATATTGATAAGTTTATATATATATCGCATATGTAACATCTAATAATGCATTAAATGGTGAGGGGGCCTCCCACTTTCCAATGTGTGGCTAAATCTAGATCCAACAAAAGCCACCATTTTTAAAAGGATTCAGGCATTCTGCCATATGTAAACTTGCAAAAGGGGTAAACAGGTCTGAGGTCTGCCAAATTCAAATTGTAAAAGTTAACCAGCTAGTTTGGAAGGGTGCAAGACTATTTCTTTGTGGCATCAGGTATTAAATGACAAGACCAACCGAATCATCAGGTTTAGAGTTCAGGGTTTAGGATTTAGTCTGGTTTTCAGAGAATTGGACTAAGGAACAAACCTGCTTGGATAGAAGCTTTTCAGCCAAAGATGCAAGACTCCACTGCTGAGGACTTCCACCTAGCTTTTTATTAGCATCAAAAGAAAGATCTACCACGCCCTTAATAGATATCTTATAATCTCTAAAAACCTTAACAGCATCACCGCCAATCCCAACTCCAACCTTGAACATGTGAAACATTGTGTTAATATGTATGATAGTGCAATGGATAGAAAGTAAAACAACAATAAAAGTAAAGTCCAGCTTAGCAGAAAAACCTTCAAAATTAAAGGATCTTCAAGCAAAAGCTGTAGATTTGGAGGGACTCCAGAATGAATCAGATGTAGAACATAACAATGACTGGCCCCATAACATATCTGCATCACTGCAACCTTCCCGGGTGGAACACCTACGAAAGTTTTATACAATAATGATTGAGCAATTGTAAGTCATGGAAATCTTCTCTTTCAAAGAAATGATTTTGTAATGGCAAAAGGGAAGCTCATCTCCAGCAGAATTGGTAGGCAATGCCCCTGTTACCATCGGTGAACAAAGCCTAAAGAAGAAAGACAAATCATAAAATTCAAAAACAACAACTCTTATCCCACTATGTGTGATCGGCTACATTGATTAAACAATGTCATTGCACTCTATCGTAAATTATGTTAGGATTCAACATTAGAAATCAAACATTTGGCTCGAATAAGGACTTTTAATCCTCAAAATACTCAAATTATGAGTTGTAACCTTCATACATATTTAACACAATATAGAAGATCTTCCTCCCACAAAATAGTCTAGTTAATAACATTTTAAGATACAAACTCCCAAACCAATACTAGTCAGATAAAGGCTGCCATAATGTTACATGCCCCGGTAAGATGAGGACAGTAGGAGAAGCTTCAATGAACACAAAAGGGGAAATAAAACCTCCACCTTATCTGTTCTTGCTTGTTACTGTTTTATTGCTCTTATTTGGTTCCAGCTGTTACACAAAACCAGCAGGCAAAACAGTACCTTCACTCTAGTTCAAATACTAAACCCCAAATAAATAATAAGGTTAAACCACCAATCTGACTCTTAAAAGATCAATGCGCTAACAAATTAGCCCTTAAAGGATGTTCTATTAGTTTGTGGGTACCTTTAGTGTAGGCAAAATATACTTTAAGGACTAAGTTGTCAACACATCAATATTTTTGGGGCTAAATTGTTGGTGTATTGATCTTGTAGGGATCGATTTGTTAGCAAACTGATATTTGAGGTATCGAGCTAAAAAAACATCTTTTAAGAACAAATTTGCCAATATGTTGATCTTTTGATGGTCAAAATGGTGGTTCTTCCGAATAATAATAATAATAATAACAATAATATATGATACAGAATCAATATATGCTGCAATTCTACTGGACCCAATGACAATATGTAAAAGCCAAAATCAAATATTTTCAAAAGGAAAACGATTGAACAAACCTCTTTTAAAGGAAGGTCTCCACTCTATGTCAAACCCAAGTGCAATTTGCACCATCTCTCTTTTCTTTTCTTCCAGAATTTTCAAGAGCTTAGTTGCAGTTTTCTCTACATCCTGAGATGTCCGGCTATACGTAATTTGGCCACCATACTTCATTACAGGCAGTCTCATCCTTGAATAGCCTGTGTGAGAGTAGGGGGAAAAAAGCATCATCAGTTCAATTGCAAAGTGTAAACACACTAATACTCTAATAACTTACCTTTTATACTTAATCATCAAGTGTTATTCTTTGATTCCATTGTTCTTTAAATCTAAAAAATAAAATATGCGAAAAATAGTCATACTCATTTTCATTTGAAAACCAATACTTGAAATTAAGGGTTTTGGCGTGAAAACATAACATATTAATATAACATCTAGTCACATAAAGGCTTAGCTGATCACATACAAGATCATCCACTTACATCACACAATCCCATAAATAACCATAAAACAATACAAGTCATAAGTCACTTAATACATCATACTTTAATAAATCAACAACTTGCTAAGTGTCTTCCATATGGGCTAGACGCAAAACCTCGTGATCCATTTAACAACAACATCAAAAGGTAAGAAATAAACATAAGAGATAAACACAACACAGACTGCCGACCAACAAGGATTCGAACATTGTACAACAAACACTTGAGTCATAGTCAACTTCTCCTTTAGCTCTTGAAAACTTACTTCACACTCTAGCAACCAAACAGAAGGGGTCTTATTCGTAGTGAGTTTGTTCGAGGGTAATGCAATCTTTGAAAAGTGTCTGATTAACCGACATAATAATCGGTCAAGCCTAAAAGTCTAGGATCTCGGTCAATAATGTAGGTCTCTCCCAACTCATCACTACCTCTATCTTACTAGGATCTAGTGAGAAAACACCTCCTGATACCACATGCCAAAAGAACTTCACCTCCATTAACCAAAACTTAGATAACTTTGCAAACAACTTCTTCGCCCTTGTTAAGAATGGCTAAGTTTCAAGACAATATATATGGAAATAAATTAAGATATTCTAGGCAATTCATTAGGATATTCTGACCAATTAATTTGTTTCCTAATCTTTCTCTTTCAGCTGACATATCCCTATTATTTTGCCCTTGCCCGTAATATCTTAACATAGTGAATATATATATATGACTGCCTGGCCAGATTAAGGCTATGGCTTCTACCTCCTCTCTTCTCTTAACCTTATAACATGGTATCAAGAGCCTTTGATTCCTGAAGGTCACATACAACCGTTCTCGCCCTTCCTTTTTCTGTCCTCTTTTTTTTTTCTCTATGATCAATCACCGACTGTACTGGGCTGATTCGGTGATCTCCTTGTCTCCTCCTCCTTTCTTTTCTCTCTGGTGGGCAGCCTAGACTTGGCTGCCGGTTGATGTCTTGAGGTGATCTACAAGGGATCACGCTTATTGGAGAGGCGAGCCAAGGGTGTCTCGCGTTTGTAAGAAGCTGCACAACACTTTGTTGTTGGTTTGAGCCACACAGTACACACCAGATCTTGCTCATTGGACGGTTGTGTAGCTCAGTTTGGTTTGACGTGTTTACAACGACAATGACGGATGACAAGAAAATTGAAGTTATCTCCTCCAATACCAGAATTACTGATCGCAAACTAAGTGACACCAATTATGTTCTATGGAAGGGATTTGTTAAGAGACATCTCTCTTGCAATGGCCTAGACGACCGTCTCAGTACTAACCCGCCCAAGGAGACTAAAGACAAGTGGCTGCAGGAGGATGACAGAATTCTTAATCAAATTCTGAACTCTATGGAATACCATATCCAGGATTTGGTTGGGTATTGTAGTACGGTAAAAGAATTATGGACATATCTCGAATCTTTATATGCTAGTAAACATAATTTGTTGCATGTTCATGAGTTGTTAACAGGCTTATATCGGGCAGAGCAGAAAGGTCAACCATTACTCCAATATTATTCTAATGTCAACCGAATGTTTGAGGAAATGAAAGCCTTGTATCCACTGACAAATGATGTCAAACAGATGCAAGAACAGCGCAAAACAATAATTGTACAGTGTTTTTTTGGCTGGATTAGATTCTGAGTATGAGGTGGCCCGCACCCAGCTTCTCACGGGCTCAGAACTTCCTGGAAAGTTATTTGAAGTTTTTTCTCGACTCCAACGGGTCTGCAAAGATGCTGGAAAGGATGCTTCTGTTGGAGAACTTACTGCCTTAGTGAGCTCCATATCTCGGATTGACAACACTCTTGGTGGGAGAAGTGGAAGTAGCAGTAGCAGTAGCAGAGGTGGCGGGAGAGGTGGAGGCAGAGATGGTTCTCGCACTTGTCATCATTGTGGGGAACCTGGTCACATAAAGAAAAATTGTTGGAAACTCCATGGGAAGCCGTTACACCTTCCCACACCTAAATATGCCCATGCTTCCACACAAGAAGGCTTACTACAAATCCCTACTATAACTCAACAAGACATGCCTGTCACTGTTGCAGTCTCGGTCGATGAATATGCACGCCTCACTCAGTTTTATGCTTCACAACAGCCTGCTTCATCTTCCATAGTTACTGCAGTCCAGACAGGTAACCCAACAACTTGTCTTTCCACTACCCCTTGTGGTTGGGTCATTGACTCTGGTGCCACAGATCATATGACAGGAAACACAGGCATCTTATCCAACATTGTTCCCTCATCCCATTTCTCTCATGTCACTTTAGGAGATGGTTCCACTTCTCAGGTCACAGGAAGTGGTAATGCACAACCCACTAGTTCCTTGCCTCTTCTGTCCTTTGTCTGCCTAAATTTCCTTTTAATCTTCTCTCGGTTAGCCAAATTAGAAAAGCTCTTAATTGTGGTGTTTATTTTTTCCCTGGTCATTGTATTTTTCAGGATCTTGATACGAAGAAGATTATGGGCAGTGATCGTGAATCAAGTGGCTTGTACATCCTTGATACACCTAGTGACAATGTGTCCCGTCTAATTGCATGCACTAGTGGGGTCTCTCCATCTCTTCACCAACTCCATTGTCGTTTAGTTCATCCTTCTCTTCCAGCCTTAAAGAAACTTTGTCCAAGTCTGAATTTTGTGTCTACCTTAGACTGTGAGTCTTGCCAATTGGCAAAACATCGTAGGGCTTCCTATTTACCTAGAGAAAATAAGCAGGCTATATCCCCATTTGACATTGTACACTCGTGTTGGTTATATTTCATGAAACAGCGGTCTGAGTTATTTTCTATCTTTACTGCCTTTTGTGCTGAAATTAACACACAATTTAAAACTGTTATCGTGTTTTGAGAAGTGACAATGCCAAAGAATATTTTTCTGCTCAATTCTCCAATTTTTTATCTCAACAAGGCACCATTCACCAGTCTTCTTGTGTTTCCACTCCTCAACAAAATGGGATTACCGAAAGAAAAAATAGACACCTCTTAGAAACAGCAAGAGCACTTCTTTTTCAGATGAAAGTTCCAAAGGTATTTTGGGCAGATGTTGTTGCTACAACATGCCATTTGATTAATCGTATGTCCTCTGTGGCTTTGAATGATAAGATTCCCTTCTCAACTATTTTTCCCTCTTGCCCCCTGTTTCCTTTACCCCCACGAGTATTTGGATGCACTTGTTTTGTTCAGGATATTCGCCCACATATTACTACTAAACTTGATCCTAAATCTCTGAAGAGTGTATTTGTTGGCTACTCTCATTCCCAAAAGGGGTACCTTTGCTTTTCTCCCGATCTCGGACGGTATTTGGTATCTCCAGATGTCACTTTTTTTGAGTCCACACCCTTCTTTCCTAATGTTGTTTCTCCATCTCCATCTTTTGATGAGGACTTTCTTATCTACACTATTGCTTCTAACAATCCACGAGTACGTCCACCAATCACACAGGTATATACTAGGAAACCTCGCCACCATGATTTGGTTGCTACTACTGAAGCTAAATCTCAGCCACTGCCTATGGCTTCTTCGGGCTCAGATCCAACACCTTCTCCATCAGATCTTGATCTTCCTTTGCCCTTAGGAAAGGTAAAGGGTCCTGCACTTACCCCATCTCCTCCTTTGTCCATTATAATGCCTTGTCCCCTTCTTCTCATTCCTTTGTTGCCTCTTTAGACAGTGTTGCTATACCTAAAACTGTTGCTGAAGCGTGTTCTCATCCTGGTTGGCGTGCTGCAATGGAAGAGGAGATGAGTGCCCTTGATCATAACCATACTTGGTTTCATTGCCTCCGGGAAAGAAAGCAATTGGTTGTAAATGGGTGTTTGCTGTCAAAATGAATCCAGATGGTTCCATTGCTCGATTAAAAGCAAGGTTGGTTGCTAAGGGATATGCCCAAGTCTATGGTATGGATTACTGTGAAACATTCTCCCCTGTTGCAAAACTTACCTCAGTACGGTTATTTATTTCCTTGGCTGCTTCTAAAGGTTGGCAACTTCATCAACTTGATGTTAAGAATGCATTTTTGCATGGTGATCTTCAAGAGGAGGTGTATATGGAGCAACTGCTTGGGTTTGTTGCTCAGGGGGAGTTAGGTAAGGTATGTAAACTTCTTAAATCCTTGTATGCACTGAAACAATCCCCAAGAGCTTGGTTTGGGAGATTCAACGAAATTGTCATCAAGTTCGGGTTACAACGGAGTGCATATGATCACTCTGTAGTAGTCTACGTGGACGATATTGTCATTACTGGAAATGATGTCGAGGGAATTACTGTACTAAAAATCTCTCTGCAGAATCAGTTCCAAACAAAAGACTTTGGTACTCTTAAGTACTTTCTTGGGATTGAAGTCTTAAGGAGCAACAAGGGGATTATCTCAGAGAAAATATGTTCTTGACTTGCTGGATGAAATTGGGTTGCTGGCTGCAAAGCCATACACTCCATTACTGCCAAACAAAAAATTAACAGCTGACGAGGGAGAATTAGCAACAAATCCTGAGAGGTATAGGAGAATTGTTGGGAAGCTCAACTACCTAAAAGTGACTAGGCCAGATATTGCATATTCAGTTAGTATTGTTAGCCAATTTATGTCTTCACCTAGGAATGTCCATTGGGATGCTGTCATTCACCTTCTAAAGTATCTCAAGGGTTCACCTAGACGTGGGATTCAGTACCGAAGTCATGGGCATTGTAGGGTGGAAGCTTTCTCAGATGCTGATTGGGCAAGTTCTCCAGATGATAGAAAATCCACTACTGGGTACTGTGTTTTTGTTGGGGAAACCTGGTTTCATGGAAAAGCAAGAAACAAGGAGTGGTGGCTCAATCTAGTGCTGAGTCTGAGCGATGTGGGACTCGCTCCGGTCGCTAGCGACCACCCACTCACTAGCGAGAAACACTTGCTCGCCAGCGAGCAACTCGTTGGCAGCAAGACAAAGACGCGTTCTGACGCGTCCTGCCGGGTCCTAACTGAGTCATTCCTAAGGGATACTGTGATACGAGGTATCACAATCTCCCCTCCTTTTAAGAATTTGGTCCCCAAATTCCATCTGAACGTAAAGCTGACATACGTATAACTGCTGCTATGGATCAACAGGTCTAGAACTTCACAATCCTTAACCAAAACGTTACCTGTGAAATTGGGGTTGGTTGTTTGAGCTTCCTGACATGTAAGCACAGAGAGACGGGACTGTCCTCCACTGCCAGGTCCTCTGCTATCTGATCTCCCCCCGCCACCACCTCTACCAGAAGGTGCGAACAATCCTTCCTGGCTCTAAACTGACTGTACTCCGTGCGCGGCTACCTGAACTGACCCCTCGCAAGGTGCTCGCTGAAGAAGAGGGCACTCCTTGATCTTGTGACCCTCATAACCACAATTATAACATCCTCTGGTCCCTCTGCGACACTCTCCTGAATGAAGCTTCCCACAAGTCTAGCACCGGGGATAAGACGATACCGAACCTCCAAGGTACTGAGAAACCGAAGGGTGCACCGGTGTGGTCGTTGAGAAGGTGACCCTATTCGGCTGGTACCCCTGAGACTGTTGCTGCTGCTGACTGTGGGCTGGGGCTACTCCGCCCGAGAAAGAACCCGTGTGCTTTGCTTTCTTCATAATCTCCCCTCTGGCATGGGCATCCATGGTTATTGTCTCAACTGCAAGGGCTGCATTCACTACCTCTGTGTACCTCTCTGACGTCAGAAAACTGATCAGGCTGAATCTGTACTGGCTAGGGAGGCCCTGAATGAAACGCTTCACTCTCTCGTTCGGGGTCATAGGGAACTGAGTGACCCCTGCGAGCCGAGTGAACTCTGCCTCGTACTCGGTGACCGTCAGGGCTCTGGTCATCCTCAGGTTCAGAAAGGTCTGCAATGCTCTATCTCGCAAGCTAGCGGGGAAGAACCTCTCTTTGAACTCGCGGGCAAACTCCTCCCATGTCAAACGTGGAGAATCCGAGTCTCAGCTGTCTTGTAGCAATTCGTACCATCTAGCTGCAACACCTCCTAGCTGGTGTCCAGCCAACTCTGCAGTCAACTCTGATGGGATGCTGTAACACCCCGCTACTCAGGGGTGTCCGTGCGAAGGGTACTGTCCCAACGAACACGCTAAATGTATACATGAACTATTAAATAAACTGGATTATCTGAAATATAACTGTATATAACTGAATAAAACTGATATAACTGTATAACTGTATAACTGTGTAACTGTATAACTGTTGAAAATATCTGAAACGTAACTGAAAGGTAACCTGCCTCTAAAGTCTGGAGCAACTAATATAACTGGAACTGAAAAGTCTCATAAAACTAATGACTGAAATAAATGTAAAACAATAACTAAAGGGCTCCACGAACGAAGCGGAGCTCACCCAGGATATCTGCTGACACGACCTCTAACGGATCAACGGTTCCTCGTCGACGGCGGGATCGTACTCTGAAAATGGTTGATGAGGGGTGAGTCATCGACTCAGTGATGGGGAAAATGCATGCAATGCAACATTCACAACACATACATCACATACTAACATGTTATCAATCGCACAAACAATATCCTGTCTAGCTGTCACACTAAAGCCTGCATACCAAGCCTCTGTACTGTGTACTGTATCTGTAATCTGTCACCTAGCGCGCAGCATAGGCATAGCTAAATCTGTCTCAGCGCGCAGCATGAGTTTACTCATATCTGACCCTCGTGGGGCATATCTGTATCTGTAACCAAGCCGTCCGGTAACCGGGATCGGAACGTACCTGGCGGGCTCGGGCGACTCACCGCTAATTAGTAAATCATACTAAGATACCGGGATCTGACCGCCGGCCATAGCGTCTGACGTATACTAATCAGGGGCGACGTAACTATTCCAGACAGTCAACACATAACTTGCTCAAACAAATCATACATGTCCTAAATTCTGCTATTAGTCTATTTATCTGTCGTATATCGCATGTTATATCATAAAGCAGTAAACAGCCAACCAATCAGCAATTCACATACATAGCATGAAAACATAAGTCTTTCCTATTCTACTCTAACCACCTAACATGTTACTAATTCTACTTCTACTCTACATACAAACACATGCATAATAACTGTATTAATATATTTCCTAATTATCTAATTATCAAACATAAATACATGCTATGAATGCTAAACTACATGCAAGACCTCCACTCACCTGGATAATCCTGACTCTGAGAAGCACCGTCGGCTCCGGCTCCAGCCAGCGGCACTGCGTTCGCACCTGAAGTGCAAAAAGGACCCATTAGGACCCCTGAAGAAGAAAAACAAAACTTGAACTGCTGCTGCGTCACGCCGTCGCTAGCGAGATACTGCTGCTCGCTAGCGATGGGCCGGTCGCTGGCGAGCTCCTCTTGCTCGCTGGCGACCCTCGCGCAGAAAAGGGGCAAAACTGACTTTTCACTCATCGTCGGGAAATTGCTCAAGCAGAGTATCCCCAAGACGTCGAAACCTCACTCCGACAGAGTTCCTTTACTGAAAAAGGAACGCCCAAAAGCACTGCTCTTAAAAGGCGTGAGAATGAGGTGTGAAGAAAAGGACTCAACTACTACTCATATATATAGGTGAGGTGAGGGGAGTTGACATCATGCTGCGTCCGATGTGGGACTTCGGACGGTCGCTAGCGACTAACTCATCGCTAGCGGGCACTGGCTGCTCGCTAGCTAGCACCTGCTGACAGCAAACGCTGTGACGTCTGTTCTGCATAATGTGGGACTTGGTCCCGTCGCTGGCGACATGCTGGTGGTCGCTGGCGACTAGCTACTCGCTAGCGAAAGCTGATTGCTCGCTAGCGAGTCCCATCTGACAGCAACTTGCTGACGTGTTTCTAACGCGTCCTAAAGAGAGTCCTTCCTAAGGGACACTGTGATACGGGGTATCACAGATGCGTAGAATCGCTGCCTTCTTCTGGATCCATCCCAGAAAGTCCATTGGATCCTGATCTGCTGGAGCACTGAAGAATTGCGAAGGATTAGACTGGATGAAACGGTCAATCAGCACATCCTCCGAATTCTTTGCGGATGTCACCTGAGCTGCCTCCTGCTGGGCCCCAACGGTCTGCTGTGTACGCGCTACCTGCTCTGCTAGTGCGGTTTGCTGTGCCAACGCATTCTGTTGTGCCTGCATAGCTACTATTTCTGCTAGATCGGAGATGGCGTCTCGTAAACGCCTACCTCCATGACGGGAGCCGGAAGATGAAGAGCGGCGGCGAGGAATCATGATCCTGGCAAGGTCAAACCATAAAACTTATCAGAAAAGGATTATTAATGAAGGCTCTGACTACTAAGGAACTTATTTGATTTTTTTACTTTCTATGAACCTCTCGTGACACTACATTCCATGGCAATGGACGTGCTTCCATTTGCATGGTTGTTGTGACACTTAAGATTCCTAGCTCCAGATTCTAGGGGCTCTATCCCTACAAATACGCTACTAAAGCATAACATAAAGACTAAACATAATATCATATTGGGTCATAGCATAAATAATCTGATATAAATCTAAATAAATAACTATATAATATCCAAATGAGTACTGCAAATCATCTGAAACATTAGTACTGATATGTATATTGTATCATAATTCTAATAAAGGAGTTCTGTCTCTAAAGTCTGGAGCAAAACTACTACATAGATCTGTGTGTAAAAATATAAACTAAACATAGACTGCTATCAAACTGACTAGACTCCATGAAAAATGCGGCGCTCACCAAAAAGTAACTGCAACACGACCTCTACTGGATCAACGGTCCCTCGTTTGCGTCCTGATCGTACTCTGAAATAAAATTGCGGTGGCATGAGTCACAAGCTCAGTGATGGGGTATCATGCACGTCATGCAGCACATGCAACATGTTATCAAACACACAAACGTTGTCCTATCTACATAGCTGCGCTTCTCTGACGACGGTTGCGTATCGTCGGAGGTATTGAACTCGAGCCCCCCATGTTAAACTGTATTTGATACTAATTGACGGAACACGAGTCGTCCTACTGTAATTGCGATTTGGACCCCGCTAGTCCACTCGGGTGAGGCCAGTCGCAAACTGTATAGTATGTGAATGTGATGGAACACAAGTTGTCCTACTGTAACTGCGATTTGGACCCCGCAACCACTCAGGTGAGGTCAGTCGTAAACTGTATCTGTATGACGGAACATGAGTCGTCCTACTGATCATCATCTTATCTATATCATACTGTATCTGAGGTGGGACTCGAGGCGTCACATGGTAGCATTTCACTGCTAAACTCAACCGGGAGCTACATATAAATACATACTACAACGGTGTCGCAGACTACGTAAACAATCATCATACAGTTCTACAATCATTCTACTAATATCATACGTACTATGAGACTGATCATATATCATGATCTACTGCATAGCATATCATAAATCATTCCGGTACATAGAGATAATCATATCACATAACATAATTACAATGGATCTCTAAGTCATCTAACCAGTCCTAGCATGTTATCTTACTAAGGCATATTATCTATTAAGGTGTATTATCTACTAAGGCATGTTATCTATCTAAAGCATGTTATCTATCTAAGTATGTTATCTATCTAAACTTATCGTCTACTTAAGCATATTATCTACTAAGCATGTTATCTACCTAAACGTATAAACGTAAACATAAATGCTACTATATGGCTCTGTTATCAATAGTGGCGCTATAGCGCGCGAACGCGGCGTGGCGGCGCGACGGCGGAGCGCGACGCGGAGCAGTTTGGAGTAGCGCCGGTCGCGATTTCGGAGCAGGAAGCGGGTGCGAATCGCGGAGTCGCGTGCGCCGCTTGAAGTTTCTCTGTTTTGAGAACTTCTGACCTATAGGCTCTTAAAAAAAGGGTATCCAGGTCATTTAACCTAATAAAATGGGGGTATTTTAGTAAATTTGTACCCTATCAAATTAAAATATAATCACTCACTCCTTCTAAATCAGTACGTGATCGTTTCATACTTTTATTATCATTCGAAACTCTTCTTCTTCCTCTTCTGCACTGTCGCACTGCTACCTCAACAATTCCCGGCGGACGATCAGGCGCGGCGGCAGAGCGGACCGGCGGCAGAAGACATCGAGCACAATGAGCGGATCTGCCGGAGCAGGTTCTGTAACTTCTGTTGTTGTTCTCTATTCTATTTTTTTTTAATCTGTTTTCATTAAAAATGTTATCTTTCTCATCTCCATCCATCTCTGTTATCTTTTATTTTTGTTAAAGAAAAAATTCTTTGTTCCTTTTTTTTAAATAAAATTAGGATTGTTTTATTTTTATTTTTTCATTAAAAATGTTATGTTAATAACTTAATATGTTCTTAATCTTTTCACAATATTCTTTGTTCATTCTGTTCTTTTCTTTTTCTTTCTTTTAAAATTCTTTTGAAATACTGTTATTTTAAAATTCTTTCTTTCTTCCTTTCTTTTTCATTGTTTTATTTTTTATTTTTTATTTTCTTTTTAATGCAGCAACACCATCCACCGAAGCTAGAACTGGTCCTTTTGCTGCTGGTTTGGTTAAACCCACTGATAACAACATTGATATAGCTTGGAAATACAACAGTTTGAAGGATATCAATGTTAGAAAATCTGTCACGTGTGACTTTTGTGGCAAAGTGACAAGTGGTGGGATTACAAGAGCGAAGAGACACCAAATGGGTGTGAAAGAAGATGTCGGTGCATGTCGTAAGGTCCCCCCTGAGGTTAAAAAAGAGTTGAAGGATGCTTTAGAGAAGAAGAATGCAGAGAAGGAAGTTGTATATGGTGATATTGGAGAAGATGAGAATGAAGAAGAAGACTTGGCAGAAATATATCATCTTAAAAGTGGGAAAAGAGTTGGCCATGATGCTTCAAATTTGGCAAGGCCTAAGAAAAGTGTGAAAGGTCCAATGGATTTGATGTTTCTTAAGGATCGTCAAACTACCATTAAATTGGGGAAGAATCATCAACAAACAAGCATCAATGATGCATGTGACAAAGAAGCAAGGAGAAGAACTAATCAATACGTAGCTCGATTTTTGTATATGAATGGGATACCGTTCAATGTTGTTAGGTCAAAGAGCTTCAAACAAATGCTTGAAGCAGTGGGCAACTATGGTCCACATCTTAAGTCTCCGACGTACCATGAAGTAAGAGTTACACATCTTAACAAGGAATTGGAGCATACTAAAGAGATGTTAAAGGGTCATGTGGAAGAAAGGGTGAGATATGGATGCTCAATAATGTCGGATGGGTGGACAGATAGGAAAAATAGAACCTTGATTAATTTCCTGGTTAATTGTCCATCAGGGACGATGTTTGTGAAAAGTGTGAATGCTTCCTCATACATGAAGACGGGAGAGAAAGTCTTTCAGTTGCTGGATAAGTTTGTAAAGGAGATTGGTGAAGAGAACGTCGTCCAAGTGGTGACTGACAATGGGAGCAACTATGTCTTGGCTGGTAAGCAACTATGTCCAAGACTACAAAACATAATTACGATTTTTACTTTTAGTTTTTGATTATCTTATTTTATTCTATTCATATTAATAGGTAAATTACTTCAAGCAAAGAGGACACATCTCTTTTGGACTCCATGTGCTGCACATTGTGTAGATTTAATGCTAGAAGATATTGGAAAGATTTCTCAAGTTAAGAAGGCGATAAATAAAGGCATTTTTCTTGTGGGTTTTATCTACAATCATTCGTTAGCATTAAACACAATGAGGACATACACTAACAAAATGGAGTTAGTAAGGCATGGAGTCACAAGGTTTGCCACAACATTTCTCACGTTACAAAGGCTGTGCAAAGTGAAGAACAACCTTCGAAGGATGTTTACTTCAGAGGAATGGTCGAAGTCCAAGATAGCTAAAGAAGCCAAGGGAAAGAGGGCAACAGATATTGTACTTAGTGCATTATTTTGGATTGACGTAGAATACTCTATCAAGGCTATGGGGGCTCTTGTCCAAGTCCTTCGACTTGTGGAAAATGAGAAAAAGCCTGCAATGGGTTACATATATGAAGCAATGGATAGGGCTAAAGAAACTATCCAAAGAGCCTTCAAAAATGTTGAAGCTAGGTACAAGGATATTTTTGCTATCATTGATAGAAGATGGGATTCTCAACTTCATCACCCTTTGCATGTTGCTGGCTATTTTTTAAATCCTGAGTTCTATTATCCAAACTCACTTAGAATTGAGAGTGACCATGAAGTGATGGATGGCCTTTACAAGACTATTGATAGGCTAATTCCAGATTTGGAGAAGGCTCAAAAGGTGACGGATGAAATAGACCTGTTCAAGAGAGCTAGTGGCATATTTGGAGGAAGGTTAGCAATATCGCAAAGGGACAAAGTGGCTCCCGGTAAGAGTTAATTTTTTATACTAATTAATTAATTATTTTATTATAGGTCAGTTTAAGCTAATTAATTTATTATTGAATTTTTATCGTAGCTGAGTGGTGGAAGAAGTATGGAGCGTCTGCCCCTAACTTGCAACAATTTACAATTAAAGTGCTGAGTTTAACTTGTAGCTCAACTGGGTGCGAGCGCAATTGGAGTACCTTTGAGCAAGTAAGAAACTTCAAATATTGAGTGTCAATTGAGAAATTTTATTTTTCAAATATTGGTTAAAAACTTACAAATTTTTATTATTATGAATTTATGATAGATTCATTCTAAGAAAAGGAACAAACTTGAGCACCAAAAGTTACAAGACTTGGTTTATGTCAAGTACAACCAAACTCTGAAAGAACGTTTTGATGCTCGTGATGTAATTGACCCAATTGTTTTGAATGAGGTCAATGAAAATTGTGAGTGGTTGGGCGGACAAATAGATTCGGATGATGATGAATTGGTGCACAGTGACGATGACTTAACTTGGATGGATGTTTCTCGAGCGACTGGAGCTGATGAACCATCAAGAATGACTAGACATACTTCAAGTTCAAGAAAAGGGAAGGAGAAAGCTATTGAAGAGGAAGAATATGAGGAGATAGAGTCTGAATCTGAAGATGAGGATCATGGAGAGCAATTCTTTAGAAGTGATACTGATGAGAGTGATGAAGATATGCTTTTGATGGATGATGATAGTTAATTAGTATTTAGATTTTACTTTTAGGCTTTTAGCTACCTTTTTTATGGATAAATTTATTAATTATGAATTTTAGATACTTTTTGTTGGATAGATTGATGAATTAATTGTAAATAAATACTTCATATGTCTTATAAATTATTGTATATTCTAGTTGTTTACAATAACAAAATAGCGGCTGGAACGCTATCCGCTATCCCGCTATAGCGTTTTGGGGGTCACCCGCTCCGCGCCGCTATCCGCGTTCGATAACTATGCTATATGGCAGCACATAGCACCTCCACCCTAAAACCTTCACTCACCTGAAAAGACCCGAGACTGAGAAATATTGTTAGCTTCGGCTCCAGCTATCGGCAGTGTAATTAATAGCGGATTGCGGCTCATAGCGGTGAGCCAAAATTCCGCTATGAAATAATAGCGGATAGCGTAGCGGCCTATAGCGGAAGGCAGTGGTCAATAAATTATACATATTTATAAAAAAAAAAAAAAAGAATAAAAAAATAACTAATATGAAACTGAGTAAAAACATGAAAAATATGAAATTTAAGTCTAATTCAAACCATAATTTAATAAAAATCAATAAGATGTCAAGTAGAAACATAAAAACTGAAATATGAAAGATGTAGGTGACTCTGTCACAGTCGCAGCAAGCAGAAATAGAGGAGATGGAGGTCAGTTGCAGGATCGCAGCAAGCAAAAACTGGGGAGATGCAGGTGGCTGTCGAAGCAAGAAGAAATAGGGAAGCATAACGCAAAAGGGTGAAGAGCTTGAGTTATGGTATGGGGAATAGGAAATTAGGATTAGGAGCGGTCAGTTATTTTTAGTGGGAGAGAGCTGTTTAAAATAGTACAGGGGGTGGAAAGAGTTAGGTATTTTAAAACAAAAAAAAAATCTGTCAATTTTTTTTAAAAAAAAAAGGGAATTAGATCGCTATTTCCACTATGCGGCGCCACGACTGTTATAGCACTATGTGAAATAGCGGCCGCAATTGCGGTTTCCTGAAATCCTCTCTAAAGCGCTATTTACATAGCGGCTGGCTATCGGCACCGCGTTTGCACCTGGCGTGCAAAGACCAATCATAACAGCATAAAGAAAACGAAAAACTTTGAACTAGGCTGAATGTTGCACCTTCGCTAATGAGCTACACCTGCTCGCTAGCGACGGCGTGCTCGCCAGCGATCTCTCCTTGCTCGCTAGCGGCCAGCACGCTGACAAGGGTCAAAATGTCTTTCCATTCACCGTCGGGAACTTGCTCGCACCGAGATATCCCCAAGGTGTCAGATCCACACTCCACTAGAGTTCCTCTTAAAAAATAAGGACGCACAAAGTACTGCTTTGATAAGGCGAGAGTATGAGGTGTGAAGGAAAAGCTATACTGACAGCTCATATATATGGGGGAGGGGGAAACTGACTAAACTGCTCTGAGCGACGTGGGACTCGCACCGATCGCTAGCGACTAACTCACAGTCGCTACCGACCACCCACTCGCTAGCGAGAAACACTTGCTCGCTGGCAGCAAGTTTAAGATACGTTCTGACGCGTCATGTCGGGTCCCAACTGAGTCCTTCCTAAGGGATACTGTGATACGAGGGATCACACTTAGACTACCCACTGAACTAAAGTTCCTCTTAAATAAGAATGCTCAAAACACTACTTTGACTAAGCAAGAGTATTAGGTGTATGGAGAAAAGTTATTCTAACTACTCATATATATAGGGGGTGAAGAGGTCTGCACTCCATATTCTCTCCAATGTGGGACTTCCCACTCTAGCCAGCGAACAACTTCTACTCTCTAGCGAAGGCTCCGAGTCTGAAGTCATCTTTTCATTGTTCAATATTGTTCTAAGGCATTCCCAAGCCCTTTTCTACCATTTTTATATCATACTAGAGTCTTTTCTAAGGGATACTGTAATACGGGTATTACAATAAAACCTCTACTCACCATCCTACAACAGTTAAGTTCTATGAAGTTCAAGTAAAAAGTAACAAACTTAACAAGGGCAATTGGTAATGCAAGAAATAGAACAGATTTGGCATGAAAATCAAGCAAAACATGATTAGCAAACAATCAATCCATCCCAAAAATGATACTTAATCCAAACATAGGCAAACAAAGAGAATTTTGAGAGATATTTTTGGAGGAGTGTGTGTGACCTAAAAAAAATGGGAGTGTGTGTGAGGGGATTGTTAGGCTGCAACCACTTAAGGGGAAATGGGAGCTCATTTGCAATTTTTTAAAACTTGTAAGTAAGCAGGTTTAGGAGGAGGTGAAGTCCTTTTTGAAATTTTCAAATACTAGAGGAGTTTAATTGTAAATAACCTTTAATAATTAAAATAATTAATCTAATTGATCACACTCTAATAATGATTTAATCAGACTAAGCTGCAAAAAGAGAACATTCACTTGATCATGAACATTGTCATCATTTTTTAAGTAATAGGCTCCTAGCCAGCATTTCAGGAGCTGTAAGAATGCTGTTAAGATCCAAATTATTTTGTGGAAAAAGCATAAAAGCTAAATGTTGCCTCGGTCCAATAAAGAACTCAATGGCTGCATTTGTATGCAAAATACAGGACATGACACAAAATGAGAATGTTTGATAAATGAGACAAATACAATACCTGTATCAATGAACAAACAAGTTGTATTTTGTATCCCAATAAAGTAGATACACAAATACATATACACAACACAGAAAATTCAATAAATTCTTCATACCCATCATACCTCTACCTTTTGACAAAAAAGAAAAAATTGTGTTTTGTATTGTTTTGTTCTTTTGTTCTATATTTGTGTATCGTATTGTTTGTAGATGCAAAACAAACACAGCCAATGTTCACTTGCTTCCAAATAGAATGAAATGAAATGGTTACTGATCAATGTTAAGCATCTCTGCTAAGCTTAAGTGCACATTTCCATGAAGCATGCATATGAGCATAAGCAAAGCATTCTATCAACAGAAGAAGTAGCAAAGGTAGGAAAATAATAAACAGGTTATTGGAATACAAGACTAAATATAAATTGAAGTATCCAAATATAAATTGATTCTCACATAATTGTGATTGTTTATATATATATATATATATATATATAAAAGCAATAATACTAATAACTCATTAATGAAATAATTTTAATCTTTCAGCTCTCCGACACATACACAGGGTACAAAAGCCTTCAGAAAGGAGCAAAATTTCCATGGAAGACTTGATTAGATAAATTGGAGTAGGTAAAAGTAAGGAAGATAACCAGGGAGCAATTGGGATTGGATTTGGAATCACATAACAATTGATCATTTAGTTTTCAATTTCATACAACCTAAAAAAGCAGTTCTCTAGTGTCATTGTATCAAATACTCAATTATCTTTTATCTTGCATTAAAAAAAGGATAGATTAAAGGAAAGACTAGTCAGAGTCAGTTCAAGAACCTACCCATGTTATAACTAGAAAATCAAATGCATTCCATAATAAAGCATGAGCTAAAGTAAGTCACTTTTTCTTATAATCTCCATGTATACAAACACCAGCATTATTACAACTAACCAAACAAAAATTTAAAATATATTTAGGAATTTGAAAAACAAAATGAAAATGGGAAAGCCTTAGCAAAATATAAATAAATAAATATATATATATATATATATATATATATATTTCTTTCAGAAAATTGAACAGCCCAAGCAATGCAGAGCAAATAAAAAATAAAGAACAGAAACCAAAATTGAAACGAAAAAATAAATAAAAAACAAATTCAAGTACAGGTCAAAAGGACGCAAAATGGCACCGGGAGAGTAATAATAATTTAAATAAAAAAAAAAATAGGACCTTGGCAATGTGACAAGGAAGAAGCATTAGGGTGCTGAAGAGCGATGAGAGATGGCGGCAACTGGCGGCGGCAGTTGCTGCGGCTGGGGGAGTGATCGGAGGGGGAATGGCGGGGGCGCTTGGAGTGAAAGCGGGATTCGATGGCTTCGATGGCACGAAGGTCTTGCTCTGTGAAGGGTTCGTCTTGATCGGAGTCGCACACAAAGGAAGAAAGTCGCGGAAAACCGTCGTCTTCGGAGTGGTCGTCGTGCTGCCTTGCCCTTTTCGGCCACTTCATCTCACCATGCTCTATGCAGTGCTTGATACCTTGATTTCGACTAGGAGTGAAGGGCTAATAAACAATCATTTCCTATATATACTAACAAATAATTACTCTGATGTATTCCATATATACATGGTTAACTAATCAATTAAGTTTTTTTTTTTTTCTCTATTTTTTAACGGAAGTAAGTCTAATATATATTATTGAAGTACAAGAAGCAATGCTCCCTAATAATGAAGGATGATGATCACTTTGCCCCTTTATAAGGACGTCTAAAAGAAAGATGAATGGTCCAGATCAAATAATTTATTTTTGAGTAAATACCCAAATTCGTCCCTGAACTTTTTCAGAGGACCCATATTCGTCCCTGAAAAAATTTAATTAGTCTCGCAGTCCCTAAACTTGCATTCCGTTAGACACATCAGTCCCTCCGTGAACTCTCTCCGTTAATGACTAACGGAGGGATCCTACGTAGACAGTTAAACTTGTCACATTGTTGTTATTTTCCACGTCATCAGTAGATAATTAAGGAGGGACAAATCAGTCTCTATCCTCAAACACAAAACATCACCGTTTTGTGCTTCTTCCCCAATATCTCTTGTTGCCCCCTTGTTTGAAAACCTAATCTCAAAAACCATTTTGCACTCATAACAATGAGTCCTTGGAGAAGATGTTGAGTGATATGGAAAACAAACAGCAAATATTGGAGATGGAAATGAAGATGAAAATGTTGTTTTGGCCTGAAGTGTTTTGGTTGGACACCATTAATGGTTGCCTCAACATTTGGCAGTGACAGGTCCTGCATCATAAGACGCACAAATCAGTCCTTATATTATTTAAAAAAGAATAAATCAGTCCCTGAATTTATTGAAATGAGACTGATCAATCCCTGAATTTTTTGAAATGAGACTGATCAGTCACTTCACGAATCCATCCTGAGACAAAATGAACTTATCAAAACTTGCATTTGCTAAACAGAATCAAATGGACAATAACAACATAGGACTAAGTCCTACATGCCCATATCAGAAACTAAACAATTTCAAATATTTTGTAACAAAATTAAACACACATAAACCTCCAAATATGGCTAGAGCAAAATAAAAAATCAAAGCAATATGTGTCAAGCCATAATGCAGTCATCAAAATGGGTTTTGAGATTACGTTTTCATCTTCATCTCCATCTCCAACATTTGCAGCTTGTTTTCCATATCACTTAACCTCTTATCTAAGGACTCATTGTTGTGAGTACAAAATGGTTTTTGAGATTAGGTTTTCAAACAAGGGGGCAACAAGAGATATTGGGGAAGAAGCACAAAACGATGGCGTTTTGTTTTTGAGGATAGGGACTGATTTGTCCCTTCTTAATTATCTACTGATGACGTGGAAAATAACAGCAATGTGGCAAGTTTAACTGTCCACGTAGGATCCCTCCGTTAGTCATTAACGGGGAGAGTTCACAGAGGGACTGATGTGTCTAACGAAATGCAAGTTCAGGGACTGCGGGACTAATTAAATTTTTTCAGGGACGAATGTGGGTCCTCTGAAAAAGTTCAGGGACGGATTTGGGTATTTACTCTTTATTTTTTCTCCTAATGCACTTAAAAGAATTTTACATTTAAAATGTTTTAAAGAGATAATATGTTTCAATTTATTGTTTTGTTACCAATTTTCTATTTATCAGATCTAGAAATTAAATTCATAATAAAATTTGAATTTAAACATATGATTTCAAATTAATGTTAGAAAATCAAATTGAATTTGAAATCATATCTAAATATGTCTAATTTGTCTTGAAAATTTATGTGGATTGAGTATAAAATTATTCAATATTTAAATCATTCTTCTTCCTCTTATTTTTTATTGTTGCAATATATTAATTTTATTGCGAAACTAATAACAATAACATAGAGAAATAGATGATAAGAGAAGAGAGTATTATTGCTCGAAAGTTTTCCCTACATTAAGATTTATAGGAATATTTATAGTAAAAAATAAGGAAGAGATAATATCAAATCAAATCGTGAATAAATATGTTAAATACACAAACATTCAAAATATTATTTTATAACACTCCCCCTTGAATGTTTGTTGCTGAGATATGTCTCGTTAAAACCCTACTAAGAAAAACCTATTGAGAAAGAAATCTTAGTGAAGGAAAAATAGTACAATATTCTCACAATGAAAACTTGTGACTATCTTGGTAAAAATTTTGTCAATAAAAAAATCAGTGGAATAAAAATCTTAATCAAGAAAAAAAAATAGTACAATATTTTCTCCCCCTCTTGCACACATCATTTGATATTCTTCTATCAATGCATCCAAACCTTGTGTACTAATTTTTTAAGGTAAAAGTCATAAGTGACTTGTGAACAAATCCGCTAGGTTATTACTATATTGAGTCTGTTGGACATCAATTGTACCTTGTTTCTGAAGAACATGAGTATAGAAGAATTTTGGAGAAATGTATTTTGTTTTATCTCTCTTGGCATATCTTGCTTTAGGTTGAGCTATACATATTGCATTATGTGACATCTCGGGCACTGATGAGGGAGGGGAGTGATCGCCGGTGCAAGAGGCACAGACAAGGAGCGGTCCTGGCAAGCTTCTAAGTGGGAGGGGCACATGAACGAATCGAATTTACACCGGAATGAGAGGGATTCGAAGGCTGTATAGGTATAGGACTATACAGTTGAGGATAGCTTAAAGGAATTGATTTGCACTACTCATACCAACAAGATGCATCTACTTTTCGGTAGTCTATCCCTTAAGAACTCCAAGGTTAAGTGTGCTTGACCTGGAGCAATTCTGGGATGGGTGACCTTCTGGGAAGTTTTCTGTAACACCCCGCTACTTAGGGGTGTCCGTGTGAAGGACGCTATCCCAACGAACACGCTAAACGTATACATAAACTCTTAAATAAATTGAATTAACTGAAAATAACTGTAAACTGATATCTGGATATAACTGTATATAACTGGTATAACTGTATAGCTGTATAACTACTGAGAATACTGAAAATATCTGAAACGTAAATAAAAGGTAACATGCCTCTAAAGTCTGGAGCAACTATTACAACTGAAACTGAAAAGGTCTTATAAAACTAATAACTCAAATAAATGTAAAACAATAACTAAAGGGCTCCACGATCGAAGCGGAGCTCACCCAGGATATCAGCTGAAACGACCTCTAGTAGATCAACGGCTCCTCGTCGGCTGCGGGATCGTACTCTGAAATATGGTTGATGAGGGGTGAGTCATCGACTCAGTGATGGGGAATATGCATGCAATGCAACATTCATAACACATATATCACGAACTAGCATGTTATCAATCATACAAACAATATCCTGTCTAGCTGTCACACTAAAGTCTGCATATCAAGCCTCTGTACTGTATACTATATCTGTAATCTGTCACCCCAGCGCTCAGCATGGGCATAATCAATCTGTCTCAGCGCGCGGCATGAGTCTACTCATAACTGAACCTCATGGGGCATATCTGTATCTGTAACCAAGCTGTCCGATAACCGGGATCAGAACGGACTTGGCGGGCTCGGTCGACTCACCGCTAATTAGTAAACCATACTAAGATACCGGGACTGACCACCGGCCATAGCGTCTGAC
Source organism: Aeschynomene evenia (assembly GCA_013621005.1). Classification (NCBI taxonomy): domain Eukaryota; kingdom Viridiplantae; phylum Streptophyta; class Magnoliopsida; order Fabales; family Fabaceae; genus Aeschynomene; species Aeschynomene evenia. Next base: position 21,705,893 of record CM024265.1, on the reverse strand, counting down.
GTATACTAATCAGGGGCGGCGTAACTATTCTAGACAGTCAGCACATAACTTGCTCAAACAATCATACATGTCATAAGTTCTGCTATTAGTCTATTTATCTGTCTTATATCGCATGTTATATCATAAAGCAGTAAACAGCCAACCAATCAGCAATGTACATACATAGCAAGAAAACATAAGTCTTTCCTATTCTACTCTAACCACCTAACATGTTACTAATTCTACTACTACTCTACATACAAACACATGCATAATAACTGTATTAATATCTTTCCTAATTATCTAATTATCAAACATAAATATATGCTATAAATGCTGAACTACATGCAAGACCTCCACTCACCTGGATAATCCTGACTCTGAGAAGCACCGTCGGTTCCGGCTCCAGCCAGCGGCACTGCGTTCGCACCTGAAGTGCAAAATGGACCCATTAGGACCCCTGAAGAAGAGAAAACAGAACTTGAACTGCTGCTGTGGATCACGCCGTCGCTAGCGAGGTACTGCCTCTCGCTAGCGAGGGGTCGGTCGCTGGCGAGCTCCTCCTGCTCGCTGGCGACCCTCACGCAGAAAAAGGATAAAAATGACTTTTTACTCACCGTCAGGAATTTTCTCAAGCAGAGTATCCCCAAGACGTCGAAACCTCACTCCGACAGAGTTCCTTCACCGAAAAAGGAACGCCCAAAAGCACTGCTCTTAAAAGGCGGGAGAATAAGGTGTGAAGAAAATGACTCCATTACTACTCATATATATAGGTGAAGGGGACAGGCTGACATCATGCTGCGTCCGATGTGGGACTTGGAACGGTCGCTAGCGACTAGAACATTCTCGCTAGCGACGAGGTCTTCACTAGCGGGCACTGGCTGCTCGCTAGCTAGCACCTCCTGACAGCAACGCTGTGACGTTCGGTCTGTACGATATGGGACCTGGTCCCGTCGCTAGCGACTCACAGGTGGTCGCTGGCGACCGACTGCTCGCTAGCGGAAGCTGACTGCTCGCTAGCGAGCCCCCTCTGACTGCAACCTGCTGACGTGTTTCTGACGCGTCCTAAAGAGAGTCCTTCCTAAGGGATACTATGATACGGGGTATCACATTTTCTCAGAAAGTGTGCTAGTTAGGACAAAACACATTGGAAAGTCTCGTGTTGGTCAGAGGACAGTCGTCAACGCCTTCCACATTATGCTTGGACATGACGATTTGTTTCCCTTAGCAAAAAATATACTCGGCTCTCTTCATGTATTGCAATGCGTGGTTTGAAAAAGTAGCTGCCAAAATCTATTTTGTTGATCTTCATGATATGGTTGTATCACCATATGTAAGCAAATAACTTGTTTGATATTTGTCTTTGTGTGAGTTTAATAAATATATGCATATCAATAGAATAACCCATATCAATTGTCCCATGAAGATACCGAAGGATATGTTAAATTTCATTCCAATATGATCTGGTCCCAGACGAACTATGTCTTACTAATACATTTATAGCAAATGTTATATCTAGTCATGTATAATTAGCACGGTACACAAGTGCTCCAATGTGACTAAGATATGGTACTTCAGGAGCAAGTACTTCTTCGTCATCTTCTTGAGGATGAAATGAATCTCTTTTACATTCAATGACCTTATGGCCATTTGGGTACTTAATGGTGGTTTATCCATATAAAATCTCTTCAAGATTTTCTCAGTATTAGTTGATTGATGAACTAAAATTTTATTAGTCAAATAATCGATCTGCAGGCCGAGGCAAAATTTTGTCTTTACAAGATCTTTCATCTCAAATTCACCTTTTAAATCTTTTATGACTATAAGAATCTCTTCAGGAGTTCCAATGATATTCAAGTCATCAACAGACATAACAAGTATGATGAATCCATTTACACTGTAACAAATAGCATCATCCTGAAATCTCTTCTTAATAAAATACTCACTAAGACGATTGTACCACATCTGTCCAGTTTGTTTTAGACCATAAATAGATCTTTACAATTTGATGGAATAAATTTCACAAGAATGTTCATTAAACAATGTTGATATCTTCAATCCCTCAAGGACTTTCATATAAACATCATTGTCTAATGAACCATATAGATATACTACGACAAAATCAATTAGATGCATATTTAGCTTATTATATGTAGATAAGCTAATCAAATATAGGAACATTATTGCATCAAATTACACGGGAATATGTTTCACAACAATCTATATCAGGTCTTTGTGAAAAACTTTGTGTCATAAGTCGAGCCTTATAGCGTACAATTTTATTTTTTCCATTTCGCTTTCTAACAAATACCCACATGTATCCCATGGGTTTCACATCTTCTAGATGTTTAGACTACAGGTCCAATCATCAAATGAGTCAAAGTTAGCGTACATGGCTTATCTCTAATTTGACCAATCATTATTTATATAATGATATACTTGTTGATGATTATGGACTCAAGATCCTCGTTTTCTTGCATATGTATAGCACTACACTATTTGCAAATATATTGTCGTGAAAAAAAATTATTTGTCAGGTCCATATTTTCTTGTGCAGACATGGTATTGAGATCTCATCATTTTCAATATCTTGACAATTTTCAGGTACCTGAACGTCTTCCAACATTTCAATCATGTCAAATTTTTATACCATAATACAAGTCTTTACCATGTCTTTATCCTTTTCAACTGAAAGAGTATCATTTGCCTCCATAACAATATTTTTCCTATTTTTCCCTTATTTCGAAGGTTTTCATGTTGGAACCGACTGACATATCATACTTTTGGCGTATAATTTATTCACTAGTCATTTGCCCAACAATGAACATCAATTTCGAATAGGGGTATCTCATTCAATTGGTATATATAGTTTAGTTATTCTATTTCATCATAAAAATACATTTGACAATGCACTTACTACGTACTCTTTGCAAATATATAACATTTTGAACTTCTGGTTCATATTGCTTTTTACGAGGATCTAAATAAAGTAAGAATGATGAATTGCAATTTATTCCTGTTGTCACTCTCCCCCTAATGTTGGGAACATTACTACATAAAATTGGCAATCAAATAATTAAATTGAGCCTTAAAGACATCTCCTATTTGTATTTCAAAATACTTGACAGTAAAAGAAGAGTCACTTCCAACATATTAAATGAGAATTATTCGGCTGCAAACCAATATTGAACGATTAGCCTCAAATATACTCAAGAGGGGGGTGAATTGAGTATTAAAACTTTTTACAAACGTGGCTAAAATAAATTTGAAGTTATAAATTATGAACGTTTGGAATATTGTAAGTGCTAGAATAAATTGCTTTTACGGTAAATAAATTTGCGGTAAATAAAAAAGTTAAGGGAAGAGAGCGAGATTGCAAACTTGATTTATACTAGTTCGGCCACACCTTTGCGCCTACATCCAGTTCCTTGAACTTCCGTTCAAGAGCGATCCACTAATCGATAAGCTTAATCGGGTGCTTGCCAAACCGGTACAATTTCCGAGCACTTCTAACACCTACAGATTTCTCACCCTTTGTGTGAAATCCTCAACCAACAAGCTTGAATGAGTGCTTGTTAAACTGTTACCGACAAACTTAATCGTGTGTTTTCCAAACCATCACCAGCAAGCTTAAATTGGTGCTTGTTAAACCGTTACAATCTCTGAGCACTTTTTACACTCCTGGATTCCTTACCTTATGTGTAAAAGCCACAAATTCTCTCTTGGAGGATACCTCGTCCACAATTACAACTATATCAGAATAAAAAAAAAAGTTGTGTATAGCTCTCTTAAAGAGTAGATAATACAATGAATTCTCTTAGAGTGTAAAACACAAAATATCTCTCAAAAAGGCTCAAAAACAATTCATAATATTGAAATAAATGCTACTTGTATGTATAAATTATTTGCAATGCTTTGTTGTGTTGAGTTATGAGTTTTGAGCCTATATTTATAAAAAAATTTGGCCTCTAAACCGTTGGAGGTGTTTAATTAAAGAAATAATTAAAAAAACATCAATTAGGAGCTTTTGTCTGCATTTTTTAGCAGTCGGGGATCGATCCCCATAGTGGGATGATCGATTCCCCTAAAAAACAAGTGTAACGACTTAATTTTTGAACTGGGAATTGATCCTCAAGGTTGGGATCGATCCTCCTTTTGCAATGGCTAGAAATATGTATGTTGGAAGGGATCGATCCCCTGCACTAAATTTGTACAGAAAAGAAATTTTTCTGCTGGGGTCGATCCCTAAAAGGTGGGGATTGATCCCCTACACTAAATTTTGAAAATATGAGAAACTTTCATGTGGGGATCGATCCCAATAAGCTACACTAAAATTGCAGAAAAATATATTATTTTAGTGTTATTTTTCAATTTTGTTTCATTCAAATGATTTTCCAAACATATATTCTCATTCTAAATCATTTTAAAACATTTTATATAAACTTTCCAACATATTTTTGGTCAATTATAATTTTCAAAATAAATGAGAGATAAAATTTGATTTTTACCCTTTAACACTTTAATTCTAAGTCTTAAACGATTGTTGGATTTGCTTCTAGCATGTTCTTGATTGTGTTGCCAAATAATTCACTCTGAGCAATATCGTTTGTCATTACTCAAAACCTGAAATACTTACAACACATGTATATACAAATATTCATATTATCATATATATTTTTACGGGAAATGATCCTTGTACATATAAAAATAGCATACACCCATCCACCTCTTATTTTTTGTGAAGGAAAATGGAAAGAAAAAAGATGGAGAGAGATTAAATAATTAGTTTTAGTTACTTTTATGAGTAAATGTACGGGTGTATGAATGGGTGTATGGCAAAAAGATATGTACGAATAGCATATCTCTATATTTACAGCCAAAACAATTACTAGGAGAGATAAATAATAATAACAATTAGCCTTGTACAAATTAGTATTTGTAAATCAATGTGATCCAAACTAGAATGTAGAGAATTGTTCTCACAAATAAGTGATCTAGCAACAAATTGGAGGTTTTTCATAAGTTTCTTTTTTTTTTATGCTAACCAACTCTTTCTGTGAACATGCATATTTGAATGTTCGATCTATATAATATTGGCCTACATGTATCAAAGTCTTGAGAAATAAATTCACCATATCATCAATATGATAATTTATTTTGATTAGATTATCAAAAAAATAGTGCTCTTAACAACTTGTGTAAGTAATATCATGAGTTTCAAGTCGTGAGATCATAATGAGCACATATGTGACCATTAATAAATGCTTCTATCATAAGTATTTGAAAGGTCCACATGGCGAATGAATTCATCCACATATATCACATTGAATTCCTTTTGGGAATACAAGAGGTTCAGATCAAATCTTTGTTGATAAAAGCCATATCATATTTCCTTTTTTTTAATTGAGAGCATACAGTAAAAGAAAACTCATTACATTGAAAAAATTTCTAATTCTTCAATGAATGCCCATGAGTTTTTAAAAAATTCTTTAATCATATTCTTTGATAATATCTCAACTGATCATGGCAAAAGATAAAATCATTTGATTAGTAAACTTCTTATTTACAACTACATGAAATTTCATTATAATATAAATCAAGAGAAAAAAAAACATTTTTTCTATCCCGCTTCCTCATTAAGGCAAGAGTTGTAAAATAGAGGTATTCATCATATTCTTCACTTGTTATCTCAATATAATACTTATTCATGAAATATATATATATATATATAAAAGAATAAAAAAAAGAGTTAAACCTCAAATTTGTTCTTCTCATTTTGCACGTGCGAATTAAATTGGTCATCCACTTTAATTTTCGCTCAAAATAGTCCTCTATTTTGCAGTTCGTGAATCAAGTTGGTCCTCCCGTTATTTTTCTTATATAACTTTGTTAACTCATGCTAATGTGTAATGTTTGTCGCCAATTTGGCAAATGATATGTAAATCTGCAAAGTGGAGGCTCATATTAGTCCTCCACTTTACATATTTTGAACCAAATTAATCCTCAAAGTGACATATTCTTTTAATCTCTCTTCCTCTTTTTGGTCTGAAAATGAGTTTTGCACATCTCTTTTCATTCTTACTCTTATTTTCCCTTTCGTTAATCCTAACTTTCTGCAGTATATATATATATATATATATATATATATTGCTATTTGTTTTGGGTACCTTAGAACTTGATCATTTTGCTATATATTTGTTACAATTTAGAAGATATATAGATATTTGTGATGGAGACATGGGTTAAGAACATATAACAAGATAAAATTATCAATTTGCCTTTTATTTTATTGCTATTGTTGCTGCTACCCCTATTGTTGTTGCTGGTGCATACTATTTTTGTTGAAATTGTTGTCGTTGGTAGTGTTATTGTTCATGTTGATGTTTGGATTTTTTTTTTACCAAGATTTGGATCTATGAAGTTAAAGTAATTAATAAGATACTTAAAGAAAATATATGACAATCTAATGAAATAAGAATGACGCTTCATACTTAAATTATTTTGAAACTTCAAATCAAGTATTCACTTGATGTTTGAGTAATTTTTGCTTGCTTTTATAAGTCAATAATCTAAGTAATATAAGGGGTTTAATACCTTATAAGAATTATTTTTTTCTCTTTTTGTCATAAGAAGCATTTCTATAATATGTTTTTTTGAAATTATAAGGCCCGGTATAAGCATTATGCTTAGGGGGCGTTTGACACATTACCGTGGAAGATTACCGGTAATTTAGATTACCTTGTAGATAGATTACCTCCAATTAAATTACCGGTAATTCACATTACCTTGTTTGGTATATACAAATAACATTACTGGTACCTTGTTTGATATATACAAATAACATTACTGGTACCTCGTTTGGTATATTAAAAAGATTACAAGGTAATGTAGGTATATTACTATAATACCCTCTAAATAATTATAAAATGAATTAATCAAATATAATTATATTATATATATTATTAAAATACCTTTTAAAATACACATAAAATGAATTAATCAAATATAATTATATTTTGAAATTAATATCAATATTTTCAGTTTTGACATTAATATAATTATTTAATTAAAATTAAAATTTATTAAAATAATTATAATATTCTTGCAAAGAGTACAACATAGAAAAAGTAAATACAATGCAATAAGTTAAAAAAAATTAACAAGAAATATTCTTGCAGCAGCAGCAGGGTGGTGCTCCGGGAAGGCTGGGTGCGGTGCTCCGGGAAGGTTGGGCGCGATGCTCCAAGAAGGCTTGGCGCGGACGCGGTGCTCCAGGAAGGCTTGGCGTAGGCGAGGTCGCGCGCATCAGCAGCAGGGTGGCGCGCAGCAACAACAGTAGGGCGGCGCACAGGAGCAGGGCGCGGTGGTTAAAGGGGAAGACACGTGGGTGGTTGATGAATTAGGATTTGTGTTACAGTAGTGTGTTAGAAAATTATAAAATTAGGAATAGTAGTGTAATTTGTTAGAAGGGTAATCGTGTACTAAAATAAATTAGAAGATTACCTGGGGGTGGTAATCCAGATTGCCACATGATATGGGGGTAATCCACATTACCACTTTGGAGGTAATGTGGATTACCGGGTAATCCACATTACCTCTATCTTTGTCAAAACAAACGAATCAATCTGGATTACCAGGTAATTTAATTGCAAGATTACCGGTAATCTATCCAGATTATCTCATACCAAACGCCTCCTTAATGGAATGTGAGAAATAATTGGGTATATGTGTTGAATGCAAATTAGCAAATAATGTGAGAAATAATTTAGTATTTTTTAATCTTGAAGCAGATTGAGTTACAGAAAAAAGAGATAGTAAATTTAGACTTAATTTTTAATTTTTGAGCAAGAAGAAGGATACAAAGATACAAAATTGATTTGGAAGAATTAAATTGTCACCTAAAAATCTAAGCAAATAGATGGTTCTTTGGATTTAGAAATATGCACAAACATTAACACATAACAACGATCTTTATTGTCTCTATTAATTTAAATTAATAATCAAAACTTAGTTGGACAACAACCTTATTCATTATTTTTTAGTAATATTTTAATATGAGTTTAATTTTGATGTACTGATAATGTAAAAATATTTTATACTGTCATCCAATTAAAACATTATGTTTATATGATTTTTTAGATAATAAAAGAGAAAAAATTGACAATACGATTAAATAACTGTATAAAATTATTATATACTGAAAATAAATGAAAATTAAATAATTTTAATATTGTCTACATGCTTTTAGTTAAACATTTCAATACGCTTAATTTAATTCAATTTATTAATTTAGTTAACCCTCGGGTGCATAGCGTGGGGCATACACTAGTAATGATAAAAAAAAAAAAAAAAGTGACGTGGCAAAGGTTGAGATCACAATAAACGAATGCACCAAATGATTATAAACTGATTTAAATTTGTTTTAATACTGTTTGGGACAGGGTGTTTGATAGACAATGTAAATGTCGTCATAGGATTAGGTTGCTCCAAGAAGTTAGAACTCAGAAGTAAAAATTGTGCAATAACAGTAACAAATCATGCATGTGGCAAAATCGCGCACACAAAGAGGGTTAGATAAATAAGTTATTTAAGTTTTTATATAAAAGTAATTTATAAGAAGTAATTTATAAATAAGTTATATTGTATATAATTATAAAATAATAAAAAAATTTATTTTAATTATTTTGAAAAGTGCTTATAGAGAAGTCAAATATTCTGACTTCTCCAAAAGCATTGAAATAACTTATAGAAAAATCATAAGTTATATAGTCAAACATGATAGAATAACTTCTGATAAATCAAAAATAAAAAAAAAATCAATGCAATCCAAACTGGCCTTAACTCCATAATGTGTGGACTTTTCTAATTGTTCAACCAATAAAGTCATAGCATCTCTTTTCCCACTTTCTTTGCTCTTTATTACTACTTACTTGTGGTGCCAAATGTGTATAGATTTATTAGTTTCTAAAATATTATTTTACCTAGCTTTATTAATTAAATTAATAAATTTAACAAAATTTTTATGATAAATTTTAAGTTTTATCTAAACTAACTATTATTGATTTAATTAATATTATTTTTTTAAATCTTTACTATGAACCTAATTTTCTAATTTTTTTCATAATCATGAAATATTTTAGGCTCTTATAATTAATTTTATATATAGCAAGTAAAATAATTAATAATAGAAATGTTTTCTTGTGGATTTTTTCCCCCATTAAATACATAAAATGCATTAATTCTACAAACAAGCAAAGAGAAACAATAATTCCAACGATGTCCTGATTTAGGATTTGTTAGGGGAAATCGTAGGAGTCCCACGATTTCACCCGAAATGAACTGAAATCGTAGGACCCCTACGATTTCAGGCTGAATTGGCTTGAAATCGTAGGGGTCCTACGATTTCAGTTCATTTCGGGTGAAATCGTGGGACTCCTACGATTTCTGTTATAAAAGTGTTTATAAAAGACCATCCCCCGGCTATTATTTGACATACAACCATGGCTGAAAATTCACACTATGCACTCATACATACCAAGGATCAATTGAAACTAATAGTCGGGGTAGTGTAATTTTCAAATCACCCAGTACTATTGGTTTCATTCTTAATGAATCAGTTACTTTTGCTGAGCTGGAGAGTCAATTGGTTGAAGAATTAAGAGTTGAGAACGTGAAAAAAATCACTCAATTGTTCTATCGAGTGCCAGTTACAATTGGTCTTGGTAGGGTGGAGTTTGGATGTCAGCAATTGCGGGACGATAGGGATATTCGTAGAATGTTTTTCTCTCACAATACTTTTCCAGAAATTAGAGCTATAGAGCTATTTGTCGTGTTAGAAGACACGATCAGCTCACACGGATTCGTACCAAATCCTGCACGTGCATCACCTTCCGTGGCTCCTGCAAATGTTACTGGAGGAGATATCGGTTCTGATGAAGAAGATGATAATGATATCGCAGACATAACAGGTAAGTATAATTTATTAATTTGATATGTTTTTTTTTTTGTATAAAAATATGTTATGAAATTATTTTATAATGTAGACAATTGATAGGTGGTTACCATAAATTAATTTGAATTGTTTTACTAATTTGAATTGTTTTATGTTAGGAAATGATTTTATTACGTAGAAAATTAATAGGTGGTTAGCATAAATTAATTTTAATTGTAGCAATAGTTTAATTGTATTTTTTTATTTAATATTGTATATATAGTACCATAAATTTATAATTTGAAATGTTTTATAGAAATATGTTAGGAAATGATTTTATTACGTAGAAAATTAATAGGTGGTTAGCATAATTTAATTTTAATTGTAGCAATCGTTTAATTGAATTTTTTTATTTAATATTGTATATATAGTACCATAAATTTATAATTTGAAATGTTTTATAGAAATATGTTAGGAAATGATTTTATTACGTAGAAAATTAATAGGTGGTTAGCATAATTTAATTTTAATTGTAGCAATAGTTTAGTTTAATTATATTTTAGGAAATTATTTTATTACGTAGAAAATAAATATAGGTGATTAGCATAATTTAATTTTAATTGTAGCAATAGTTTAGTTTAATTCTATTTTTTTATTTCATATTGTATATATAGGAGGTACATAGGAGTTAATAAATGCTGATAAAATTATAATAATAATATTATTAGATTAATTATTTTTTTTGTTTTATGTATTATCTATTGAATGTCTATATTTATAGGGGATGGACACATTGATCTTGCAATTCAAATTGCACAACCAGTGAATGTTGAACCTTCTCCAGTTCAGAATAATCTTCAGTTCCAACACATAGATTATATTGCTGATGAAGGAGTCGATATTAGGGGAGATGATGATGATGATGATTTGCAGGCTGAGGATGTTTTATTACAACAACTGAGTGATGAAGAGGTTGCTGCAGAGGCTGATGTTCTCCCACAATCTCAGCCTGTGCAATCACAAGCACGTGGTGGACATGTGCACCAGTCTAGGACCGCAAGTATGATGCGTGGTGTCCCTGAACATTACACCAATTTGAATTTGGATGCAGAGGCCCCCCATAGTTCTACACAACCTTCAGTAGAATCTGGGACTTCAGAGGGGGAGACTGAATTTTTCGTTGGTCAGATTTTTCCAGACAAGGAATCAGCAGTGTATGCCGTGAAGAATTATAGTATAAAGAGGCGTGTTCAATACAAGGTCCGGGAATCTGACCACATTAAATATCATGGGAGATGTGTAAAGTTTGGTGATAGATGCAATTGGAGCATACGTGTGAGCTATAGGAAAAAAAAAGGCAATTGGGAGGTCCGAAAGTACACTGCACCACATACTTGTGTCTTTGAACAAATCTTGCAGGTTCACCCTCAGCTGGACAGCGCAGTGGTATGTGATTTAATTTTTCCTATGGTCAAGAATGACCCTAATGTTCCAGTAAGAGTTTTGCAAGGTGCAGTGGAGTCAAGATTCAATTTCAAAATATCATATAAGAGAGCTTGGCTTGCGAAACAAAGAGCAATTGCAAAAATATATGGAGATTGGGAACAATCATACAATGAACTCCCTAGGTGGTTGTTGGGTGTTCAACAGTTCATGCCAGGTACAATATATTTTGTGCGTGTGTTTTGCGATTTAAGTTACATATTTGATATTTGTTGGGTATTCTGATGAATTGCTAATGTTACAAAAATGCATATTGCTTTTCCTTAGGTACCATATTTTCATTGCAGACTAAACCTTATTATGTGGGTAATTTGGTTGATCGTAGTTGTGTAATGTTTCACCGTGTATTCTGGACTTATCCTTCATGCATAGAAGCATTCAAGTGGTGCAAGCCTTTTATATCTATTGATGGGACCCATCTCTATGGCAAATATCACGGGGTGTTGTTGATGGCAATTGCCCAAGATGGGAATTCAAACATATTGCCTGTTGCGTTTGCCTTGGTTGAAGGAGAAACACGGGAAGCATGGTCATTTTTTCTGACTTTATTACGACAACATGTCACCCCACATGATGGTATTTTGGTTATTTCTGACCGACACGGTGCTATAAAATCTGCTTTGAATGCAGAAGGAAGTGGATGGCAACCTCCGAGAGCATATCATGCTTATTGCATTCGACACATTGTGGCTAACTTTGCGCTGCAATTTAAGAACAAAGATGCAAAGAGAATACTGACCAATGCTGCATACGCAAAGTCTGAGCGAGATTTTTTATATTACTTCTCACAATTGAGGGATGAGAGTACAACTATGTGTACTTGGGTGGACCGTATTCCTCGGTCTAAGTGGGCGCAATATGCTGATGAGGGTCGCAGGTATAACATTTATTAATAAGGAATATTGTTGCATTGTTTTCGTTATTTTTACTGAATATGTCATCAACATTCTTCAAATGTCACAGGTTTGGACACATGACTACAAATCTTTCTGAATGCATCAATGCTGTAATGAAGGGAACCCGTAATCTGCCTATCACTGCTATTGTCCAAGCGACATATTATCGTTTGGCACATTTATTTGTCAAAAAAGGAAGAGAAGCACAAGGACAGATTGCGGGTGGTCATAGGTGGTCACAACATCTTTTGAGGGCGATCCAGGAGTCTAGCCAGAAGATCGGTCGTATGACAGTGACTGCTCTGACCAGAGATAATGTTTCTTTTATAGTGTCTGAGATCGAGACCGGTCACACTTATAGGGTCAACCTTCATAACAGAACATGTGATTGTGGGGGTTTTCAGGCGCTACATTATCCTTGTTGTCACGCTTTAGCTGCATGTGCTGATGCTCGAGTGCAGTGGGGTACCTATACCCACCAATGTTACAGCATGGATTGGGTGTTCAATGTGTATCGACACGAGTTTACTGCCATTCCCGATCAATATTGTAAGCTCCAGCACCCTTCCAAGAAGTGCTAATGATTGGAAATCATTAAAGACTTGGTTTTGAGTGATAACAAATTAATACAAAGAAAATATTTTGTTAGAATAATTTAATGGGTGTTGATATGTGCAGTAAGAAAGCTATTTGATATAGCTAAAGCCATACGAAAGTTGGGATAACAAGCACCCAAAGCACATGGTTCTGGAAGAGCAAAATGAAGAAAAACAAAGCCCTCAGAAGGAAATCAAGGCATGAGAAAGCTCTTGAGCAACCAGCGAAGAAGATATAAGAAAGCGTTCTGAGAATTGCACTCAGAAACTTCTCAGAAGGCTGCACAAAGTTTTCCTCATAAAGACTACCTCTCAGAAGGACCTTCTCTAAGAATGGCACCTTCACTCAGAAGACATGAGAATCTTCTGAAGAGAGCACTTCCAGAAAACAGAAAGAAAGCAGAAAGAATGCATTCGGAAAGCACTCAAGAAGATCAGGTTTCTCATGAGAAAGCTGTCCAGAAACTGAGAAGATATCAAGACCTTGAAGACTTCTCAAGTACACTCTCTAAGAAGCTGAGAAAGTCTTCTAAGAAGAGTTGGAACTCTCTGAGAAAGCCCAGTTCCAGAAAGCATTCCCAGAAGACAAAGTGGAAGCATAAGATTCGAATAAGAATCTTCAGAAAGCACTTAAGAAAATCAAGGAATACATGTAAGTACTTTCTGAGGCAGCATAAGAGACTTTCTGAGTAAATATCAGAAGATACACCTTCTGGAGAAGGTTCAGAAAGCCAGCATCTGAGAAGCTCTCAGAAGCTGTGAGCTTATGAGAAAGCTGTCCAAGAAGGTTTCTCAAGAATCTGAGAGAAATCTTCATCTGAGAAGCCACTCTCTAAATCTAATCAAGGCATCTTGAATGAGAAGATACATCATTAAGGAAGGAAGGAATTCTTTCAGAAACTTCTCATTGGGTTAGTCAAGACACATCAAGAAGATGCATCAGCCTTCTCATGCAGTGCTGACTTGGTTATGAGAAAGCAGTTTTCTCAGAAGGCTGAATAGAATTTGTGAGAAGCACAAATTCTCAGAAAGCAGTCCTCTCAGAAAGCTCTCAGAAGGCAGTACTCTCAGAAAGCTCTCAGAAGACTCTCAGAAGGTAGTCTCTCAAAAGGACATATCAGAAAGTCTTGGGAACTGTGCACAACGGCTATAATCTGGAAAAGGCTATAAATAAGCTCCAAGCAAGACACAAAGTGGGCTTGCACGTTGCTGCAATGCTGCCAAATTTCCTAGTGATGTTAGAACATTAATTCAACTTTATAACACATCACTAACAGCATCTAGGGTCACTCTAAGGAATTAAATCAAATCTTTTCTACTCATATTCCTTGAGAAACCCGAGATTCTGAAGAAGAGAAATTTTCTCTCAAAAGAAAATTTCTTGAAATCTTCTATTCTTATCCTCTCATTAGATAATATTCTTGCTGTTGCAAGCTTTGAATAGGAGTTGTTTAAGGATATCCTTTGTTCATTCAAAGTCCTTAAGCATTCGTTTGTAAGTGCTTTACGCACACACTTTTCAAACACAAATCTGTATTTATTTGTAAAAGTCTCACTCATGTGGAGTTGAGCAATTAGAGCCTGAAGAGGCTAGGAAAAGAATACTTGTAAAAGTCTCATGGTGAATGAGCAAGTAGCCTGAAGAGGCCAATCAAAGAATACTAGTCTTGCTCATGGTGTTGAGTTAAGCAAGAGAAGCCAGAAGTGGCTTGATGAAAGAATACTAATCTCTTACTTGTAAGAGTGGAGTGAAAAGTCCTTAGTTTAATCTAAGGCAATGTAAATCCTTTTCTAGTGTGAAAAGGTGGCTTAGCCTGAGAAGGCTTGAGGAAAGAATATCGAAAGCTTAGCCTGAGAAGGCTTGAGGAAAGAATATCTATGCTTAGCCTGGAAAGGCTTGTGGAAAGAATATTCACTGCAGAGCCTGAAGAGGCTAGAAGAAAGAATACTTGAGAGAGCCTGAGAAGGCTTGATAATATCTGTAACTTTGAAGAAAGTTAGTGGAACTCAAGCAATTGTTTGAGAACTGGATGTAGGCATCATTGGCCGAACCAGTATAAAATTGTGTTCACTTTCTATACTTCTCTCTGAACTTTATTGCTAGTTTAATTTCTAGTTGCTTAATCTTTATCTTAATTCACACTCTATATAAAGTATAAGATGCATGATATTAACTAGCTTTTTCTATCAGAAAATTACATCAGAGAGAAAGACAACTTTTGAAGTGAAAACGTGCAAGAACATAATGAGTTCTTAGAGCAGATTTTCTATAAACCAGTCATTGTAATTCTTCATATACGGATTCGTTAACCGTTGGATCGTGCTGAAAATTTATGAGAATGTTAAGGACACATAGTTCTAACATTTGAACGGTTGGATCTTTGATTCGATGACTGGGGTGAGAGATATTAATAACGTAATGAACCAGTACAAATTATGCTCTCACCAGAAAGTAATATCAGAAACTTCGTATGAGGGTTCTGAGGCTCTATGACCATTTCTCTTTGAACAAGAATGTGTTTCTGAAGTTTAAAGTATATTATTATGTGCGTAGATATTATCTTGAATAAGTTTCTAATTCTTCATATTAGATAACTTATCTAGAAAGTATCTCTGTACATGGTTTCTAGTTGCCACAACTATGTTAATATCTCATGTATATCTTGAATATATTATCATGTTAATATAGTTATTATTACACTAACTCTCTTTCATTATAACTACAAGTATTTACACTTGATAGTTATAATCTACAAGTTTCAGAAATCACCAAGAAGGTTGATCTTCTCAGAAAGCAAAGTTTCTGAGAAACTTTACTTTCTCAGAAGGACTCTCCGCTGCGACTCAGAAGGATACCCTTCTGAGAAGTGTTTTTGAAAGAAAAAGTTTTAGAAGAGTATTTTGAAAATCTAAGCACGATTCAACCCCCCCTTCTCGTGCTAACACACACCTTCAAATATTTCTGGCCACAGTACGATGGTGCATACATCCGGCCAGATCCAGCTCTTCGTAGGGTAACAGAGGGACGTCCTGTATCCACCAGGATTCGAAACGGCATGGACGAGACAGAGGAAAATCATCCAAAACGTTGTGGGATATGCAGAAATCCTGGTCATACTCGCAAGACATGCCCAACTCTGCGAGCATCATCTTCTGCTGGTCTTTCTTAGATGACTTGTGATATTTGTCCACTGTGGTTGTTGATACTTCTTATTGATGTTTGTTTGCAGTTTTACTTTTTATTTGCTGTCTATTATTCCTTTTGCTCTACATTTAATCGAAGTTTAACGTAGATATTAAACCATAGAAATTAAATACATTAATTCGAATATAACGTACAATTTAAAAAACTAGCGATAGAACCGAAATTAAAAAAACGGAATAAACCATATTTTAGGACGAAACATACAACTAAGTTAGTCGTTAGCTAAACTACTGTCTCCTTCATCTCCTTCAGAGTCGTACGAGACTTCAACCTCATTTTCGTCAAATATCTCAACGTCAAATGTATTTTCTTCATCATAGTGGAGCCATACTGTGTAACCATAACACATTGAAAAATGTTGTACAAAATCCTTCCAACCGTCTGTGAACCATACCTTGTCACCTCTTTTTGCACATTTTATTTGCCATTCTTTTCCGGACGGAGTTTTCAATTTGATTTGACTAGGTAATCGTCTTCGATATTTTTGTGCAAATGTCGGTGTAAGTTCCTACAAATTAACACAAATTTTCAAACGTTTAACTGAATTTTGTATTTAATTAATATATGAAAAAAATACTTACAGTTTTTTCTTCAATTTCCGATCTTATCCATACCACCGTTACATTGTAAGGAATAGGTTCTATGGGGGGAGAAAAATTCATGATTAATAGTGAAATGTGCAATCCTAACATCTGAGTTGTGTTATTTATAAAAGTAGTACTTAATTGAAATCGTAGGATTGCTGCGATTTCTTAACGTTTTATATGCATTATTATCGTAGGATTGCTGCGATTTCTTAACTTTTCCTGTGTACTGAAATCGTAGCATTGTTGCGATTTGTAAACGTTTTGTGTGCATAAAATTCGTAGGATTCCAACGATTTGGTAACGTTTTGTGTGCATTAAAATAAAAATAAAAATACAGAAAGTAAACATATAATAAAATTAATACAAATACAAATATGTAAAGTCTCTAATGGTCTCTAATGAAAGGTACTAAAATAAAAATCAAATACAAATACAATAAGTCTGTAACCCAAATAAATACAAATACATATAAAACAAAATAAAAATCAATCGCCTCTATCCCTCGTCGGATGTGGTACAATATGTGAGCCCGTGAGACAAGTACGCCGCCTGATCAGGGTCGACCTAGGCGTCAGATCAGGTGGCTGTGGCTGTGGCTCTGCCTGTGGCTCTGGCTCTGCCTCTGGCTGTGGCTGTGGCTGTGGCTGTAGCTGTGGCTCTGGATGTGGCTCTGGATGTGGTGGCGGTCCATGTAACGCAGATGCAGGTGTACCAGACATAATATCAAACGATGTCTGGTTCAGGTCCAACTGAGCACCTCGTGCTGGGGTAATAACATCACCACCGCTATGGAGCTGTCGACGAAGATATGCATCAAACATATCAAGATCATCATCAGTGATGGATATACCAATATCGTCCACTGACTCCATCGTCGACCTATAACAATCACTGTCTCCCCCTGCTGCAGCCTGCGAGCTCGATCCAGGTGCATCGCGCGAGCTCGATCCAGGTGCATCGCGCGAGCTCTGCCCAGGACCACTCCTCCAATCTGACGATAATCCAGCAAAAAACATAGATCCTCCAGCAGCTACCCTAGACTCAAAGTGCATCTCTGTCTGCGTATCCGGTGCGACATGCGACTGCTGGGGCAACTGGGACTGCGGCGGTATCTGGGTACTAGTCCGGGACTGCGGCCGAGTCTGCGACTGCGTCTGAGTCTGGGTCTGGCGCGGAATAAAGTAGTCACCCACATCCGCAGTCCCAATAGGGTACTGGCGTCTGCTCTGACGTGTGCCCGTCCGTGCTCTCGTGCGTGCACGTCTCCTATCAGGGGCTGCTGGTGGGTGTGGAATCTGAGGACCTACACCAAGGCCAACTCCATCAGGCAACCCTGGAGGGATCTCGTCTGGGCCAGGGGGACCTCCGCCTAGATATCTAAACGGACTCAAGGACCACCACTGAAGATACTCTGCTGAAGGACGATAATCATGTGTCATCATCCCAGTGAACACACGATCGTATCGATCTCCCCATATATCATAATAATCTCTGTGCTCCCTAGGCCACCATCTCGAGGGACGTCCTCTCCCATCAATGCCATGAACGCGGCTGAGGTCAGCCGGAGGAGATGGGATATGCTGCATCATGTGGAACTGCCTCAACACACGATCAGGCTGATGATACTCTACTATCTCGAACGAAAGCAAGGGAATAACTGAACGAAACAGCACAGAGTGCTGCTGGACATGATCCGGAACAATCTGCATCACGTCCATGTCAGAATATGGTGTCCATCGGAACTGCACAAATGTTTCACTCAACATTAGATTAATGACGACGAAGAACATGGCACAATGTTACATACAAACATATGAACAAACATTTAAACAATGTGACACTTACCCCATCCATAGAGATGAAATCCAGTATCCGTCGATACTGCACCAACCGTGCACTGTTATCGCCGCGAGATGACCGGAGACCGCCCCACCTAAGCAACTCAAACATATGTACACAATTAGATAGTTAGGACAATACTGAGTACTACATTAAATTAGATATAATATAATGAAACAAAGATTGTACCTCCCAGCGAGCGGAAAGAAAAGATCATCAAAATGTGCCGGTCGTAGTGAGGGGATGCGATAGTACGCCCAAGAAACAAGCAGTGACAAGCAAGAACCAGTGTCAGTCACTGTGTACTTCGTCGCTCGACACATAGTCCTATACAAACAGGCAAGAACAGCGCCTCCCCAACACATCTGACCACATCTCCTGAAATCCTCGAGCAAAGGTAGAAATGTCAGGTGAACACGAGCACTAGACTTATCGGGGAACAGAAAGCCCCCGATAAGTCTCATAATGTAAGCTCTAGCATGCCGCTCGATCACCACCGGAGATGCTGAAGGAACTAACTGCGACTCTGGAAACTGTGTCTCGAACCAAGGAATACTAACAGAACTCCCGTCACGCTCCTCAACAGGGGGGGATAACACCGAGTAGAGACTGACAATAATCCCAGATGTCGCGGCCCTGGTGGTGTTCCGGCCAATGACCGATGCAACCAGAAACTGGCTCCCCATCAATACGTAAACCCAGTTGCACTGCTACATCCTCCAGAGTGATGGTAGCCTCACCATATGGTAGGTGGAAGGTATGAGTCTCTGGATGCCAACGCTCAATCAAAGTGCTAACCAGACCGTAGTCACAGTCGAATGTACGATGACATAACTGTGCTACCTCCCAAAAACCGGCTGTGCGTAAATGATACTCTAATAAAGGGTGCGGCCTAGGTGCGCCACAAGATCTAACTCGTAGTACACGTGGAGGCTAACGAATAAAATTAAAAAATTATAATTAATAAAATCTACAAAACATTAGAAAATTAAAATATAATTGAAAATTTAACTAATCCTAAAAGAACTAAAATTTATGCTTTATTTATTATTAACAATTAAATTCAATTAATAATAACTAAAGCATATTATTAACAGCTAAATTAAATTTATAAAAACTAAAGAATTATTTTATTAATAGTTAATATAACTAAAACATAATATTACTATTAACAGTTAAATTAAATTAATAATCACTAAAAATAAATTATTAATAGTTAAATTAAATTAATAATAACTAAAGCATAAATTATTAATAGTTAAATTATAATAATAATAACTAAAGCATAAATTATTAATAGTTAAATTATATTAATAATAACTAAAGCAAATCATTATTAACAATTGTATTATATTAATAATAACTAAAACATAAATTATTAAAAGTTAAATTAAATTAATAATTACTAAACCATATTATATATTATTAACAATTAAATTCAATTAATAATAACTAAAGCATATTATTAACAGCTAAACCCTAAACCTTAAATTAAATTTATAAAAACTAAAGAATTATTTTATTAACAGTTAATATAACTAAAACATAATATTACTATTAACAGTTAAATTAAATTAATAATCACTAAAAATAAATTATTAATACTTAAATTAAATTAATAATAACTAAAGCATAAATTATTAATAGTTAAATTATAATAATAATAACTAATGCATAAATTATTAATAGTTAAATTATAATAATAATAACTAAAGCATAAATTATTAATAGTTAAATTATATTAAAACTAAAGCAATTCATTATTAACAATTGTATTATATTAATAATAACTAAAACATAAATTATTAAAAGTTAAATTAAATTAATAATTACTAAACCATATTATATATTATTAACAATTAAATTCAATTAATAATAACTAAAGCATATTATTAACAGCTAAACCCTAAACCCTAAACTAAATTTATAAAATCTAAAGAATTATTTTATTAGCAGTTAATATAACTAAAACATAATATTACTATTAACAGTTAAATTAATAATCACTAAAGCATATTATTATTAACATATAAATTAAAAATAACTAACCACAACCGCTAATTTCCGTGCAATATGAAACGGTGACGTAACTCCGAAATTTTCTTGTGCCATCGGGAACTACTTGTATCAACTAAAATATAATTTCTTTGAGAAATTAGAGAGAGAGAGGCGGAAGAAAACAAGAGAGAGAAGCGGAAGAAATTTTAGAGAGAGAAGCGGAAATGCAACTGAAATCGTAGGAAGGGGGTTTATATAGCAGTTTGAAATCGTAGGATCCCTACGATTTCAATGGAAGTGATTTGAGCTGAAATCGTAGGATCCCTACGATTTCTGGATACGTTATGAAATGTACTGAAATTGTAGGATCCCTACGATTTCTGGAGACATAATCAATTGAACTGAAATCGTAGGATCCCTACGATTTCCCCTAATAACCCTCAAATCAGGACAACGTTAGAATTATTGTTTCTCTTTGCTTGTTTGTAGAATTAATGCATTTTATGTATTTATTGGGGGAAAAATCCTGTTTTCTTGTTTACTAAAATTTAATGTTATCAATATTTTACAATCAATTACTTATATAATTTTTAAAACATTATGAGAGTGTTACAACATTTATTGGTCTAATGAATCTTATCACCATTTTTTATCTAATAATTGTTTTTATTTAAAAATTAATTTATATACATTAATATTGTAAATTAGTTTATATTTTCTTTGGACATAATTTCATAAAAATGATAATAAGGTGGTAGTTATCTTGGTAAATACTTATTGATCACGATTTATGATTTTCCTCAAATCATATTAATTCCAAATATATAAAAAAATTAGAATTTTAAATATATGTATGCAATTTATTATTAAATAATTAAGTACATTTTTGTTACTACTTAAGTTAATAAAAAAATTATTGCTATTTATTATTATTTTTTAATAAAAAATCATGTTATATTATTTTAAAAAAATATACCGTGTATGTTCTCATGCAATATTGAAAAATTAAGAATTTAATCGATCTAACTAATTATATATCCTAAAAAAATCTTTAAAAAATTAATATCATTATGTAATATCAATTGACCATACAACAATTAAAAACAATATAAATATTAAAAAATTAATTAAGTTGATAATATTAAATTAAAATGAAATTATGTTAATAATATATAAATTCCAAGCACTTTTATTTATTTTTAAATGAGGGCATTTTAGAAAACAACAAGGTGAAAATATTAATTTAGAAGTCACAATAGATATTTGGAACGCAATAATTACTCTCTTACTTTATAATTCAAAGTCGAATTAGTTTAAAAGGTGATATTGTTAGTTTAAGTTTGAAGTTATTAATTATGAGGTACAACTAAAAATCAGCCAAAACAGCCAACAAATAGGAATTTGAGCCACAATCATTCAGCCCATTAAAAATATACTCATATGATTAAAAATACTATTTTGACCATAAAATGTTAAATAAATTTTGTTTGATGTTTTGACTGAAAAAGTGTCGTTGTTCCCCGTGCATTTGTAATTAATTATTATTAAACCGGGTTGGTTTGGCACATTGATCAGATTAGTACCACACCTCTTAAAATTTTGCTGCACTTAGCCAGCCACCATCTATCCTAGCTATAGCTTGACATGACTTGTGTACTTTGTGGTTATTATAACTACTAATTAGTATGTCGAAAAAAGTCAAAAAAACACTATTAAGATTACACATGTTGAATATAATATATTTTATGTATTATAAATAATAAATTATACATACTAAATCTCATAAATTATACATATAAAAATAATAATTTATACATATATTATTCATCATTTAGTATATAGGTATATTATTCTTTTTATAAAAACACTTTACTATTTATTACCCTTAGAATTTGGTAATAGTATATGTACAACATAAATATCATCCAACTTTCATCTAACTTGTAATTATATGGTGATTGAATCCATTAACAAACAACTCCTACAATTGTGTTTAATAAGTTGGATGCTTGTTAAATCAGTTGTACGATAAACATTTCCCCTTAGAATTTATAGGAGAATTAGGTTGAATAGATACGTGGAGAGTGAGAGTGCGTGAAAAGTGATTTGTGGTAATGAGTGAAAATACAATGCATTACGTATAACGAACGTTAAATTGTTATTAAATGATATTTTTATTGAACTATAAATATTAATGATAATTGATGAAGTATTAGCATAGAACATGATTAATTGGTCTTATGGATATAATTATTTACAAATTATTCGGTAACAATATTTTTTCAGTCAAAATAGCTAAAAAAGTTCATTTTATCACTTTTGACTCAAATAACATTCTTAATCATGTGTGTTTTTTTAATGGGCTGAGTGATTTAAACTCAATTTTCTATTTTTGGCTGTGTTAGTTGAAAAATTCTTTTTTTTTTGCTTAAATATAATTTTGATCCACTAACTTTATACAAATTATGATTTTAGTCCATTATCTTTAGATTTGTCACATTTAGTCCACTAGCTTTAAAAAAATTTCAATTTTAGTCCACTGTACTGACGTAGACTTAATGATGCTGACATGGCAGTTGACTTTATTGACATGGTCGTTGCCTTTGTTGACGTGGACGTAGACTTGGTTGACATGGACGTTGACTTAGCTGATGTGGACGTTGACTTAGCTGACATGGCCATCGACTTTGCTGACGTGTCAGTTGACTTTGCTAACATGGATGTTGACTTTTGCTAACGTGTCCATTGACTTACCGATTGACTAATAGTGGACCAAAAGTGTTCACAGTTTGAAAGTTAGTGAACTAAATGTGATAAATCTGAAGATAGTAGACCAAAATCATAATTTATGTAAAGTTAGTGGACTAAAATGATATTTAAGCCTTTTTTTATATATATATCCGTGCAATCACCCAAAAGTGATACAGAATACATATTATATTCAAATATTAACCAAATACATTATCATTATTCTAGGAGAGATGGAAGGATCCATAGATATGGAATTAATATCGAGAGAAATCATCAAACCTTGTTTTCCCACTCCTCCTCACCTCAAAGTTCATCCCTTTTCCTTCATAGATCATACCAGCCCTCGTATTTACGCGCCAGTAATTTTCTTTTATCACCCAAACCAAGTTTCTGATCCCAACCAAACATCCAAAAATAAAGTATTGGTGCTCAAGAAAACTTTATCTCAGATTCTATCTAAATACTACCCTTTTGCTGGTAGGCTCAAAGATCAGCACTCCGTTGATTGCAATGACGAAGGTGCACTAGTGCTGGTCACAAGGGTCAAAGCCAAGCTCGCACAAATCCTCCACAACCCCATTGAAGCACTTGTGAGCCCTTTGTTCCCAGATGAACTACACTGGAAGGAAATGCCTTCAGATGATGCAAGTCTATTAGCCATTCAAATCAATAATTTCGCGTGTGGAGGAATGGCGATAAGTGTGTGTCTGTCTCACAAAGTTGGTGATGCCGCCACACACTTCACCTTCATCAATGATTGGGCCACCATGAGCAGAGCCGAAACAGAGTCACCCTCCCCTGTTCTTCATGCAGGGGCTTCCTTGTTCCCAATTCCAAGGGACATGCCAAGTTTCCCAGAAGTAGCAGTGTTGAAGGACAACAAAAAAGTATTGTGCAAAAGGTTCGTGTTCGAGGGGCCCAAGATCGAGTCCTTAAAGGCCATGGTCTCATCCCAAAATGTGAAGAACCCAACAAAGGCACAAGTTGTCACTGCATTGATTTACAAGTGTGTGGTTTCAGCTTTAGGGTTGAATTTCAAGACGACGTCGTTCCACTTTATTGTGAACATCCGCAAGAGAATGGTGCCTCCTTTGCCTGAAAACTCTGTAGGGAACATGGTCTATGTCCTGTTTGTGGTGAACCCTTCCGAAACAGAGCTTCATGACTTGGTGAGGAAAATGAAGGAAGAGTTATCTGAGTTTTGTGCGCATAACTTTGGGGAAGGGAAGGACATGTTGGTGTTCATCTCAGAGTGCATAAAACAAGCAAGTTTGTTTGCAGTGTCTGGTGTTATGGAGAATCAAACAATGATTGGTTATACAATCTGGAACGGGTTCAAAATCTACCAAGTTGATTTCGGGTGGGGAAAGCCGATATGGGTAACTACTGGTGGTTGTCCTTTCAGGAACACGGTCGTTTGATGGATGTGAGTGATGGTAAAGGCATTGAAGCTGTGGTGAACATGGAAGAGAATGACATGGCCATGTTTGAGCGTCACCAGGAGCTGCTTCAATACGCTTCTCCTACGAGTATTCCTATCACTGCATCCAATTCCAATATATAAATAGAGGGATTTCTACATAGCACAATACCTCTTCATTCATTTTCCATTCATTTAATATTAGCAATTTTAATGAATATATTGACAAGTTACAAACATATTCATTAAAGTTATTAACAGTTAAATGAGTGGAAAATAGATGGGGTATACTATGCTATGTATATTTCGCATTTTTCATATGGACATTGGATCTACAATTGATTAAAGGGAAATCATATAGCAGTCATGCTCTCTACATCATCGTCATGTCTTATTCTATGTTTCCATTATATTTAAGTTATAGTGATTACCTAGGAAAGAATATATGTCATGTACTGTATAATTATTGGCTTTTAAGGCCCTATATTTCACACGCTTGATAGAATAAAGGGCAGAAAATATTGGTCTAATAGAATATGTCTTGAACGTAGTATAAGACGTGATAGACTTTTAATTAGTATTATTTTGTGTTTGATTTTGTATAAGATATTATGTAATATGTTCTAATAATATAATACTATCATGCATTTATAATATTTTTTAATTATTAATAAATAATGAATAAAATAAGAAAGTCTGTCTTTAGATCAAGATAATGGAGTGAATAATTAATTATCCATCATAACTTTTTTACTCTCTTAATATGTATTTGATGCTCACTTATAAGTCTCTTCCCGTATTTAGGTAAGCTTTAATATATGTTTATTTTTTATATTTTATTAATATATATTTATTTAGAAATTTTACATATTATTAAATATTTTTAATCTGTATTTTGATTGAATATTTAAACTTTTAAGTAAAATAAAATAATAATAAAAGAATATTATAATAATTTTTATAAAAAATTCTCTTATTTCAATATAAATTAATTATTTTCTTAATAAATATAAAAAATGAGTACATATTAAAAAATGGAGTAATTCATAATAATAATTCTTATTTATTTATTTATTTTTAAGACTTTCTATTTGTGTCGGGATTTATTTTTATTTTTGGTCGAAGAACAATATTCGGTATAATATTTCTGGGTCAAAAAGCCAAGATATTTGGAGGTCACATGATATGCGTGCTCTTCTTTTTTTGGGCTTTCGACTTGTGTCAAAAACCTAATGGACTTTAAACTTTTCCTCAATAAGGCCCAAAAAAAAAAAGAAAAATGTTCGGTTTAATGTTGTGAGCCCTCTATATAAAGAAAGCAACCCCTTCACACTTGAAGCTTCAAATTCTTCGTGAAGTGCAAAATTTCCCGCTCAGAGAAATAGAGAGAAAGAGAGATCATGCGAAATTTGAGAAACAACAATGGTTGTTGTGATGACTACAACTGCTACTGCTTCTGCTTCTGCTGCTCTTGAGGTGAAGAAGAACGCCAAGAGTGGAAAATAAGAAGATCGTTCGAATTCAGGTTTCCAAAACCAAGAAACTCCTCACCTTCTACCTCAATCTTGCAAAGGTATTATTCTCTTTTCGTTCTCCTTCTTTCACACTTTTCTTGCTTCTCATTCAAAATTGAATGTTTCATTGATCAGTTGTAATTGATCGATGATTCTGCGCTTCTTTAAATTCCTGTCATGTAGAGAACGATGAGAGTTATTCGATCTGTTTCAGAGTTATGGATAATTTACTTTTTACCTGATTCTTGTTTTTAGTTCCTCATTATCTTGTCTTTGGTGCTAAGCAATTTGTGTTCATGTCTTTTCTTGGATAAATTCTTTGTGCAAATTGGATTCAAATAGCTTGTTTAGAATCATAAGGTGTATGTTCTTTAGGTATTGTATTCCTTTCATTGGCGAAGTAGTGAAATTATATTTCTTTCTGTTGCAGAGGAGACAGAGACAGTGGGAGTGTTGCATGCTGCAGAAAGAACTTTGGGGGAAACACCAACATGGGCTGTGGCTGCGGTATGCACAGTGCTTATATTAATTGAACATGGAATCAAAAAGTATTATTTATCATTGAAATATCTTGTACCATCCAAAAGTACTAATGTGCTCCCTCCGTTCAATTTTATTTGTCTTTTTAGGAAATTTATTTGTCCACTATTATTTGACATTTTAGAGTTTCAAGAAAATATTTACAATCTTTGTTCCAGTTTTACCTATACATACACTCTTTTTTATCTCTTACAATTATTATTACACAAAAAACTATAAGGATAATTTTGTCATTATATACTTATATCTATAAAAAAAAATTGTGTGCTTTAATCACTTTCTTAATAAATGTGTACTACTCTAAAACGTCAATTAAAATACGGAGGGAGTAAAAGATAAGGAATTGATTGGACTTTGATGATGAACAGACATACCTAAATTGACAAAGGCCGGGATAAAAAGATTAGGATGAAACAGATCTTTGTCGTCATTATATATAAATATTACTACAATGTAAATAATAATATGAACTTTGTTAAGTGAAGAGAAACTAAAGAATGATGGTAGTGATAACCATTACATAAAATAATGAATAATGATGATGATCATATTACTTTTGAGGATTAACGTATCTTTTTTAGTATTCGAGAATGAAATCGCATTCGCAACTGTCATTTTATTTTCCACTCAGATGACAGCATATCTAGTCAACACAGATAACTTTGACTAGACGCTAACCAAGATTTCAATTAAATTAAATTATTATTACTAAACAACGTTAACCAATAATAATAAAAAATTGGATCAATATAAGTAATACCTCGGGTATTCTGAGTTAGTTTGGATAAGAGATCACGGTACAACCGGAGAAATCGAAGAGATAGAACTAAGTGGGTTCCACCTCCCCACTCTTTTTCCTTCCTTTTTCCCTTTTTCTCTCTTTCACTCCTGTAGCCCACCCCCACCCCCACCCCCCTCATTTTCACAATTTCATCTTCTTCCCCCTCACCATTTCTTTCATATCTCTCTTTCTCAAATCTCAACCAAATCTCCACCAATCTTCAAGATTCAAGTTAGCATTGTTCATCTAGTATATTGTGGGTAAGTGTAGAGTATTTCTTTTTCTCCATTGATGTCTATTTCTCTCCAATCTCGGTTTTGGGGTTTTAGGGTTTATATTTGAGATTTTTTATTTTGATATGAGTTTGAGGTTTATAATGTGTTCTCTAGGGTCTCAACCAACTAGGGAAGCTCCAGGTAACTCATCCTAACTCCGGGTGGTGTCTTGGAGCTCATTGGAGTAATTTGTGAGTAATGGGTTATTTGTGGTTTATGTATGATTTTGATTGATATTGTGAATTTCTTGCTATGATAGTTGATAGGGACTGAGATTGGTTGATATTTGATATTGTATACTGGTTGTGTTTGATTTGGATGGATTGTGGTGAAAATGTGGATTTGGAGATGATTTTCGAACAATTTTCTGCAGAATTTCGTCTCTACCCAGGTTGTAATCGATTACAACGACTTGGTAATCGATTACCAAGACTCTGTACTCGATTACTATAATCGATTACCACGAGTTGGTAATCGATTACAGACTGCCAAAATTTATAAAAAATTTCCTTCCAATGCGAAATTTGATGTTGGTAATCGATTACAGGGGGTCTGTAATCGATTACAGCAGCACTAAAACTCTATTTTCAAGACTTTAACTCAAAATCTTCATGTTTTAAAGTTATTTACTCCAATCCATTCGTTCACCACTACCCCAAACTTATTACTTGGATGTTTATGATGCCATTATGATGAGGATTTGAGTGTAATGCGATATGTGATTATGAAATGATAATAATTAAAAAGACGATTAATGTTGGTTGGTTCGGCCTGAGGAGGGGCGTGGCTCTCGGGGTCGAGATTTAATGAAGTCTGAGGAGGGGCTGGGCTCCCGGGATCTCTAATGGTAAATACACATGTAATAAAAATGAATAAGGTGAATTGTGGAATATGTTGCATGGTGATTGTGTGATGGATTGACTTGTTTTGTGTATGATCATGGTGTTGTTGCATAAACTGTTTTTAATCTATTATTCACTAAGTGTATGACTCACACATTCATACAAAACATTTTCAGATTCAGGTGCAGATCAGGAGGCGAGCCCTTCCGTTCCTCCAAGCTCTTAGCTTTGGTGAGTCTCAATGTGTAGAGGCGTTATGTTATGTCTGTTATGTCAGTAGTATGCTCCATAGGTTTACAAACATGATTGTTTATGTTATGTGTATTTGAGATAGTCTAACTAAGACTTGCTGCTATATGTTGATTCTGAGCAAGCATGATGTTATGACAGTATTATATGTATTTTAGGGGTGATACCTTAAGAACCTTATTATATGTATGGATTTTATGTGATGTGTGATGTTAAAGTAGTTGTGGTTATCGCTGTTTAGTTGGATTGTTGTGTGGAAAAACAGGTTAAAGCTGACATGGAACTTGGTGTCCCATGTGCCGGTCACATATTCGAGTTTGCTCGTGACAATATATAATATTTTGGATTTACCTGATGATTGAGCACACTCTGATGATTGTAATCACAGTGACAGTTTTCTGATCGTCTTCTTTGATTATTATTAGTTGATGTAACTTGTAAGCCATGCCTATTTGTAGACTTGTTGGCATTAAATTTGATTCATTACAAGTTTATTTGATAACATTGATTACGATTTGAGTCTGATTATACATAGTAAAAAATGATTTTGATTTATTTCGATGATATGGATTTAACTAATATTAACTAAATTTACATTTTTATTTTATTTTTTTTGTCTTTCTTTTATTTGCTTGAGTTAGATTAGGTTAAAAAAAATTGGACCGACTCGCTTTCCCTTTTTTTTCTCTTTTATTCGTTAAAGTTAATTAGGAAGGTTAAAGTTGATTAGGAAGGTAGTAGGACAAATCATTTCGGCTGAACATGTGATATTGATTGAAAGATACAAGAGTCTACCTTACCATTCAATTATATTACTTGTTACTTGCTAATAGTAATGGAAGTTGTAGTTGTAATAATAATAGTTATGATGGTAGTAGAAGAAAAAAAAGAGGAATATTATATATATAGTGAATATTGTACCATATTTATAAAATGATCGTATCCTTGGTTAGATTGTAATAAAGAGTTGCAAATTAATGTAATCTAATGATGGATATGATTTTTGTACAATTAGTGTGATTAAAATAACATTTATTAGCAGTAATGCTTGTTGTACATTGAAAATACATCCAACGAATATTCAACGTGTGCTATATGTCATACGTAATGTGTGCTATACATAATGTGTTATACTTATAGGCTTATAGCACACATTACATAATTGGCTGAAATAAGAAGGAAGAGATGGTGGGGAATGATTGGCTGAACAGCTAGAAGCCATATTCGACGTTGGTCCAACCTTGACTATGCCTATTCGTCTCTCTTTTGATTGTGTTTGGAACCATAAAATAAATAAATGAATTGATTTTTAAATCAACTCTATTATTTAAAATGCAAAGAGAAAGAAAATGAATTAAAATGCAATTCTCATGAAATTAATAATTATGTACTTTTAAATCTCATGAGTTTTAAGAGGATTTTAATAGAAATGATTTACAATAATGCAAGCACGGCTTGGGGAGAGATTTTTTTATTTTACTGTTTAGATTCATTAACAAATCAAATTTCTACTCCATCTTCATTTCATTTCATTTCCATATTTAATCATTCCAAACACACCCTTTAAGCTCAGTGTCACAACCCCGCCACCAAGACAGACCATGGTCCAAGGGTACTTCTGCAAAAAAATTAACATAAGAACTACTTATCAAATACATGAAAATAAAGCAACTATTTTAATTTAATGGTTGGATGATTCGCGAACCTGATCCAACAGCCGATATTGAAAGAATAAATGAGGCGCACCGGTGCAACCCATCCTTAGCCTACTTCACGGTAAATTACACAGTTCAACTCACGTACCAAGGTTAGGTGTCCGGGTTGACACTGGAGGGCCAAAAGAGTATCTCCACTGATCACAGGCTGAGCATTTATCCAACTTCACATTGTTTTCCAAAGTGCAGAACTTACAAGACCAAGTGCTATACTTGGTTGCAACATCTTTTGGTTGTTCTGTGCCACACAACTCACATATGGGAGCTAATGTCTGGGGTGGTGAAACATCAATCACATGTATTAGAAAAGGCTTAATGTTACAAGGCCATAAATAGAGAGCATTAAGCAGCATATACTTAATACTTCAGAAGGAATTAAGCCATAAAATGATCATTTTAAGAGTAAACTCATCACCCAAAAAGTTTATTATACTTGGAAACAAACCTAAATAAAAGGTCTGCAAAGAATAAGACCGTATAGTGGGATGCTTACTTTATTTAACAGAGTGCACATTGAACACTCCCACATTGCAGGTTCTTCGGAATGGAGTGATCTAGTATCTCCAGATAGTGGCAAATGTGGACGTGGAAAATTTTCAGAACTAGATCCTGCCTGAGAATCAGAATGAGGATGTGAAATGCTTTCTAATCCAATACTTCTTCCTTTAGAAGCAGTCTGACGTTGGTTGGAAGATCCAATTTGTGGGGTATCCATAGTCAAATCAACAAACTTAGGTGTACTGGATGACTGAGCCAAAAAACTTGAATCCATAACACGACTTTTTTTATTATATATCTGATCCAAAGGCAGGGTAGAATTTTCTCGTAGTCTTGAGCTCCCCACATTTTTACTACTGTGTATAGGATTCTCAACAGGTTCATCGTTAGCTTCTTCCAGATCTGAATGTTCACAAGATTGAGAAGCACACCATATATCATCATGCAATCTCCTTTCAGCAGCCATTGCAGCAGCTTGTACTGGAGTAAGTGCCTCCTTAATAAAGCTATCACCACCAAGACGTTTAGGTCCAGACGGAAGGAGAGATCCCAACTGTGATCTCTTTTCTGCAGCTGTCAATGCAGTTTTACGGAGTGATGAGAGTGGAGGTTGCCGGGAATAACCACCTAAACGCCTTCCTGGGAGGTCAAACCCCCCTCCTGTGCCAACTATTTCCTTAGACATCAACTCTTCACATTCCTGTAGATGAGTAATAGAATAGATATATGAAACAGAAGGACAAAAGGGCAAAGGCAAGACGCATGGTTACTGCAACTTGATACGAAAAAATTAAAAACATAATATTCCACATAGAATTCAAAGGAATAGGGAATGGACGTTTCAAATTTTCACCATTGTTATAATTAAAAATTTCCATTTAACATTTGTTATTAAATTATTAAATGCAAACACAGTTTAGTAAAAGAAAGTTTGGAGAGGATTCTACAAACATATAGCTAGCCGCAGATTGCAGCACAACCAGCTTTAGAGACAACGTGAAACTTGAAAGGGAAATAAAGTTCCATTCCCCTTCATTATTTCATCCTCTTTTCTTTACTATTATTATTATATTGGAGTCTTGGCTATAAAAGTGCTCAAAGAGCAATAGAGCTTGGAGCACATTATAAATTTATAACAACATATCCCTTAAATATAATTGGAACCTTTAGAATGAAGTTCATGGCTTAAATCCTTCAGTAGCATGAACGTTAAGTCTTAACCTTACAAATATGGACTGAAAAAAACAATTGAAACGAAATTTGATAAAAATAAAGACCCAATATGAAGGCAATTTATTTGTCTGAAGCAAGGAGAGTGCATCTCATAAAGCACAAAACCAAATAAACAATCAATTTGCATGTACAATAAAAGAATGACTGGAAGAAATAAGAACCTTTCTAAGTTCATCCCAAAGCTTGTAGAAGTTGGCATTATGAGGGCCATGGGCATTATGGCAAAGCTCATGAAGCATTGTATCCAAAACTTGATCAAATGGGTAAAACTCAGTATCCCTGTTTGGTCTCCGTAGCCGCAACTTCACATGTATGCCAGCTCCAACATTCAACCCAAGAAGAGACGGATTGCTTGGGCTACAATCACATAAACTAATCTTGATTCATTTCCACAAAAAATAAGAAAAAAAAACAGGAACACAGATTCACCCATGTCAAAACCAAAATTCATTTTATCTCCCTCACCAAACTGAAACGCCATTAGGGATGTTTATTGTTTATGCAAATGCACACAGCTACATAAACAACCAGACCAATGTATCTACTCAAAGTCTCAAATTATTCTGGTAAGTAATGATTAAGGAAATCAAAATCTTAATAAGCCTTAAAAAATAGTACATTACAATGACCTCCTTTAGGACTAAAACATACTTAAAGAACCCCTGCATTTTGCTAAACTATACAATATTCTCTCCTAAAGTTAGTGATACTACACCCAATACTTTTATGTTGTGGAATACGACATTAAGCACCTCAATAAAACATAACATTTTGATGGGGATGTTAGATCAGGAATGACAAATAGATCAAGGAGTATCATACGTAAATCATAATATCAGTAATTTCAAGGGAGGTAAAAGTAATTTATTCTGGAAAAACAAATTGTCCTGAATCAGTCTCTGAACCAGGTATACTTTAAGCACAAAATCTACAATGATGTATCTGAAACCCAACAAAAATTCAGTAAAATAAACAAACACATAGGAAAAAAAGAATCAAAAACCGATTTAGCACTAGAATATCACCACTAATTTGAACAGTGGTTTTCTTCAAAAAGTGAAAACTTTCCTCTACCTAACTCCATTCCTCCGCTTTTTCTGCATTACCCATTAACAAAAATACACGAAAAAAAAAACGAAGAAGAAAAAAACAGAAAGAATACGAGAGAAATAGAAAAAATAAGACAAAAATGGAATTACCAAAATTCAGAGAGGAGCTTGACCCTCCATTTGTGCTTACGCATGATGGGCTGGACCTGCTTGGCGATCTTCTCCAACAATTTTGTGGCTTCTTCTGTCCCTGGCTTCCTCTTCAAAGCTCTGATTTCCCAAACGTTGTTGAGGTCGCCCACGTTCATCGCTCGCTCTGAACCCTAAAATCCCAAATTTCGGAAACGCGTTACTGATGAGGTGATACGAAGGAATGATTGCAGATCGCAGGGAAATTGATGAGGTGATGTGAAAAGAAAAGGGGAACTCGAGACGACGATGAGAGTAAAAGTCGTGTTATTGATGTCTTGCGAGGCTCGATTTTGATCTTCCAAAGCACGAGACTGGCGGGATTTTGAATATTTTCTATAGTCCTTTTTTAAATGATAATATCTATAATCTATAATATCAGAGAATTGAAAAAAAATTTAGTTACTTTTGGAAAGTCTTAAAAATAAATTAAACAAATTCAAATTATTCCAACTACTTTTTTTTCTATTTTTATATCTACATGTTCTATAATATTTTTTAAGTTATCCTTTTTTTTATAATTATATTCAATATTATTTGTCATTTTTTTACCTTTCATCATTAAAAAATTAAAAAATATAAATTAATAAAAAATTTAAAATGCGACTTGACGGGCATGAAGTGCCCGTCTTATGCCCGGCAAGACGCTAGTATTAATAAGTGAGTTTAATTACGATGTAATGTCAATTATTTGTGTGACTTTTTAGTTAGTGTATAGTTGAGTTAGAAACTTTTACTGATATATCAATTCATGATTATATATATATAATTATTTTACACTCACAATTGATTGAAGTTAAACTCTCAACATATAAGATAAACACTCAAATTGGTTATGATATTTTTGCCATTGATCACATTGGTCTCTAACATTTACACCTATCTTTGACAAACTAAGATTCTTAAACTATTTTGTCACGATATTGATGACGTGACATCTAATATTTTATAAATAACTCAATTTAGTCTCTAACATTTATCAATCGGATGACAAATAGATCCTCGAATGAATAACATGTTCACTTGTTTGTTATATCTTGTAATATATAAGATATGTTTGTATACAATTCCTTAAAATATACATGTAGTGAAAAATAAAATATTTTTTTCTCTGTTTTATTTTCTCTCCTGTTAATAAAAGTGATCTAAGCTAAAACTATTGTTGGTATCACGAGGGGACATTAGATTTTTCTGTGTTTTCTTTTCTAACGTGATTTCATTGGTTTGAATATAGGCATATATTAATTGTTATGAATCATGATAAGGACTTAATTTTCTTTTCTCTGTGCTTATCATGATTTAAACCTGGTTTATATTAGATAGTTATCTTGGTTTATCTTGGTTTATATTAGATAGTTATTCTTGATTTATCATTCAATGAAACAAATGGAGCTCACATACAACATGAACATAAGGAGAAAATAAAACTTAAAATTAGAACACAAGTGTAGCATCTAAACAAATAAATTAAAGCTACCAAGGATAAATAGTAGGTAAATAGTAGTTATAAATCATACACAATAGTCCAAGGATTTTTTACACTTTTATTAAAAAAAAATCATATATTATCATATATAAATATATCATATCAATATGTACACAGATGTCCTGATTTGGGACATTGTGTCTCATTTTCGCCCCACCTGGGCGAAAATGGATGGGCCATAATCGCCCCCCTTGGGCGAAAATGGATGGCCATAATCGCCCCCCTGGGCGAAAATGGGGGGCTATATATACCCCATTTTCGCCCCCCCTTCCAAGCCGCCTCACTCCACTCTCTCTCTCTCTAATTCTCTCAAAAAAAAATTAATTAATATTATTTTGTTGTGCTGTGCAAGATCTGTGAGAATGACAGAAAATAATTTTGGACGTGCGACTGAGTTCCATATTGCACGAAAGCTCGATAGTGTGGTAAGTCAAAATTTTTATAATATTTAAAATATGACTTTATTTTATATTTTTACATATATAAATTTAAATATTCATGTTATATTATATGTCTAGGATATAGACTTGCATATGTGGTTAGGACATAGGCCGATAGAATGTTGAATTTAATTTTTGAAAATCAATTTAGAAATTTAGGTAATTATTTTTGTAATAGAATATTAGTTGAATTTAGTTTTGGTAATTAGATTTTATATTGATGTAGGTAATTATTCTTTTCACTAGAATATTTGTTGAATTTAATTTTGGTAATTAGATTTTATATCGTTGTAGGTAATTATTTTTTTTCACTAGAATATTTGTTGAATTTAATTTTGGTAAATAGATTTTATATCGTTGAAGGTAATTATTGTCTAATAGAATAATTATTGAATTTAGTTTTCTTAATTAGATTTTACAGTTGTCCATAATTATTTTTATTAATAGAATATTTGTTGAATTTAATTTTGGTAATTAGATTTTATATTGTTGTAGGTAATTATTTTTTTTCAATAAAATGTTTTTTGAATTTAGTTTTGGTCATTTGAATTTATATTGTTGTAGGTAATTATTTTTTAATAGGATAATTATTGAATTTAGTTTTGGTTAGAATATTAGTTTTGTTGAAATTAGATTTCTTAAATTATTAATTTTCAATGGATTAAAATAAAAAATCTTTTTTAATAGCCGGACCGGGTCCTTAATACTAGACGATGGAATCCACCTACACCTCATCCACGTATGGAGTATTTGTTGCACACTGCTGGATTGTGGGAGGTGTCACAGTTGACTAAAGTATTATGGGACTACGACGCAGCACTAATTAGTGCATTAGTAGAGCGGTGGCATCCAGAGACACATACATTCCATATGCCGTATGGGGAGGCCACTATCACACTTGAGGATGTAGCGTACCAGCTTGGTTTACGCATAGATGGTCAGGCTGTTTCAGGGGCCCTAGGTAACTGGACGGAGCACTATCACATGGACATGAATGACATGTGCCTTGAGTTCTTAGGGGTTGTTTCCCTTTTTAGTCGTCGTTACGGAAATTGTGTCCAACTAGGTTGGCTTGATGAAATATTCCCCGCTGACTACTTAGATCAGCATGATTATGATCAGCAAATGTTGGAGCGTCATACTCGTGCTTACATCCTGAAATTATTTGGAGGATTTCTATTCCCCGATAAGTCTAGTTCGCGGGTTCATATAAAGTGGTTACCTCTGATACGAGACTTTGCGCATGCCGGCACTTATAGTTGGGGATCAGCTGTGCTTGCTTGCCTATATAGGAATCTGTGCAGGGCTGCAAAGTATACAGTCGTAGATATTGCTGGTTGCGTAGCACTGCTCTTGTCATGGGCATACTGGCGGATCCCGTCAGTACGTAGCGGATTCTGTCCGGACATTACATGGCCTTTGGCTGGGAGGTAAAGTTAGTCGTTTCATTTGTAATTTTTTATTTCTTATTTATCTTGTACGCATAACATATAAACATGTTTTTACATATCAGGTGGTGCGGGGTGTCTATTCCGAACATGGAAGACAAACAAAGATTGCTGAGGTGGAGGAGGAGGTTGGATACACTGCAGATTGACGATGTAAGTGAGCTACATTATTTCTTTTTGCAAAAAAATAATTATAATATGTAATATGTCTAACACAAAATTGTTAAACCTTTTACAGTTTCTATGGAGCCCCTATGCTGACCTTGACGTTTTGGTTGTTATTCCGGAATATGTCATGGAACAGAGTTACATATTTCGTTCTGTGACTGCGCTTATTGTGTTCGAGACGATTGAGTGGCACCAGGTAGATCGAGTGTTAAGACAGCTTGGGTTTATGCAGCACATCCCTCAGCCGCCCTTAGATATTGAGAGGCTTCACACAATGAGCGGGCAGGGGTACTATACAGTCTGGTTGGCTGCTCAGTTTCCTGAGTGGCATGCCAGATGGGGAGCTAGGGCAGATGTAGAGAGTATTGTCAACACTATGCCTGCAGGGGAGGACACCAGGCCTTCTGCAGAATATATGCAGTGGTGGTCCACGAACCAATTCAGGTTCATAGCTGGTGGAGGAATAGTAAACCGTGACATGTTAGATGATCTTCCAGCCAGTCAGGTGCAAGACGACGCTGGTATTGTATCACAGCCAGGAGGAGTCCCAGACAGGCGACATATTCAGCGTCGAGCTAGGGCCGGGACTAGGACGAGCCAGAGGACATACCCCATTGGGTATCATGATACTGGAGATCATAGTGCGCAGACACAGTCACAACCTCAGCCTCTGCCACAAACACGTAGGCGACGACCTGCAGCAAATCGTAGGCGATATCAGACGCAGGAGCAGCCAGAGCAACAGGAGCAGGAGCATGAGCAGCAGCAGCAGCATGAGGAGCATCATGAGCACCAACAACATCAGGTGCATGTCCAGCAGCAGGTACATGTGCTTGCCCAGCAGCACGATATGTCGGGACATTACTTTCGTACATCATATGACTACACGCCTATGCCACCACAGCAGCAGGATGTAGGATCATCACATCTTGTTTCGCCTTTACAGTGGTCAGATGAGCGGATAGATATGTTGCATCTTCAGCTGTCTGCGCAGATGACACCCGAGCAGCCCGAGTCTTCAATTGCCCGACGATTGGACATGAACATTCCTCCATCTTCCTTCCTTACTCCCCCACCTCCACCTATGCCATCCGATGCTGACGATACACATCCACCCAGTAGTCCATCAAGTCCTATTAGACCTCGTCCGATTAGACCTCGTATGTGTCAGACTGGTTCATGCTTTTTTCCTGCGCCTCGGAGGGACCGTGGATAGTGTATTTTGACTTTATATTTATTTTATATGCATTTACACTTAATTATTGTATTGTGAAGTTGAATTGTATGACTTTATATTATCAAACTTAATGTATTTATAACTTAATATATTTATATTTAGGGGTCCCTGAGACGAATGACTTCATAGTTGGATAAATCATAATCGATCTCTTTTCCTGTTTTGTTGTAAATTTTAACTTCAAATGTCATAATGATTATTATAAAATGATTGTCATAATCGATCTCATTTTCTATTTATCAATTTCTCTATAAAATGATTGTTGGACAACAAACATTCTCATTAATTGTTGGACAACAAACTTAGTACTATCCTTACTGCAAATAAAAGCATACAACAAGATAGAAAACATACAGGATAAAAACTTTTAACAGTATTAGTACGAAACTTAATACAAATAAAATTGAAACAACCTAGCCACGTCGTCCAGATGTTGATGCAATAGTGGTTGGACAATTCTTTCGAGTGTGTCCTGTATTCTTGCAGATCCCGCAACGTCGTGGTTGATTGCCTTCTCTCTCATCCATCTCATTTCTGATCCGAGTCGAGACTGGACGACCCTCGTTAGCCCTTCTGCGTGTCGGGTCAGGTCTGATCAGTGTGCCGGTATATTCAGGCCACAAAAGCGGGCCAGGAACGGCAGTAAACTCCTTCCTGTAAACATTAAATATCCACTCAAGACTGTAGACTAGGTGTGTGTATGTCCCCCAATTAACTCGGGCGTCGGCACAAGCTGCTAGTGCATGACTGCAAGGATAATGTAGAGCCTGAAAACTTCCACAGTCACAAAATCTTTCGGCAAGATTGACCCTGAAAGTGTTTCCAGTTTCTAGCTCTGAAACCATAAACTCGACGTTCTCCCGGGTCAGACCGGTTACACTCATGCGTCCAATCTTCCTACTGCTTTCTTGAATTGCACGCAACAAGTACTGTGACCAAACCTGTCCACCTGTAATCTGCCCCTGAACATCTCTTCCTTTTCTTGCAAACAATTCAGCTAAACGAAAATACGTACCCTTCACAATAGCAGTAATTGGAAGATTCTGTGTACCTTTCAACACAGCATTTATACACTCAGATAGATTAGTTGTCATGTGTCCAAACCGTCGACCTTCATCAGCATGTTGTGCCCACTTTTGAAGTGGGATTCTGTCAACCCAAGTGCACATGGCGGGGTTCTCATCTCGCAAAATCCCCATGTAATAAAGGTAATCACGACGGGTCCTTGCATAAGCAGCATTTGTCAGGGCCCGCTTAGCATCCTTGCTCTTGAACTGTATGGCGAAGTTTGACACAATATGACGA
Organism: Aeschynomene evenia; assembly: GCA_013621005.1. NCBI lineage: Eukaryota > Viridiplantae > Streptophyta > Magnoliopsida > Fabales > Fabaceae > Aeschynomene > Aeschynomene evenia. The sequence continues at coordinate 21,666,219 of CM024265.1, read as the reverse complement.
ATGCAATAACCATGATAGGCCGCAGGTGCTCTCCACCCACTCCCTTGAGCAGACAATGCAGACTTAATAGCACCGTGACGATCAGAAATTACCATGATTCCCTCCTGTGGGGTGACATGTTGTCTAAGGTGGGTAAGAAAAAATGACCAAACTTCTTTTGTTTCGCTCTCCACAATAGCAAATGCAACTGGTAGTATGTTAGAATTACCATCCTGTGCAATTGCCATCAACAAGACACCATGGTATCTACCATATAGATGAGTGCCGTCAATAGAAATCAACGGTTTGCACCACTTAAATGCCTCAATCAGAGAAGGATAAGTCCAAAAAACCCTTTGGAACATAACACAATCAGGGTGAACCAAATTACCAACATAGTACGGCTTAGTTATTAATATGCTTTGTGTACCTAGCATATAATGTTCAAGAGCCATCAACCACCTAGGAAGTTCATTGTACGAATCTTCCCAATCACCGAATATGCGTGCAATTGCCTTCTGTTTTGCAAGCCATACCCTTCTGTAGGAAACCTTGAAGTTGAATTTTGACTCAACTGAGCCTTGCAACACCGCAATTGCCACCGTTGGGTCAACCTTGACCATGGGAAATATATGGTCGCAAATGACATCAGAGTCCAGCTGTGGATGAGCCTGCAAGATGGAATCAAAAACACAAGTGTGTGGCCCATTGTACTTCCGGACCTCCCACACTTCCTTCTTCACCCGATACGACACACGAATACTCCATTCACATCCATCACCGAACTTAACACACCTAACATGATACTTGATATGATCAGACTCACGTACCTTGTACTGAACACGATTACGAATGCTGTAACTCTTAACGGCATACAAAACCGCTTCTTTGTCTGCAAATGTTTGTCCAACCACAAATTCGCTCTCTCCTTCGGCTGATCCTGAAGGTGTTGTTCCAAAATCTGCAGAACTACTTGGTTCCATCGCTTCCAAGTTCAAGGATGTATAATGACTAGGAATCCCCCGCATCAACGCCATAGTTCTGGACTGAGGTTGGGATTGCCTCTGACCCCGTGTAGGTAATGGTTGTGATGGTTCTGGTTGCGCCTCCTCTACTTCTGCTTCACCGTCAGTATTTTGTTGCAGCAACTCATCCTCTGCATCTAAATCATCGAGCCCTCTCACTGCTTCGTCATCAGAGCAATCATCTCTGTTTTCAATATGGAATCTCGAGCCACCAATGGGAATTTCTGCTTCTGCGAGTGGTTGTGCTATTTGAACAACTAATTCTGCCAAGCTTTGAGCATTACCAAGTTCCTCTCCGCCATCATCATTGATAGGATCACGAGCGAGATCAAAATTGAATGAGTTCTGGCCCTCTGGAATTGACGGAGGAGGGGAAGCTGACCCATGAGAGCTTATGATGTCTTCTAGATTAACAATGACCTCCATAACTCGAACTTCTGGGAATCTATCCGCAATATCAAACATCGAACACACATCTCTGTTGGTGTTCACAGTTAAGTAACCAAACTTCACAAATCCGTTGCCATAATATACTGGCATCCGGTATGTCATCAAACTAATTCGTTTGATTCCTTCTAACCCCAACCATTGTAAAATCATGTTTTGTAGCTCGTCCAATTTAATGGATCTTCTAACAGCAAAACCGAAATTATTTTTAGATGTGAAATACACTCCGTCATTACTATTTTGTATTTCACCATCGTAATAAATTAGAAGAAAGTAGCTATTTTCTGACATAATGTGGTATATGATTGAATATGATTGATTGTGTGAGAGTGTGTTCAATTGTGAAGTGTTTGCGAATGAATATAAAGGAAAATATTGTGTGATTTTCGCCCAGGGGGGCGAAAATCAGTCCATTTTCGCCCAGGGGGGGCGAAAATCAGACTGAAATCCCAAATTTAGGACATCTGTGTACATATTGAGGTCATTCATTTATCCTTGAACATATTCATTTATTTTATTTTAAATGGGTCAAAAACCCATAGTCCAAAGTCCAAAATCATGTGAGCTTAAATTAAAGAAAGGAAAACAGAGAGAACCTTCACAATTCACATATAATATTCTCCAAGGTATTTCTTTGCAAAAGTGAAATTGGAAATTAAAACATTGATCAAGATATTAGATCTCTTTGTAAAAGTAAGCCAAATAAAGCAGAATTGCATATAGATAACTTGAGAGTTGTAGTATTAATACCTAAAATAAAAGTTATCCATACATTCTTAGAATTTTCATGATAAAATGTGTTCATTGTATATAATATGATAGATACATTCTTAGTCTTTTCATGATAAAAGTTTTATATTGATGGTAGTATATTTGTCACTGAAAATGAAGAGTTATAAGAAATAGAACCAAAATGATCATTATACTATAATCCAGGATTCATGCTCTCAACAATTTTGTGAATCAAGAAGATGAATCCACTTTATCCTCTTTAAAAATTGAGCTAAAACAGTCAAATCAAGAGAGAGCAATAAATAAAAAGCAATAAAATGAATTTGTGTGGGTATCTTAGGAATTGAACCACTTTTGAAAACTCATGTATGACACTTTAAGAAATATCTTGACATTTCACACTTCAATACATAAAAGGAAATCATATAAGGTGTTTTTCCCTAGAAGAAAAAGGGAAGTTGCAATAATGAGGATATCAATGAATGAAAGTAGCATAACATTATGTCCTTCGTCGTGAGTGAAGAAACCACACAAGAAGTTTAAACAAATAATTGTCATAATATTAATTATTAAACAAGAAAGTATCTAAATAAATAAGTGGAAGAAACCATTGTGAGCGAGTGATCCCACTGAACTTTAAACAAGATGTTAGATAATTGGGTTCCTCATGAATGAAAGTAGCATAATATTATGATTAAATGGACTGTGAAACTATAAAAGCAAGATTATACTTAAAAAACTATATATATATATATACAAGAGCTGCTTGAATGCAATCATAAATCATGATTTTACTAGCATTGGTGATGCAATAGCATAAGTATTAGGTACAGTGCAGAAAACTCCATCCCTCATTTCATTCTTACCACATCTAACCAACTAAATGCAGACAGACGTGCTAAATCCTTATCAAACAAATTATACATGAATAAGCAATTTTCACAAAACCATTATAAGAACATAGCATAATGCCATAATCCAATATGGGTGGCGAACAGAAAATCTCAGACATAGTCAGGGGCATGTTATACTTCTATAAAGAAATGACAAAGATAATAGTACACATAAGGTATGCTCCTACCAACACACCAAATATAAATTAGATACAAAAAAATATAAGTAAAAAACAAATACACACAAACATGAAATAGCTGGAATTCGGCATAGGTCTATGAATTCAGATTCAACGCGCATAATTTTGAAACAAAACATGCGCATTGTTCGTCTGTTGCCAGCACCCCAGACACATATATCACCACCCTCACCACTAAGCAGACAAATTAAGCAAACATAAAGCACTGTTAGTTATATAAAATATAATCACACAAATAAATCCCAGGCACAGGAAAATGATAACAGAAAACAAGTTAATGTCATAGCCAGAACAGAAGAATAACCTCAGCTAGAAATTGACAATACAGAAGTACGTACGTGTTGGATTAGAGTGAACTCTTATTCTGTAACTACAGACTTTCACATACACCAGGTCAACCAACTCTTGTTAGTAGAGATCAGCAAAATAACAAGGTGAACTGAACTTATTTCAAAACTGAACCAAAATTTATCTAATAAACCAGGTTTTCACTTTTCACCAGATGGTTTGGCTCTTTATCTGCAAAAATATGTAAATCTGGCTCAGTTCATGACCAAAATTTCAGTGCAATGTAGTTCTGTGTGGTAGAAAAATTGCAAGAGACTTCTTTCTTATTAGATATTCAACAAAAAATTATCCAACACTTATCTATCATTCTTATCATTGAATTTTAATATGAACTCAATCTAATATTCAAACTTCTCTTTTTCCTTTTGGTCAAAAAAGACTGTGTTTAGAAACAATCTAAATCTTCTCCTTATCTGTTCATTGCAGTATGTTAGAAGTATGAGGTCAGGTCCCAGTGAGTCCATATGAAGCTTTACATTAAAGACAGTTCTTCATATTTTAAACCGATTACGAAACAATTTGATTTCAGTTTTTGAACCAAAAATTCAGTTCCAATGCAGTTGGGTTTGGTCCTACTTGATAACCAAATCATGTCCAACCCCTACTTGTCAGAATTAACATTGAAGCAAATTTCACTTTTTCTCATGTTCTATAATACTTGAAAAATATATTGAAAGAAATAGAAGCAATGTCCAAATCTAGATGAGAAAAGAACAAGAGTTCACAAATTTGTTCTTCTCCTTCAAAGATTCGGTGAGCATATATATAAACCCTCTTCCTTTCAGCCTTCGTGCGAACCGAAAGATCTTCTATTTATCACTTTCAGCTTTCTGGTGAAGGCTTTCAAAATTCAAACACCATTTATATTGCAAAAACAACATGAGATATATTACTCTATCTGTATACCCTACAATGTAAATCTAACTAGAGAATTCCATCACGAATTACTAGCAATCATGATAAATTGAAATTATCAAACTTTAATTTCCTTGGGACACCAAATACAAAAGAATAGATCAATGGGAAAAAAATATTACGAAGAAATTAAGAAGAAAAAAAAAAAACAGAATGAGAATGGGATATCCGAATAAATCTAGGTAAGGAGCATAAGGAAGAGCACTCCGTACCCTCATACATATTCAAGGGGTTTTAACCCTAAAGTTGATATTTGCCTCTTCTGAACCAAACGGCATTGCTTTGTTTCACCATTCGGTTATTCCAGAGGCATAAGATAAGAGAGAGAGAGAGATTTTTACATTTTCAACCATAACAGAGAAAAAGCGATAGGGAGCTTGATAGAGCTAGATAGCTATGGTGCCATTGATTTCCGAATCAAAAAATGAAGACCCAATTGAGTTCGTTACCTTAGAATGAATGAATGAATTAGAGCTGCAATTTATAATGATCCAGATAATGGAGAAGGAACAGCTTATGCGGCGCGGCAACACTAATAGGGTTTTAATTTAGGGTTCTTGTGGTGCCATTTTAGGTCTGGAAGTGGCATGGTATAAAGGAGCTAGAAGAGTCATTCTTGATTACAACAAACCACAATCTCAATTCCCAACCCCAATTTCACATACAATCTCAAGTTCTCAACACAATTAACTTAACTTACCATAACCCCGATTTCACATACAATCTCAATCCAAATTAAAATTAACTTATCATAACATATTTCATATTACACATCACAATTAATCTTAGCAAATAATCCATAATGCACATATTCCACATTTCAATTCTCAACAACATAATCCAAATTAAAATTAACCTATCAAAGTATCAATTATTATACATTAAAAGTATGTTTTGAAAAAAATTATTAAAAATGTGTTTTGAAAAATAAAAAAATTTAAAAATTACCTGGATGAAGAAGATGCAGCCACCGAAAGGAAGAGAAGCAGCAACCTCTGACTCCGAGGGCGGCAGAAGCAGAAGCAGCAGCAGCAGGAAGCAGAGGTGGTGGCGGTTAGAAGCAGCAGCAACAACACACAGAGGTGGTGGCGGTTCTGAGATCCCAACAGGAGCAAGCAGAGGCGGTGGCGCTTCTGACAGTGCGAGGGAGGGCAAGGGAGTGCAAGGCCGAGACCGCCGGCAGCGGCGCGACGCGGTGGCTGGGCAGGAATGCGGCGGGCGCGATGGGGATTGGGCTGGGGCTCTCTGAGCGCGGGATGGAATTGGCTGCTAGGGTTTAGAAATTAGAACGTTGAGTGAATTTTGAGAGGTGGGCAAGTGTCGGGTCGGGTCGGGTGTATTTCGGATCTGGTGGATGGGCACAAATTGCATGACCCGGTTTGGGTTATAAAACCGGGTTGCTGGTTCTACGAAAATCCGACCGACCGGTCTGCTGCTTGTCTGATCCAATTAGAGATTCGGTTCGGTCAGGTGCCCGGTTCGAATCGATTTTTATAACTATGCTTGAATCTGATAGCCTTGATGCTTATAATTGGGTTTTTTTATGTATATAAATTAAAAAAATATTTTGTTGATACTAGCCGGCCACTTGCATGTTATTTTTTTATTTTTTGATAAATATTTTATAAAATAATATTATTTAATTTTATTTTATTGATAAATTCTTTTATATAATAATATTATTTAATAAAATTAAAATTTCTCTTAAATCTCATTTTAATTTATTAAAATATTAGTATAAAAGATGAATAAAAAGAAAGAGATAGAATTTGAATAGTAAAAATTACAGATGGTAGTAGTGTTCAATTTTTAATTCTTTTTAATTTTTTATTTTCTCTATTTTTAGAGACAAAAAAGTAACCAAATTTTTTGGAATTTTCTTTATAAGAGTGCTTGTCGAGTCACTTATTTATTTTTCCATAAATATTTTATGAAATAATATTATTTAATTTAATTTGAGTTTAATTTTAATGCATTGACAGTGTAAAGATATTTTACATTGTCGTCCAATCAAAATGCTCCATTTGTATGACTTTTTAGGTAATGAGAGTGAAAAAACACAATCATGATTCATGACTGATGTGACAGCACATTATTAGACGACTGTGTAAAAAAAAGTACATTGTTAGTGGATGAAAATTAAATTCTTTCAAGTTTATTGATAAATTTTTTTTATAAATAATACTATTTAATATAATTAAAATCTCTCTCAAATCTCATTTTAATTTATTAAAATATTAGTATAAAAGATGATAGAAAGAAAGAGAGATAATTTGAATAGTAGAAGTTATAAATGGTAGTTATTTTTTATTTTTTAATTCTTATTAATTTATTACTTACTGTTGTGAAACTAATAACAATAACAGAGATAAAATAGAGGAGAAGAGAAAACAATATTATTGATAGTTTCCAAAGTGTACTCTTCCAATAGGATTTATAGTGTTATTTATAGTCAAACTAATAAAGAGATAAGATCAAATCAAATCTTAATAAGGAAGAGATAAGATCAAATCAAATCTTATCAAATCCTATCTTAATATGTTAAAGATACAGATATTCACAATATTATCTCATAACACTCCCCCTTGAATATATGTTGTTGGAATATGTCTCGTTAAAACCTTACTAAGAAAAAACTCATTGGGAAAAAATCTTAGTGAAGGAAAGAGAGTACAATATCCTCATAATGTAAGACTTTTGATTGCTTCGTTAAAAACCTTGTCAAGGAAAAACTCAGTGGGATAAAAACCTTAATCAAGGAAAAAAAATGTACGACATTTTCTCTCCCTCTTAAAGACATCACTTAATATACTTCTACCATCATGAAATTAGTACACAAAATTAAGATGTGTCCGTAGAAGAATATCAAATAAATTGGTGAGGAACTATGTCTTGATAATACATTTACAGCAAATATTATATCTAGTTGTGTATAATTATTAAGGTATATGAGTGCTCCAATGACAATAAGATGTGGTAATTCAGGACCAAGTAGACTTCTTCCCCATTTTCTTGAGGAATGGATGGATCTCTTTTTACATCCAACGATTTTACCACCATTGGGGGTACTTAATGGATGTGGTTTATCCATATAAAATCTCTTCAAGATTTTCTCAATGTAAGTTGATTGGCAAACTGGAATATTTCATTAGTCAAATGCTCGAACTGTAGGCCAAGACAAAATTTAGTCTTTCAAAGATCTTTCATCTCAAATTCATCTTTTAAATCTTTTATGACTATTATGACTATAGGAATCTCTTCAGGAGTTCCAATGATATTTAAATCATCAACATACACAAATATGGCGAATTCATTTACACATGGGCAAATAGAATCATACTGAAATCCATATTCTCAATCAAATACTCACTAAAACGGTTGTACCGTATGTAGCCAGATTGCTTTAGACCATAAATAGATCTTCACAGTTTGATTGAATAAATTTCACAAAAATGTTCGTTAGACAATGTTGATATCTTTAATCCTTCGAGGACTTTCATATAAACATCATTGTCTAATGAACCATATAGATATGTTTTGACAACATCAATTAGATGCATATTTAGTTTATTATATGTAGATAAGCTGATCAAATATCGTAACATTATTGCATCAATTACAGGAGATATGTTTTACCATTATCTATATCAGGTCTTTTGTGAGAAAAAAAACCTTGTGCTCCAAATTGAACCTTATAGTGTATACATTCATTTTTCTCATTTTTGCTTTCGCAAACATACCCATATGTATTTCACGAGTTTCACACCTTCCAGGTGTTTGGATTACAACTCCAATCAACAAATGAGCCAAGTTTAGCTTACAGGGTTTTATTTCTAGTTTGACCAATCATTTATATATCGACATATTTGTTATTGATTCTTGACTCAAAATCCTCATTTTCTTGCATAAGTGTAGCGCCACACTATTTGCAAATATATTGTCGCGACAACAATTACTTGTCGGTTCCATAGTTTCTTATGTAGACATGGTTTATTGAGATCTCATCATTTTCAATATCTTGACAATTTTCAGGTACCTGAACGTCTTCTAATGTTTCAATTATGTCAAACTTTGGACCGCAATATGTGTCCTTAGCATGTCTATATCCTCTTCAACAGGAAGAGTATCATTTGTCTCCATAACAATATCTTTTGTCTATTTGCCCCTTATTTCGAAAATTTTCATTATTTTTGGAACCGACTGGCATATTACGCTTCTGACGTGTGATCTATTCACTAGCCAATTACCTAACAATGGGCATCAATTTCGAAAAAGGTATCTCATTTAGCTGGTATGCATATTTTAGTCATTCTATTTCATCATAAAAATGCATCTGATAATGCATTTACTACTCTTTGCAATAAAATTATGAACTTCTAGTTCAAATGTCTTTTTATGAGGATCTAAATAGAGTAAAAGTGATGAATTGCAATTTATTCCAGCTATCATTCTCCCCTTAATAATGTTGGAAACATTACTTCCTTAAATTGACAATCAACAAATTGAGCCTTAAAGACATCTCCTATTTGTATTACAAAATACTTTATTTTAAAGCGAGAGTCACTTCCAACATTTTAAATGAGAATTGTTTGGTTGCAAGCCAAAACAATTACTGGGAGAGAGAAATAACGACAATTTGTCTTATGCAAATAATCATTTGTAAAATAATTTGCCCCAAACTAGAATGTGGAGAATTGTTCTCATAAATAAGTGGTCTAGCAATCAATTGGATGTCTTTCATAAGTTTATTATGCTAGTCAATTCTTTCTATGAACATGCATGATTGGATGTTCAATCTATACAATATTGGCCTACAAGCATCAAACCTTGAGAAATAAATTCACCATATCACCATTTTGATTGTTTATAAAAATTAGTGCTCTTAACAACTTGCGCAAGTATATCATGAACTTCAGGTCACGAGATAATAATGAGCACATATGTGACCGTTTCATAGATACATCTATCATAATTATTTGAAAGGTCCATCTATTGGATTAATTAATCCACATATATCACATTGAATTCCTTCAAGAAATACAAGAGGTTCAAATCCAATCTTTATTGGTGAAGGCCATATAATATATAAGTATATATTTAATTGAAAACATGTAACAAAAGAAAACTCATTACATTGAAAAAACTTTTGGTTCTTCAATGAATGTCCATACGAGTTTTCAATGATCCTTCGCATCATTATTTCTCTGGATGTCCTAATCGATCATGCCAAATGATAAAGTCATTTGAATTAGTAAACTTCTGGTTTACAATAGCATGTGATTCAATTACACTAAGTTTAATGTAACAAAGACCAGATGAAAACGAAGGTAATTTTTCTAGTACAACTTTCTTGTTGGAATCCCAACTTGTGATATGAAGGTACTCATTATTCCCCTCATTTACTGTCTCAATATGATATCTATTTCGGCGAATATCTTCGAAACTCAATAAGTTTCTTTGCAATTTAGTAGACAGTAATGCATCATTAATGATGAATTTTGTTCCTTTTGATAGCAAAATTATAGCTCTTCGCGAGCCGTCAATCAAATTAATGAGCCTTTGGAAGAATCACCGACTTTTAGTGATCATATTTTTCTTCCAGGCTACTCCAGAGATCTGCAGGATCTTTCAGAGTAAGGTATTCATATTTTAAAGCCTCATGTAAATGACCGCGAAGGAAAATTAATGCTTTAGCGCAATCCTTATGGGATGCAGCATTTCCTTGGACAATGGTGTCTTCAAGACCCAATGATTTCATATGGATTCTAGCATCGAGAATCCAAGTCATGTAGTTCTTTCCCGAAATTTCAAGGGCAACAAATTCAAGAGAAGAGAAATTTGACATATTGAAATAATGACATAATTGAAAAAAAAAATTGTTACCTTGAGCTTTTCGTGCTGATAACGTGTTGTGAAACTAATAACAATAACAGAGAGAAAATAGAGGAGAAGAGAAAATAATATTATTGATAGTCTCCAAAGTGTACTCTTCCATTAAGATTTATAGTGCTATTTATAGCCAAACTAAGAAAGAGATAAGATCAAATCAAATCTAATAAGGAAGAGATAAGATCAAATCAAATCTTATCCAATCCTATCTTAAATTATTAAAAATACAGATATTCACAATATTATCTCATAACACTTTATTTTTAAAGACCAAAAAGTAACCAATTTTTTTGGGAATTCTCTTTATAAGTAGTAATAAATAAACATGTCTTTTATAGATTAATTATGGGTATAGGTTGTTAGTTTTTTTCGTATGGTTTACGATTATTAGAAATAATTTTTTTTGAATCATATGAAGCTATTTACGATTTAAATCGTAAATAGAAAGAAGAATTTTTAATGCTAATATCATTTTTTATTTTAATCGTAAATGAAAGAAAATATGGAAACAAATAGTGTAAATTTGTGGTAGCACAATTGGTTTAATATTTTTGCTTTGAATGAAAGGTCCAGGATTCAAACCTTAGATATGCTACTACTATTAATTTTTTTTTATTCTTTTCATTCTCTAATAAAAATTATCCAACACTTATCTATCATTCTTAATTTCTTATCATTGAATTTTTTATGAACCCAATCTAATATTCAAACTTTTCTTTTTTCTTTTGGTAAAAAAAGACTTTGTTTATAAACAATCTAAATCTTCTCCTTATCTGTTCATTGCAGTATGTTAGAAGTATGAGGTCAGGTCCCAGTGAGTCCATATGAAGCTTTAGAGCAACTCCAACGGGTTAGAAAATCGGTCCCTATTGCATGTGTGTGTCAGAAGGAACAAGGACGAGCACCGTTGGAGCAGGGAGCGAGAATATGGACGCGGGACGCGGCTCGGTTTCCAAGTTGCCAAAATCCCTCTAAACGGGGACTATAGAAGAGCAAATAATGTTTTGACATGTGGCAATAAAGTTGTACATTTTAAAAACAAAAGTGTAGTTTTAATTTTATAGTCGTTAGTATTTTCATAATTAACCGTTGATGTTCAACGGAAATATTTATATTTTCATCTATAAATACACATCATTATCACTCTTATATTTTCACAATTCATTCTACTCATTTCATAATTTCTCTCATATAAATTCTACTCATCTATTTTTTTTCTCCAACAAATGGATCCTAATCAATTCAATCCATTTTTTAATTACATACAATCCTCAAATTTTCCTCCAAATTCAAATGCCCAATTCTCTCAAAATTCAACATCTCAAAATGCAAATCAAAATTTTCAAATTCCAAATTTTTTCCAAAATTTAAATCCTCAAAATCTTCATAATTTAAATTTTCAAGTTCCTTCCAATAATCATTTTCCTATATTTCCACAAACTCAAAATTCACAAACTACTCAACATCCATTCCTGCCATGTTTAACCCATCATTAGCAAATATGGGCACATCATCTTTACCATTCCAAACACAAATTGGGGTTTCCATAACAAGTTCTGCTAGTCTTGGTGGCTTAAATGACCAATCTAGTCAAGGGCCGATAAATTATAGTCCAAGTTCACGACATTCAGAATTTTCAAACTATGGCGGTTTAGATGCTATAGATCTCGACGATGATGCTGCTGAAGACCGCAAGCAAGAAAACATTCACTGGAGATGGGAAGATGATGAATTACTGATAAGTGCATGATTGAATGTATCGATGGATCCTTTAGTCGGTACCGACCAGAAAGGTGATACATTTTGGAAACGGATTCATGTTTATTGTCAAGAAAATAACGCAGACATGAAAAGAGGAGAAGGTGGTGTCAAGAAAAGGTGGCATAAGATCAACACGGTGGTTTAAGGATTTGGTGGTTGTCACGATCAAGCTTCTCGAAATGTAAGAAGTGGGTCAAACAGTGATGATATACTAGAGTTGGCTCATAAACTCTATTCCACGAAGTATAGAAAAAAATTTACTTTCGAACGACATTGGAATATGCTTCGAAGAGAACAAAAATGGAGAACTCAGTCAACACAAAGTGGAGGTTCGAAGAGAACAAAGTTGAGTGTTTATGGAACATATTCATCCTCATCTAATCCAGAAACACCGATAAGTGAGGATGTTCATGTGGAGTCTCCAATTCGTCCCCAAGGATCCAAAAAAAGTAAGAGAAAAGGTAAAGGTAAAGCAAAAATGTCTGAGGGTATTGATGAAGATTGTTGTGATACCCCGTATCACAGTGTCCCTTAGGAAGGACTCTCTTTAGGACGCGTCAGAAACACGTCAGCAAGTTGCTGTCAGAGGGGCATCGCTAGCGAGCAAGTCAGCTATCGCTAGCGAGCAGTCGGTCGCCAGCGACCACAGCGAGTCGCCAGCGACGGGACCAAGTCCCACATCGTGCAGAACGAGCGTCACAGCGTTGCTGTCAGCAGGTGCTAGCTAGCGAGTAGCCAGTGCCCGCTAGCGATGAGCTCGTCGCTAGTGACCGTAGTCTAGTCGCTAGCGACCGTCCGAAGTCCCACATCGGATCAGCATGATGTCAGCTCTCCCCACCCCACCTATATATATGAGTAGTAGTTGAGTCCTTTTCTCCACACCTCATTCTCACGCCTTTTAAGAGCAGTGCTTTTGGGCGTTCCTTTTCAGTAAAGGAACTCTGTCGGAGTGAGGTTTCGACGTCTTGGGGATACTCTTCTTGAGCAATTTCCTGACGGTGAGTGAAAAGTCGTTTTGCCCCTTTTTCTGCGTGAGGGTCGCTAGCGACGGCGTGACGCAACAGCAGTTCAAAGTTTTAGTTTTCTTTTCTTCAGGGGTCCTAATGGGTCCTTTTTGCACTTCAGGTGCGAACGCAGTGCCGCTGGCTGGAGCCGGAGCCGACGATGCTTCTCAGGTTCAGGATTTTCCAGGTGAGTAGAGGTCTTGCATGTAGTTTAGCATTCATAGCATGTATTTATGTTTGATAATTAGATAATTAGGAAAGACATTAATACAGTTATTATGCATGTGTTTGTATGTAGAGTAGAAGTAGAATTAGTAACATGTTAGGTGGTTAGAGTAGAATAGGAAAGACTTATGTTTTCATGTTATGTATGTGAATTGCTGATTGGTTGGCTGTTTACTGCTTTATGATATAACATGCGATATAAGACAGATAAATAGACTAATAGCAGAATTTAGGACATGTATGATTTGTTTGAGCAAGTTATGTGTTGACTGTCTGGAATAGTTACGCCGCCCCTGATTAGTATACGTCAGACGCTATGGCTGGTGGTCAGATCCCGGTATCTTAGTATGGTTTACTAATTAGCGGTGAGTCGCCCGAGCCTGCCAAGTACGTTCCGATCCCGGTTACCGGACGGCTTGGTTACAGATACAGATATACCCCACGAGGGTCAGATATGAGTAAACTCATGCCGCGCGCTGAGACAGATTAGTTATGCCTAAGCTGCGCGCTAGGTGACAGATTACAGATACAGTAAACAGTACAGAGGCTTGGTATGCAGGCTTTAGTGTGACAGCTAGACAGGATATTGTTTGTGTGACTGATAACATGCTAGTTGTGATATATGTGTTGTGAGTGTTGCATTGCATGCATATTCCCCATCACTGAGTCGATGACTCACCCCTCATCAACCATTTTCAGAGTACGATCCCGCCGCCGACGAGGAGCCGTTGATCCGTTAGAGGTCGTGTCAGCGGATATCCTGGGTGAGCTCCGCTTCGTTCGTGGAGCCCTTTAGTTATTGTTTTACATTTATTTCAGTCATTAGTTTTATGAGACTTTTCAGTTCCAGTTGTATTAGTTGCTCCAGACCTTAGAGGCAGGTTACCTTTCAATTACGTTTCATATATTTTCAGTAGTTATACAGTTACACAGTTATACAGATATACCAGTTTTATACAGTTATATACAGACATCAGTTTACAGTTATTTTCAGTTAATCGATTCTTATTTAAGAGTTTATGCATACGTTAGCGTGTTCTTTGGGACAGTACCCTTCGCACGGACACCCCTAAGTAGCGGGGTGTTACAATTGTCTAAACACTCTTCGCTCTTGTTCAATTCGAAAACTAGAATTCATTGAGCATTAGAGAAAGGTTAAAGAGAAAGAGTTAGAGGAAAGAGAAAAAGAAAGACAAATGGAAATGGAATATAAAAAAATGTTGATTGCAATCAAGGAAAAAGAGCTACAAGATTTGATGGAGATTAAAATGGCGGAGATAAAGTCAAAGGAAAGGGAAATGGATATGCAAATACTTCATGCAGACACTTCCACGATGAGTGAAAAACAACGTGCTCTTCATGAAATTGCGGTAGAGAAAATTATTGCAAAGTGGTTTTAGTGATTTTCGTTTGTATTGATAGAACTTATTTTTATTGTGCATTTTAATTTTTATTGTAAGTTTTAATTTTGAATGTCATGTTTTTTATGTATGTATAATTTTTATATTTTAATTTTTAATGTTCATGTACTTCATTTTAAAACAAATTATTATAAACTAGCCGTTATAAATTAATCGTTGCAATTTTAGGTGTTGTAAACTAGCCGTTATAAACTAGTCGTTGCAATTCCAGTCGTTGTAAACTAGCCGTTATAAACTAGTCGTTGTAAACTAGCCGTTATAAACTAGTCGTTGCAATTCTAGCCGTTGTAAACTAGTCGTTGCAAATCTAGCCGTTGTGAAATAGCCGTTATTGAATGACTTATAAATATGGATACCCACTTAACACATGACATAATAACTAACAAATACTCCTGAAATTTTATTTGAGTATTCAGTTTGTCACTCTTTCTTATACTCAAATTTTTAATTCAAGACATGACTAGCAGCTCAAACCAACCCAACAACAAAAGTATCGACGATTTGTTTTAATGAAGCATTGTATGGTAGTTTTAAGAAACGTGATAACAATCTTATGGATGATTGGATTGAAGATTTTTTGTTTGATGATTCAGAAGAGCAACAACTTCAACTCATTTTGGAGAAGAATGACCAAAACTCTTCCTCCAACTCTCGCAGGTGCATAGATAGAGATCGTGAAAAAGGACATGAACGTCTTTTTCATGACTACTTTGCACCTGATCTGGTGTACCCTCCTGAGACGTTTCGAAGACGGTTTCGAATGGGGAGACATGTCTTCCTTCGCAGAGTGGAAACCCTATCAAATGTTGATCCATATTTTCAACAAAGGGTTGATGCTACGGGGAAGAGAGGTTTGTCCCCACTACAAAAATGCACTGCTGCCATGCGTATGTTGGCATATGGAGCTTCTGCTGATGCTGTGGATGATTATGTACGAATAGGTGAGAGCACTGCCATCGAATGCTTGGAGAAATTCGTTGAAGGTGTAATTTCAGTTTTTGAGACTGAATATTTACGAAAATCGAATTCAAATGATGTGCAACGATTGTTACAAATGGCGGAGGCTCGTGGCTTTCCTGGCATGATGGGTAGCATTGATTGCATGCATTGATAGTGGAAAAATTGTCCCAAAGCATGGAAAGGTATGTACATGAGTGGTTATCGAGGAGTTGCAACTATAGTACTTGAAATTGTGGCATCATCAGACCTTTGGATATGACATGTGTTCTTTGGAGTTGTCGGGTCGAACAATGATATCAATGTGTTAGACCGTTCACCGTTGTTTGATGATGTTTTGAATGGTCGTGCTCCAGAGGTTAGTTACATTATTAACGGTAACAATTATAATCTGGGGTATTATTTAACCGATGACATTTATCCTGAGTGGGCAACATTTGTCAAAACAATTTCTCGACCACTATGAGAAAAACGAAAATTATTTGCACAGTTTCAAGAATCACAACGAAAGGATGTGGAACGAGCATTTGGAGTGCTGCAAGCTTGTTTTGCAATTATACGTGGTACGACACGTTTTTGGAAGAAGAAGAAGCTTGCAATCATAATGAGAGCATGTATTATATTGCATAATATGATTGTTGAGGATGAGAGGGACACTTATGCAGGAAATTTTTCTCAAGCTTATGAATACGATGATGTGGAAAATGGCTTATCACAACCACATTTAGGAGAGGAAAACTTTGCACCGTATGAGCGTTTTATACAAAGAAATATTCAACTTCGTGATAAGTAGAAACATCGACAACTAAAGGAAGACTTGGTGGAACATATTTGGCAATTCCACATTGCGCGTTCCCAAATCTAGTGTTTAATTTTATGGGTAAATATCAGTAATCACCCACAAGGTTTGCAAATATTACACCCCACCCCATTTTACATACAAAATTACAATCCCCACCAAATACTGAAAGCAACTAACTAATAAATCTATTAAAGTTAAAGATTCAAACAGAATATTCCAAATTTTAACTCTAGTTTGCTTAATTAATATTAAAATTTAAAAATTGTTAATAGTTTATAATAAATATAAAGTCTAGCTTATTGAAAAATTACAAAGTGAAAAATAGTACAATAATTTTTAATTTTAAATGCTATAAAACCAATAAAATCTATTTAAAACAAGTAAAAAAAATATCATTTCATTCACAACACTAGTTTAATTATCATCATTTACATGTCACTTTGTACCAGCTTTATCAACAATTTACATTCCCACTTTTACAAGGTAATTTAGTAACAAAAAGAAATCTTAAGGTGTTGGGAATTCACAAAATAATATTTAACTGAGTTTTTCATGTATGAATAATTAAACTTGATTTATCTTATACAAAAAGATCATAAATCTAGAAACAAAGTGACTAATTCTTTTATAAGAAAAAGGTAGATAAAATAGAACAACGTAACCTATGCTTCCTTAAGTTCATTAGTAGAACAAGCTCCTACATGATTAATATATATTTAAAACAGACGAAGCCCTTAGATAAAAGACTTATTGACTATTTTTCTTTTTCCTTTTTCAATTAGTTTAATGTTAGGCCCAACAATTGAAGCTTGACTTTGGGGAGTTAATCCACTTAAATTATTTTCTATAAGTTCTTGAATCATTATGCCTCTAGCAGCTGTATATTTTTTACTCTACAAATATAAAATAATATCAATTATCGGAGGAATAAAAGCTTGATGTTAGTGTGTTATTTATTTTGGGTGACTAAAACTTAGTAATTATTACTCTTATCCCACGAAATTACATTGAGCTTAACCAAGATAGGTAAGAGTGTGGTAACTATGGTTAAGGAGCTAGGCAATACTAACAGACACGTTAATTCTTCAAATGGGTGGACTGCAACTTGAAACAAAAATTGGGGGCTTGTAATTTTATGTGTAAAATGGGGTGGGATGTAATACCTATAAACCTTGAGGGTGCTTAGTGATATTTGCCCTAATTTTATTAATATTTAGATTAAATAATTGTTGTTAGTCATATTTCAAATTATGTATTGTTAAAAAATATGTAATATTTATAATTTGTATTAATATGTTAAGTATCTTTTAATTTATTAATTTTAAATTTTTGGGTGGTTAATTAATTAATTACAATTTATTTTTTAAATTTAAATATTGAAAAAAATATCTCATAAAACATTATCAAAATAAATAATAACTATATTAATTATCTTTATTTTAATTAATTAAACATGTGGGACCACAATAGGGACTCAAATTAATTATCTTTATTATATTCCTCTATCTGTATACCCTACAATGTAAATCTAACTCGAGAATTCCAACACGAATCACCAGCAATCATGATAAATTTAAATTATCAAACTTTAATTTCCTTGGGACATCAAATACAAAAGAATAGATCATTAGGAAAAAGATATTACGAAGAAATTAAGAAAAAAAAAACAGAATGAGAATGAGATATTCGAATAAATCTAGGTAAGGAGCATAAGGAAGAGCACTCCGTACGCTCAAACATTGTCATGGGGTTTTAACCCTAAAGTTGATATTTGCCTCTTCTGAACCAAACGACATTGCTTTGTTTCACCATTTGGTTATTCCAGAGGCATAAGATAAGAAGAAGAAGAAGAGAGAGAGAGATTTTACATTTTCAACCATAACAGAGAAAAGGCGAAAGGGAGCTTGATAGCTATGTTGCCATTGATTCCCGAATC
This sequence comes from Aeschynomene evenia, assembly GCA_013621005.1. NCBI lineage: Eukaryota > Viridiplantae > Streptophyta > Magnoliopsida > Fabales > Fabaceae > Aeschynomene > Aeschynomene evenia. The sequence continues at coordinate 21,647,685 of CM024265.1, read as the reverse complement.
AAAAAATGAAGACCCAATTGAGTTTGTTACGTTAGAATGAATGAATGAATGAGAGGTAGTGCAATTGATAATGATCTAGATTATGGAGAAGGAACATGCGACGCGGCAACATTAATTGGGTTTTAGTTTAGGGCCATTCTAATATGAAGACAGACATTTTGTCTACATCATAAAGGATCATTGGATAAAAAACATCAAAAACCAGTAGACAACAAAACTAGCCTAAGGCAACGTTTTAAAAGCGTTGCCTTAACTTAACAAAAACGTTGCTGTTGGTCAATGGCAACGCTTTCTTACCAACCGCAACGCTTTAGCGGGCGTTGCGGTATCTACCGTTGCCCTTGCTCAAACGCAACGTTTTTTTGTCAAAAGCAACGGCTTAGCAAAAAAACGTTGCCTTTGGTACTAGCAAAGGCAACACTTTATTCATTCATCTAAGGCAACGCTTTACAATCGTTGTCTTTTCCTTTGGTACTGCTACGCTTAAAAGCGTTGCCTTTTCTCTTATAAAAAACAACATTTATAAAGCGTTGCCTTTATTTCCACAATAGCGTTGGCTTTGGTTCTCACAACAGACAACATTTAAAAGCGTTGCCTTTGATTCTCACAACAGACAACATTTAAAAGCGTTGCCTTTGATTCTCACAACATACATATAAAGTGTTGTCTTTGCTTTAAACTGAGAGAACTTTTTTAAAACGTTTTATTCTCCTATCTTATAATATATCTATTTTTCAAATATGTTTCTAAAATTAGTTATAATTATCTTATAATAATTTAATTACATATTCAACCTAAGTTCATACCAAAAATAAAAACTACTATTAACATAAGATGTAATATCAATTAATAAACAAGTAACATATTCAGAAAACAAAATATGGATTAGTAAGTATTAACAACTAAATATGTTCACAAAAGACAATATATATAATTATTATACTTAATAAAAAATATATCTAGGTACTACTACATGAATCAATTTATCTTCCTCGTAGCTTGCCCCACTTCATTATGCACTAAGATGAACCTGTAACATGAATAATCAAACAAAAAAAATATTATCAAGTTCTAAATATTGACATGGTAAATATAAACTAAACATTTTAGTTTATGGATAGTCCCTAATAAACATCACTCTTCCCATAAACAAACAATTACATCTGCCTAATCCTCGCGAGGAACTCAACAAAAGTGTGACTAATCCTCAGGCAGCAACTTTGGTAAGACGCATAAAGCAATTTCTGAATAAGAACTGGCAGATAAAGATCAACTACACCTACAGAGAAGGCAACAAATGTGCTAATTGGCTTGCAAATTATGGACTCAGCAGAGAGGAGGAGGAAATGGTCTTTGAATTAGAGAACAAATCAGGAGTGATGCTAATGGGGTCCTGTACCCCAGACCATTCTAATTTCTATTTAGTGGATTTTGTTTTTCCTTTCTTGGGGCCTTAGGTCCCTCTCTGTAACCAAAAAGAAAAACATGAATGGAACATCATAAATCCATTTTGAAATGATACATCGAATAAGATTCTCCCTCTTTGTTATCTTCTCCCTCCAGCAGCCCAGCTTGACTGATATCAATAAGATTTTAAAGACAGAGTAAAAGTAGAAAGAAATCTCAATTAAGAGCCGAAGAAAAATTAAAAAATGGTGAAATATAGGAATACAAAAGATTTTGTTATTGACAAATATAATCACGAAAGGTGTTTTTGACAAAATAACTCATGGAAGATTGCTAAAGTGTTACAAGATGCACCAACTATGTGACAAACTGTCATTTGACTCGATCTCATGACTGGTGCAGTTTGTCACCCTTAAACAATATTTCATGGGCTATTTTGTCAAAAATATCTTTGCTGGTGGAATTTATTAACGACAAAACCTTTTATGTTTCTTTTTGGTATTTCACCCATTAAAAAATAATATATGACAAGTAATTTATTGCAAAAAGGTTATAAATATCATATGCTTAGATATGTATAGATAATACTTATTTTATAATAAAGGATACAAAGAATCCAAATAAATAATTTAAATCAATTTTAATAACATTCCAAACAACGTAATTGGATTTTATTCTGCAACATATTAATTTATTTCATACATAAGAATTTAAATAGTAATAGAATAGAATTTCATTTTCATTGAGAACTGAATTTTATTTTATTAAAATATTCCAAATACGTTAAGTGAAATTCAATTCAATTCAAATTTATCTCGTTAAAACATTCCAAATGGCTTCACATTAACATCCAAATTAATTTGTTATGACTTAAGTATAATAGATTAATGGTTAGGATGTTATAAGTTAAGACCTACTCAACAAATCCAACCAATATTGCTACCATTACTAAAAATTATACTCATCCCTCTAACTAATATATTTAAAGAAGATCAATATCGATGAATAAAAAGAATAAAATCAAAATGAAATTCACAAAAAAAAAAAAAACTCTAATACAATTTATTGAACCTCTTCATGTGACAAGTCTTTTTCATACAACTAGTCTTGTATACGTGCGATGCACGGGGATTATATCAAATTTTATGTTTAAGATATTAAATAATTAATGGAAAAAATATTTGTATAAAATGAAGTTAAATGAAAATTTGTTATTCATAAAAATTACTAATTCCCGTCCAACAATAAATAAAAATATTAAAAATTACTAATTCATGTTCATAATTATTCCTAATTAACAAAAAATATTAAAAATATGTAATATCAATCACTAAAATTCTCTAAAATATTCACTAATTATCAATCACTAAAAATCATTAAATTATAGGTAAAATATTCAAATATCACTAATTATCAAACATTAATAATTACTAATAATTTGTAATTATTCTTTTTTAAAAAAACATGTTCATTATTTATGTTTTACATTTCCCGTGAGACAGTTAATCAATAATGTCAAATATTAAATTATGAAGAATAGAAAATGAGGAGAAAAATGAAACAATAAAAAAATATAGAAGAAAGATGAAGAATAGAAAATGAAAGAAGAAGAATTAAAAATAAATTTAAGAATAGAAAAAAAAAAATGAAGGATGACTAAGAAGGTAGATGAAAAAAATGAAATAAGAAAGAGAAAAAAAAAGCAAGAAATAGAGATAGCAAAATAAGAGAGAAAGAGAAAAAAAAATGAAGTTGAAAAGGTTGAGAAGGTGGAAAGATATATATATATATATATATATATATATATATATATATATATATATATATATATAGATATAGATGATTTGACCATAATTTAACATCAAATGCTATAAATAAAGAAAAGAATTCGAAAGAAGATTTTTTTATAATGTGAATGTAAATAGAAAATTTATATAAAGAAGATTTTATCATATATATTTCGAAATAAGATTTTCCAAATTTATATTATGAAATGTGAATAGACATTTCCAAATATTTTATGCATAAAATCAATTATTCTAAATAAAATAAAAGATACATATTGGATATTAATATTTAAAAGATACATTAAAGATTTGTAAATATCTTGAAAGAATAAAAATAAAGGATACCTAAAATTGCATACGTGTCACATTTATAGAGACTCAATTAATGGGCAAATGAGTAATCAACCATAACTTGTCTTTTACAATATTATATAGATATAGATATAGATTACAAATCATATAATGTTTCATTACATTCAATAGCCATAGACCCATAGTTATGTTAATGGGGTGTAATGCAATATTAAATGGAAGATTGGAGTTTTGTATAATTTTATATTTTTTCTATTTATTTATTTTGAGTTTTCACTAGTTTTTCGATAATGATTGAAACAATTTTAAAATTAATAAAATATTAGTATATTTTAGTATAATAGTATATTTTACTATATTATTTTTAATTTAAAATGTACTAATATATTTTCTTAATAGAAGAGAATTAATTAATTAAGAGTAAAATAAGAAAAAATTAATAAATATTATTTAGAATTTTTAATTTTTAAATATGAAAATAAAAAACGAACAACTAAAAAATTAAAATGGACAAATATAAAAATAATAATACTTAATATACAATGATAAATCAATTATTATAACTAATGTACTTATTTTACTTTATTTTTAATCTAAATAATTATTAAAATTATAATAAATTAAATAATTATGATATAAAATCTTATTTATTTACCGATAGATTTCCTAATATATATAGCTTCACTCATATGTAAAAAAAAAGAATTTAATTTTCATCCACTGATAGTATACAATTTTTTTACATAGTCATCCAATTATGTGTTGTCATATCAGCTATTATTGTATTTTTTCTCTTCCAATACCTGAAAAGTCATATAAACGGAACATATACTATCAGTGCATCAAAATTAAAAAAAAAAAAAAAGAAAAAACTCACATAATAATTGTTTGAGCATTTTAATTTTTACCGCATAAAATTCGACTAGAGTGAGTTAAGCTTGACTGCTGTGTTAGAATAGTGAGGCGCACCCTGACAAACTGGCGGAGTCCCCTCCCGCCATTTTCCCAGTCTTGTTCTTTCTCCTCTCGTTTTGACTCATTTCTTATTCTCTTCACTTCATTTCCTTACTCATCACCGCAACTCAACACAAATCAGAGAAAACGAAGAACCAATATGAGTACCGTTGATAAGATGCTGATAAAGGGTATACGGAGCTTCGACCCTGAGAATAAGAACGTCATCACCTTCTTCAAACCCTTAACCCTAATCGTTGGCCCTAACGGTGCTGGCAAAACCGTATGCTCTTTCTCTTCTCTATACCCTAACTTTTACACTACCCTAGAATCAATCTCTCACTCATTTTCCACCTTTTTTTCATTATTTTTAATTCGTTTGTTCATTCATATGCAGACAATCATTGAGTGCTTGAAGCTTTCATGCACCGGTGAGTTGCCACCAAATGCCAGGTCTGGCCACAGCTTCATTCATGACCCCAAGGTCCCTCTCTCAAACTTATTACTATTATTATTATTATTAGAGTTTAATTAATTGGTTTGTGTTGAAGATTTATATGGAATCTAATCATGTATTGCCATATCAATATATCAATAGAGATGGTTTGAGTCTGACACCCATTACTTGAATTTGGATGACAAATTCTTAATATTGTTATTAACTTATTAGATTAATTTTAATGCATTGTCGGTGTAAGACTTTTGTATTGTCATTATTCAATCATATCTTTCTATTTGTATGACCTTCAAGGGAGTGATTTGTTGAATCAAATACTTATTCTATTGTGATGATGCAAGATTGGATGTTTGTATAAAATTCTTTTACATTGACCTGACGTTTAAATTAAATCCTGTTTTTATTTGCTTAATAGTTTGTTGGCACTTGTTTTGGAAGGTCGCCGGTGAAACTGAAACCAAGGGGCAGATTAAGCTCCGGTTCAAGACAGCTGCGGGCAAAGATGTTGTTTGCATAAGGTCCTTTCAGCTCACGCAAAAAGCATCAAAGATGGAATATAAGGCAATTGAGAGTGTGCTTCAAACCATTAATCCTCATACTGGGGAGGTACATAATTAACTTAGCTATTGAACAACAAATAAGTGTTTGATTTTCTTTGTCATTGATTATCATAAAATTTGACTTGGGTGAGTTTCTGGCTTTGGGATTTGTTTTTGGTGTTTGTGATTCTTCAATTGACTTGGCCTAAATTGTTCTGCTCGATCAGAAAGTTTGCCTTAGCTATAGGTGCGCTGACATGGATCGAGAAATTCCAGCACTCATGGGTGTTTCAAAGGCCATCCTGGAAAATGTTATATTTGTTCATCAAGATGAAGCCAATTGGCCACTGCAGGATCCTTCCACTTTGAAGAAGAAGTTTGACGATATCTTTTCTGCAACTCGGTATCATAATATCATCTATGTTCTTAAACCATCTGTCTATTATTAATCTCATGTAACTCAGGATACCTATTACACATCTAATCATGGGCTTTTCACTTTGATGTGAATACATTGTATAATTCATTTAATTATATTTTATATAAAATGTTTTGTTGATAAGTTCTCCCAGTCCCCACCCAAATTACCAAGTTTCTTGTCATCATGTAACCCAAGATGTAGTGTCATCTTGCTCAGATTGGTAGTACAGGATATCAGCTTTGTTAGGACAAAATGGCTTCAAAATCTGCTTGGTATATTGAGTGTTAAGCATTAACTTGTTACATCATATATTAGATAATATAGTTGTTACTATCCAGTACATGTACCAAATCCTTTGCTTGAACCCCAAAAAGAACCAGAGCCATCTTAGGTTGACATGGTCTAGTGCTCTGTTAAGTCTCAAACCCCAATTACACAGAACAGAATACAAACAGCAGCAGTAGAGTAGAGAAGAGAGTAGAAGAGAGATAGAGAAGATAGGTAAATGCAGAGGAAAGGGGTATCAGTGTGATAGTCCCTCAGATCTGCAGAGATGTATATTTCTGTATGAAAGTATAAGCTGTAAAGGAATTACAAGATGATAAAATGGCTCTTCGAGAGGCCTTCACTCCCCAATTTCCCACTTCACTCTTTTCCTACCTTACTTCTTTTCCCCACCTTCTTTATATATTCTATTTTCCCCTCTAACAAACTCCTCACCTTCTAAAACCAATTCTAACTCCTCTAACAGAAATACAATTTTTCCCCCAAATATCCTCTAACTGAATTACAATTTATTTTTCCTAATTACCTTTACTTTTATTTCTCTCCCTTAATCTATATTGGTATGTAACAATACTCCCCCCCTAAAAGAATCACCTTGTCCTCAAGGTGATGTGTAAAAAAAATAAAATCCATAGTGCTGATGAAGTTTGCCTCCTGGGTCCCAAATCATGAAACCTGAAGAATATGATATGGTGGTATAGTAGAAATATCCACCAGGGTCCCAAAACATAAGGACGGTCACGATACCATATGAGCTACCTCCCCTCGAAGTGTATGATTGACATTTCAACTTCTTCAGAAATGAGCTAACATAACCTGCCCAATACTGTCGCCTGCTTGAGTCTTCCCCTCTGAGAATAATGTTGAGCTGGCCCAATGTGCTTGTCAAATTCCCCACAGTTGTGGTGGCTTCAACCACTACATTCCCCATCTTCCTCAATGCTTGCACCAGCAAAAGCTTGTCATTTGGAGATGACCGCCCCATATTTGTTAGTCTGTCAACAATTTTTTTTCTGTTTGCATCTAACATCTCACAGAATATTGTTCTTTCAATGATATTTGGGTCTGTAACAGCAGCCAATGAATCAAGTATTCCACTTTTCACAGCAATTGCTGTTGAAATTTTAACATTGTCGTCAATGACCATTTTTACCTTAACCCTAGCTTTCTTGCTCAGCTCCATTGCATCTTTGACCCCAGGTCGATAAGGATCCTTCAGACAACAATAGCTAATAAGATGAGATCATCCTCTAATGATGACCAGCGAGCCAGTTCTTCACTATCTGGAATTGTCTCCATTACATATAATCTATATGCAATGGCAACCCAAGGTAGACTAGCAGCAGACAAATCTTCAAAAGCTATTTTAAAATCGTTCATGTGCCAAATATGGGCTTGGCCCATTTCTTCTCTCATTAAATTCCCTTCTACTAAATCCCAACATTCCCCTCCCTTCATACAGGCTTTGTCCATTAGGATGAGAAAATTCCAATTTGGTACAGAGCAGCACCAACCCATTTGACATTTTGAATGGGCCTGGCCCACTAGGGTAAATACTGAATACCCATGCCTCACTAGCGCCTCTGCCTGTTCTTCCTTACGTAATGAGTTCGCGAAGCTTCCAAAGAAGAGGAAAGCTGCCATTGTTTCTGTCCTCCCCTCCACTTGGTTAATCACTGTCGGCCGACCACCAGTCAACAAGCACTCGCCAAGTTCAGGTGGCTTCGGTGGTAGCGGAGGTTTGTCCAACATCCGCCATAAGCCATGCACCCCTTCACCAACCTTCTTCTCGCCCCTGAGATTTTTCTGCCCAGCAGTTGTAGTTGCTGTCGTTGTCACTATTGACGGCAACCATGGGTCTGGCGGTTTTGGTGGCTCCCACAAGTGAAACGCTAACATGCGTGAAAGCCCGAGCGCAACCCGCACCTGCACGTTTTTTGTCTTATTCAGTAAGATCTGTTCCGGTGGCTTGGGCGGTGGCGGTTGTTTGGCTACCATGGTCACCGCAATTTCGAGATCTGACGGTGGATGCGAGTCGACCTCCCGCCCCCTGTCGTCGTCAAAGATGGCATCATCTTCTCCCAATAACACAAGCTGTTGAAGACGAAACTTACATGAGTGGTTTGGATTCCCTTGTTCACCGCAAGGAAAGCAAAGACCCCGTTGCTGCCGCTCAGCCCACTCCTCGGTTGATATCCATCTTGAGCTTGGGTTTGGGTCCGTGTAGCTAGAAGTCGTATATGGGCCCGAATCCAGTGTGGCCTCAAGTTTGGTGTGGGATAATGGGCCAAATTTGTTTTGCTCTAGAGCTGGGAAAGATGTGTTGGACCCAGCCCATGTGGTGCCTTTTGAAACCCCTAAGGTACCACTCGTATCCCCCTTTTGTCTCCATGGCCGCCCTCCTTCACGCCATGCAGCAGTGTGACTCCCCAACACCACAACGCTATCCTTCAACACTTGCAAATTCCTGGAATCGCTAACTGAAATCCTGGAGTGAATCATCGGATTGAGCCCCTCTTGGAACATATAATTCAGCGTCCCACTGCTAGGGTGACAATGTGACCTCGCACCGGGCTCGAATTCATGCCGGAAATCCATCTCTAAACTTCTCTGACGTACTTTCGACGAAGACGCCAAAGGATTCGAGTGTGCGCCGGGTTCGAAGCGCTTAAGCAAGTCCTCCTTAAAATGGGGCCATGTGTGGAAAGGTGATTGTGCCTCCCACCATTCGAACCAGGTTAAAGCCTCACCATGAAGTGCTAGCACCGCATAGTCTAATTTATACCTGACCTGGATCTTAGAAATCTGAAAAAATCGGTCCATTCGAACCAACCAACGCTTGCATCAGAGCCATGAAATGGAGGAACAGTGATCCTCCTATTGTAATTCCCTTTGTACTGCGTTGGGTTACGGCGTTGTTCTCCTCCAGGATCGTCGATTCGAGAGTCGACGACATCGTCATGTGGTGGTGGCTGTTGTTTCCGAGTTATCAATTCCTCGAGACGCCTCAACATCGTCTCCAGCATTCTACCTCGATCCGTCATTTGTCTCTCCAATCCTTCCATTCGATCTTCCATTGCTCCCAACGAAAGCTTGGTCACACCATCCACAGGAAGAAGCCAAGATCGAGAATCTGATACCAATTGTTAAGTCTCAAACCCCAATTACACAGAACAAAATACAAACAACAGCAGTAGAGTAGAGAAGAGAGTAGAAGAGAGATAGAGAAGATAGGTAAATGCAGAGGAAAGGGGTATCAGTGTGATAGTCCCTCAGATCTGCAGAGATGTATATTTCTGTATGAAAGTATAAGCTGTAAAGGAATTACAAGATGATAAAATGGCTCTTCGAGAGGCCTTCTCTCCCCAATTTCCCACTTCACTCTTTTCCTACCTTACTTCTTTTCCCCACCTTCTTTATATATTCTATTTTCCCCTCTAACAAACTCCTCACCTTCTAAAACCAATTCTAACTCCTCTAACAGAAATACAATTTTTCCCCCAAATATCCTCTAACTGAATTACAATTTATTTTTCCTAATTACCTTTACTTTTATTTCTCTCCCTTAATCTATATTGGTATGTAACATGCTCCTAAGTACTAACAATCACTAAATGGCCCATTTCATTTGCTTGCTGTTTTCTGTTCTTCACAACAGTCACAAAATGGCTTTCTTTGGTTGCCACTATATGTTTTTTGGCGTCCAACATGCTAGATTACCCTGAGAATGTTGATGCTTATGACTTAGAGTTGGTAGTATATGCTCTTTCACTGAGCAGATACACAAAGGCATTGGAGGTTATAAAGAAACTTCACAAGGATCAGGCTCAAGAAATAAAGACTTACAAGCTGAAACTAGAAAATCTTCAAACACTGAAAGATGCTGCTTATAAGGTAACTTTCTTCTTCCCCAAGTTAGATGATTCTGCAGATAAATTATGCATCTTATCCTCTCTTGCGTTTCTCATTCTTTCACATATTGAACTTGAACTCCTACGAAATTCCTGATGGATATTATCTTGCCCTTTGTGAATCATAAGTGAAGGTAACCGATGCAATTATATTTGAAAATACATATTCTCTTTAATCCTTGTTTTTATGTGCTCATTTTTTTTGTCACCATATTTTTCATTTTGGGGTGGGGGGACCTGTCTCAATCTCACAATGCAGCTTTGTTGTCTTTTACCTCCTCATGTATGTTTGAACAGAGATGTAAAATTTCTTCCATTTTGACTGCTATAAACATAAAGGAAAAAACAATGTTCCAAATAAAATTATTAAAATTATTTAATTGTATCTTCTTACAGCTTCGGGAAAGCATTTCACATGATCAGGAGAAAACAGAATCTCTAAAATGTCAGATACAAGAGTTGGAAGGAAGCATTCAAGATTTGGATTCTAAAATTCATCATTCAGAGAAAACATTGAAAGATCTGCGAAAGCTGCAGGACCAGATATCAACTAAAACTGCTCAAAGAAGCACTCTGTTTAAGCAACAACAGATACAATGTGCTGCTCTTGATGAGGAAAATGAGGGTATGTTGACCATGGTATTTGTATTATTGTCTTTATCTCAGTTTTCCTGTCTTGTAATAGTTTCACTTTCATTTCTGTGTTTACTTTACTCATCTATGGCCTGTTACTGCTAGCATACTTTTCAGTTAGTTTCTTATACATATGCTTTTTATATTAATCAGTACCAGTATGTTTCTCGTGATTCTGCTTTTTATATTGATTAGATACTGATGAAGAGTTGATGGAATGGAAAACCAAGTTTGAAGAAAGGATTGCAATGCTACAAGCAAAAGTAAGCAAGTTGGAGAGAGAGATGGATGACACTGACACCAAAAGCTCTTTCCTTAAGCAGGCCATTGATGATTCCATCTGGGAGATCAGCAAACTACAAACTGAAGCTGAAGTAAATAATTGATGTACAAGTTGTGACTATAAAGCCATCCAGTTGTATATAATGTTGTTATAATTTTATTTCTAATTTGAACTGCAGGCTCAAATGTCTTTGCAGAATGAACGTGATTTGTCCATTCAAACACTTTTTGGTAGGTATAATTTAGGGTCTCTTCCAAAGTCACCCTTCAGTGATGAGGTTGCTACAAATCTCAGTAATCGTGTAAAATCAAGGTTGATGGATCTTGAGAAGGACATGCAAGATAAGAAGGTGACTCTTCTGTTCTCCCTATATAGACACACACACACACACACACTATATTCCACTTTCAAGGATAACTTGTTGACAAATGTGGTGAATAAAGTGCTTTCCTTAGTTTTGTTACAACTGCTATCTAGCAAAGATAAAAGAAAGAGCAATAGAATAGTACAGAGCACAAAACCAGAACAATATAAGATGGAGTGATTAATCTGCTGAATCACTCTTAGGGAAGTAGTAGATTAATGGAAATGAGGAAATACATAACCAGAAAGAAGAATACAAGAAGAAAAGATAGTGGCAGTGATTCAAGAGCCCTACCTCTCTCCCAATCCAAGTTTTTTCCTAAAACTCACATAATGACCTAATTCCCCCCTGTGACTGCTATATTCCTTTGCTGCTAACGACGAAATCGTCCTAGGATCCCTCACCCATCCCACTCATAGCGCAGCTGCAGTGCCAGGTGGCACATGAGTACTATCTTCTTCTTTTCCTCTTTTAGCACTTCTCCTTTTGTAACAAAAAGGCAAGGGCTTGATTTTCCTACTGGGCCTGATAGGATATCCTTTTGCAGCATCTTGTTGGCCTCATTCGGGTATGTAACAATACCCTCCCCTTGAAGATTCACCTTGTCCACAAGGTGGAATTGAGGGAAGACTTCTTGAATCTCCGTAGCCAATTCCCAAGAATTTTCAAAATCAGGAAGTTTCTTCCATTTAATCAGCACCTCTAACTGCCCATCCTCTTCTTTTTTTTTTTTTCTGACAGCAATGATCTCCTCCTGTTCTGTTTGTAGCTCATAGACCTCAGTAAGAGCCTTAGGGAGAGGTTGAGAAGATACTTTGGGGCTGATACATTTCTTCAGCAAAGATATATGAAAAATCGGGTGGACTCTTGCATGATCTGGCAGCCTAAGGTGTAAGCAACCTGCCCAATCCTTTCAAGCACTGCATATGGGCCATAAAATCGGGCACTGAGTTTTTGATTCACCCTCTTGGCTAATGTTTTCATGCGATATGGCTGAAGCTTCAAGTAAACTCTATCCCCTACCTCGAAATCCACTTCTCTTCTCTTCTCTTTTTATCCGCATATAGTTTCATGTGGTTTTGAGCTTGATCCAAATGATACTTGAACTCATCAATCATTTGGTTTCTCTCCTCCAAAAGGGTCCTAACTTCCTCCACTGTTGCCTCCCCAATCTCACTCAAAAGAACTAGCGGTTCCCGCCCATAAAGGGCCTTGAAGGGGATAATTTTGATTGACCCATGATAATTAGTATTATACCAATACTCCGCCCATGATAACCACTTGGGCCATTGTTTGGGTTTCGTACCGGTAAAACACCTTAGGAAAGTCTCCCCACACTTGTTAACAACCTCACTTTGGCCATCAGTTTGCGGGTGGTAAGAAGAGCTCATTTTAAGTGTGGTGCCATCAGCCTTAAATACCCCTCTTGCAACAGGCTGCCCCTCTTGCATAAGAACAACCTCCACTCCCTTTTCTGAAGCATCTGTCTCAATAGAGAAAGGTTTTGAGAATGAGGGAATTGCTAGAACTGGAACTGTTACCATGGCTTTCTTGAGAGTGTCAAAGGCAACTTGAGCTTCATTACTCCATCTGAAATTATCTTTCTTCAGTAACAGTGAGTCGCCATGCAATCTTCCCGTAGTTCTTGACAAATCTACGATAGTACCCCGTTAGGCCCAAGAACCCCCTTAGCCTTTTCAGATCCTTTGGAGGTGGCCAGTCCACCATATATTGAACCTTGCTTGTATCAGCAGCCACTTCAACAACAGAGATTATGTACCCCAAGTACTCTATCTTTTCTTGAGCAAAAGTGCACTTCTTCTGATTTAAGAATAGTTTGTGGCTGCGGAGAACTTAAAAAATAATCCTCATATGCTCCCAATGTTCCTCAATTTATGAGCTATGAACTAGTATATAACAAATTTCGTCAAAAATTGCTTCAATACTTGGTTCATTAGAGCCTGGAAAGTGGAAGAGGCGTTAGTGAGAGCCCAAACAACATCACTAAAATTTCATAATGACCTTCATGATTTCTGAAGGCTTTCTTGGGAACATCTTCCTCTCTCACCCTGATCTGATTATAGTCGGATTTTATGTTCAACTTTGAAAATATCCGAACTTCCCCAATTTCATCTAGCAGCTCCTCTATGATAGGTATGGAATTTATCTGTTGCAGTCACTCGATTGAGGGCTCTATAGTCCACACAAAATCTCCACCCACCAACCTTCTTCCTCACCGGAATAACCGGGCTATAAAATGGACTCGTACTCGGACGAATCAACCCAGAACTCAACATTTCCTCCACAAACTTCTCAATTTCATTTTTTTGATAATGGGGATACCTGTAGGGGCATACATGAGGAATCTTAGCTCCTTCCTTGAGGACTATAGCATGGTCTGTCTCTCTTTGAGGAGGCAAACCTTCTGGAGTTTGGAACAAATCTTCACAGCCTCGCAAAAAGTCTCGAACCTCCTCTGCCATCTCTATTTCCTCGGATCTTTCCAAGCTGGCCAACATTGGAATTACTAGGAACCCCTTTTCCTCACACTTCAGCGCATACAAGGTTGTTTTCCCTGAGGCTCTCCTTCGACTAAGGGAGGAGTCTACCTTGATGCCCACTTCTCTTAGCCGTTTGATCCAACTTAGAGTGAATTCACTGTAGTCGCTTGTGAACTTCCCCAAGCTCGCGATCCATCCAGCGCCCAAGACCACCTCAGAACGTCCAAAATCCATCACAAAGTAACTCAGGATGATGGAAAACCCCTAGATTATCAACTCCAACATTTCACAGCCACCATTTCCCGTCTGGTTGGCTCCATTTCTCACTTCAATCTTGAATTATGGGGGTTCTTGAACCGGAAGTCGCAGTCGTTCTAGTAGATATGATATTCGTAGAAGCACCTGGGTCGATGAGCACTACCACTTTGTTCCCTATTAACTCTCCCTTCACCTTGAAAGTGTTGTGTGTGGTCAATCCCTAGTAGTTGTAGGAAGATAATTGCATTTCGAGCCCATTGAGTTCCTGTTTTGGTGTCTCACGGCCCAGCCCATATAAGCACTCTTCTTTCCATGCTGCTACTTTCTCCTCTCCCATAATCATAATAGAGAAATTTTTCATTGGGCATATGTGTTCTGGGCCCCATTTTCCCCCACACTTAAAAAACATAGGCCCTTTTTTTGTCTATTAGCCCAATCTTCATTTGATAGTCTCCTAGTCCCACTGTATTTAGTCCCAGACGTGTTTTGAGTGCTGGTCCCTTCAATTTGGGCCGAATTAGGCCCAGTTCTCACCCCAATTGCATTTTGATTCGAATTGGGCCCAACTTCTTCTCTTGGTACCCTCCTCCTCTGTTTTCACTTCCATTTGGCTTGGCCCATTGACGGTTCCTATTCAGACTGAACCCGTACCCGCCCGACCCTAAAGCACTTGACCCGCTTCCTCTTACTGGACTGTTTGTCTTCTTTCCGTTGGGGTTGACCCCAGCTTCTCTCAAAGCACTGTTCTGCCACTCGATGGTGAGGGCTTTGTCCATCATCGCCTGGAGGTTCTCAAAGCTTGACACCTCCATCTCTGCTTGTATCTTCTTCTTGAGCCCATTCATGAAGATGAACATCAAAGTCTCCATTCCCAGGTTCCTCTAAGTTCGCGTTGCAACCTCGAACTCCCTCCGGTATCGCTCCACATCACCAGTTTGGTGAACCTCCAAAAATGGCGCCATCGGGTTGTGGGCTGCTTCAGGTTGGAATCTCCTCAATAAATCCTATCTGAACCTCCTCCAAGTCTGAAAGGGTGTTTGCTCCTCCCACCATTCCAGCCATGTGAGAGCTTCCCCTTCTAGGGCCAAGGTGGTGAAATCCAACCTCTCTGCCGAAGCTACCTGAGTTACCCGTAAATACCTCTCCATCTTCACAACCATCCACTCGCATCCTCCTCAGAGAAAATAGGTATGTCTAGCTTTCTAATTGGCTCAAACCTCCTTGGTTCAAGGCCGCCCCCATTATCTCCTCCTCCCCCGTCCCCCTGGCCACTGCCTCCTCTCTCCCCTCCATGGTCAGCGCCTCCTCCATTTCCCCGTCCTTCTGGGTCATGGTGAGGTTGTTGGATTATCTCCCTCATCTGTCTCAATAGGTTGGCGGAGAACAACTCAAACGACTTGTTATGAGCTTCCAAGGAGAGATAACTTCCCTCGCATGGATACCGTGCACAGAACACCCCCAGAATCGGTGCTCTGATACCAGTTATTACAACTGGTATCTAGCAGAGATAAAAGAAAGAGCAATAGAACAATAATTAGGACAAAACCAGAACAATATAAGGAGTGATTAATCTTCTGAAGCACTCTTAGGAAAGTATTAGATTAATGGAAATGAGGAAATACAGAACCAAAAAGAAGAATACAAGAAGAAAAGATAGTGGCATTGATTCGAGAGCCCTGCCTCTCTCCCAATCCTAGTCTTTTCCTAAAACTCACATAATGACCTAATTCGAGAGCCCTTTGTTGCTAACGACCAAATCGTCCTAGGACCCCTCACCCATCCCACTCATAGCCGCAGCAGCAGTGCTAGGTGGCACATGAGTACTATCTTCTTCTTTTCCTCTTTTAGTCCTTCTCCTTTTGTAACAAAAAGGCCAGGGCTGGATTTTTCCTACTGGGCCCCATAGGATATCCTTTTCCATCATCTTCTTGGCCTTCACTCGGGGATCTAGCAGCTTTCTTTGTCATACTCAGCTAGTGGTTTTTGCAAAGGGTTTCTTTGCTGGATATGCAGAGTGATTGGCATTCTTTGCTTACTTGATTGTGTCTTTTTATTGATGCTTTCGTCAGCAAGATATCTTATCCAATTTTCCTGTACTTCTTGCTTTCCATTTTCTAATGATTTTTCTTTTTTATTTGTTTTTGCACAAGGGTTATTCCTTGTGACCTTACACTCATTGGTTCAAATCTTAGAAATGGCCTTTTTCTACATGTGTGGGTAAGCCTATGTACATCTACATGTCCCAAACCCCACTTGTTGGAAGTCTTGTGCAATGGGTCACCCTTTTAATGGTTTTGCTTCTCTAAATTGACCTAATTTTCAAATTATTTTCACTGTTTCAAAACTTATAGACAACATGATTATTGAAGATACCAGTAACATAGGATATTCTAAAATATCCGTATTCTGTAGACCTTCTGAGTTATGGGGGGAAATGAGTATGTTTCTGCTTCTTTTGTGCAGAAAGTGAATGAAAATAAAATCAAGATGGCATGGGATTGCTACATGAATGCAAATGACCGTTGGAAAAATACCGAGGCTCAACAACAAGCTAAAACAGAGATCAAGGTTTGGCGTTCAAATGCATGCATTTCTTTTCATATGTCTATATGTTATTTTACGATATTAACATTTTGTTATACATTCAGAGTGGCATTGTAAAGCGGATTGAAGAGAAGGAAAATGAGCGTGATTCATTTGAACTTCAAATTTCTAATGTAAACCTTTCTCACATAGATGAAAGGGAGAGAAATTTGGTCAGTGCAGCCTGCTCTAATTTTTGATATTATTTGTTACCTTATAACTTTAATTTTAGACATCCAGCAAAATTTGATTAAGTGATCTTTGCAGCGAATAGAAGTTGAGAGGAAGACAAACCAACTTGCTGAAAGAGAATTTGAAGCAACTATACGCCAAAAGCAAAGTGACCTATATACTGTTGAACAAAAGGTTAAGGCTTTAAATCGAGAGAAGGATATCATGGCTTCTGATTCAGAGGACAGAGTGAAGCTATCTCTTAAGAAGGCAGAGTTGGAGAATCAGAAGAAGAAACATAAAAAGATGTAGAGCAATTTTTGTTTTATCTTCTATACTTTTGGCCATTTTTTTTTTTCATAATTATATATTCTGAAATTTGTGACAAGTTCTTTATTCTTTACAGAATTGATGATCAAAAGGACAAAATACGAAGGGTTCTAAAAGGGAGGGTCCCTAGTGATAAAGATCTGAAGAAGGAAATTACACAAGCATTAAGGTTGGGGCAACCTTTTCTTTCATTGTGTATGGCTTGCTTAATATAATATAAAAGAGCAGCCTGATGCATGGGGCTCTGACTTGGTGGGGTGTGGGAGGGATCTTTTGAATTATTTTGTTGGTGTTTCACATTCTTTAAATAGTATAACTTTGGCTTGATTATATTATTTTAAATATTTCCATTTTATTTTTTAAAATAAGGAAAGTTGGCATAGTATTTTATGTTTCTTCATTCTGTCTTCTGATAAAATATAAATATATTTATTGATAGTAGAGGAAAGTGCAAAAGCTGGGGATAAATAATCTTCCTTAGTTAAAACAAAAAGCAGAAGAAAAGTAAAAACAGATTTCCTTTGGTAACTTTTTTGTTAACTTTTGGTTTTGCATGATATTTTTTATCTTATTTAAGATTATACAAATAGCTTTCTGTGATTAAGCATATCATGAATTCCCTTTGAATTTGATTGATGTTTTTATTTTTTATTTTTTTTATTGCAGGACTGTTGGAGGTGAATTTGATGATATGAATGCAAAGTACCGCGAAGCTGAGAAGGAAGTTAATATATTGCAGATGAAAATACAAGAAGTTAATAGTAACCTATCCAAACACCATAGGGATTTGGAGTGTAAGTGCTATCTTCAATTCCAACAAACTGTTTATTGACATTATATCTTGTTACTTACCCCAATGAGGATACATTAGTTAGAGATAAGGGGCAAAGGGGGAAAATAACACCATTTGCCTTCACATACAGCTGGAGAGGCAAAGGGAAAACAGTTGAAAAGGAGATTCTAGTGGGGCCCGAGGCTTGATTGGGTGTGTCGGAAGCATGTGTGATGAGTGTAGGAGGGAGAATTCGGTTAGACGAGAGAGAAAAATAGAGTTTGTAGAAGCTAAGGAGTAAGGGAATTTTGGTATTGGGTGCGAAATTAGACATTGGAGAGTAGTAGCCTCTTGAAAGCTACCTTTATCTTTCTGTAATTTCTTCATACTTCTTACACACCAATATATATCCTCAGGGAGTTGGATGATAATACTCTGTTATCAATCCTCCCTCTGATTTACACAATTTTTCTCATACTCTTCTCACCTTCTCTCTTAATTTCTCTTCTCTTTAATTGCTATCTTATACTACTCTCTAGTTATTTTCTAAATTGGTACCAGGTCCTTACATATCTTTTGAGTGAAATCAGTGTTGAGTTCTTCATCCATTATTTTGCAACAGTTCATAGGTAGTGTACTTCTCTGGTGGACATTTCAACAGAAACGAGAATGTCTATACTTTTAGTTTTACTATTGTTTGTGTTCTGTGCATTCTCTTTTCAAATAATTATCATGAATAATTTTTTTGCTAGATAGTGCCTCATTTATTAGATTATTTTGACAATGAACAACTTTGATACTGGCAAACCATCTTTACATTCCTTACCTGCAAAATCAATTAACCAAGTTCAAGCAGTACGGATATCTAGATCCGAATGTATATATATATATTTAGTAGTGCTGTTGGAAGCCATGAGTCTGAATATCATATGATGGAAAAGAAATCAGCATTGCATGGGTTCTCTTTAGTTAGATATCTCTTTATGTGACTGTTGTTTCCAACAGTTGAGTGCATTTCTTTATTTTTTCTTCTTCTTGTCCAATAGTTTAGTTTGCTTTCTTTCTCCTAGGATGCAGAATTACTGAACATAACGTTTTACACCATTATATTTAAATAATAACTTGCAGCAAGAAAGAGATTTATTGAATCCAAGCTTCAGTCTTTGGATCCACAAAGTTCCGGAGTTGATTCTTATCTCAAAGTTTTAGACTCTTACAAGGAGAAAAGAGATTTCCTGAAAAGGTCAATTTATGGCAGATCACATTCATTCAATCATCTTTATGACCACATCAAACTGTTGTTTGTGTTGACACTTTTTGCTAATATTGGATGTGCTAATACTTTATCTGGTAACTGCCTACAGCAAATTATACGTTGCTGATGGTCTGCGACAGATGTTTGATCCTTTTGAAAGGGTGGCCAGAGCTAATCATTTTTGCCCTTGCTGTGAGCGCCCTTTCTCTGCAGAAGAAGAAGACAATTTTGTCAAGAAGGTTGGTATATTTCACATCAGTGTAATATGCTAATACCATCTATTTGCTTTGACCAAACACTTTATATGGCTTTGAACTGGCTTCTTTTTCTGGTAATGACAGCAAAGAGTGAAGGCTGCTGGTTCAACTGAACAGATGAAAGCTCTCGCTGTGGAGTCCTCAAATGTAGACTCTCAGTTTCAGCAGTTGGACAAGCTTCGTGTGGTTTATGAAGAATATGTTAAACTTAGCCAGGAGACAATCCCTAATGCCGAAAATGATCTTCGGCAACTTAATGAGGAGTTGGATGACAAATCTCAGGCACTTGATGATGTAATTATCTTAATTCCTTTCAAATATTTTCTTCAAATTTATTTTAGGTAGACAATTCTTACACACTAGTCCCTTCTTTCTTGATATTAACTTGTTCTGTCTTATATAGTTGCTGTAAATTTGTTTCAGGTTTTAGGTGTTTTAGCTCAAGTAAAGACTGAGAAGGATTTGATTGAAGCATTGGTGCAACCAATTGAAACTGCTGATCGGCTTTTCCAAGAAATTCAAGCTCTGCAGAAGCAAGTTGAAGATTTAGAATATAAGCTTGATTTTCGAGGACAAGGAGTGAGGACTATCGAAGAAATTCAGTCGGAGCTAAACTCATTGCAGGGGACAAAGTAAATATCATAAGTTATTCAAAACACTTTTTCTAACATGGTCAATTTTATGGTCTTAATCTATTAACATAATTGATTTCTCATGTTCACGGTACCCCTCGTGACACACATCAACATAACAGAGCCAGAGTGCAGTTATATCATGTTACTCAGTTTCATGTTTGCTTATTCTTAAGTCTTAACATTATATCCATGCATATCTTGGTTACAAGGGACAATTTGCATGCTGAGTTAGAGAAGTTGAGGGAAGAACAGAGATATATGGAGAATGATCTATCAAGTATTCAAATACGGTGGCACACCCTGAGGGAGGAGAAAGTGAAAGCAGCCAACACATTGCAAGATGTTAAAAGAGTAGAAGAAGAATTAGAACGTCTGACTGACGAAAAGACCCAAATTGATCTTGATGAGAAGGTACTTATCTGTGACACTGATGCATGCTTATTTTTAAGTTAGAGGCACGTGCAATTGCCATTTTACCCCTCTCCATGTATTTGAGTACCTCACAAATTCATGATAAGTTCAGTAAAATGATCAATGCTTTCAACACAGAAAAAGGAGTTATCTACTATTTTCTTTTCTTTCTAAACTTGTTTGGCACATTGTGTTTAGATTATTTGATTCTGTATGTTGGATTTGTATTTATCTACAGTGAAGAAATTCGACAGCTTTTTCTTTTTCAAAAACTTTGCCACTTTTTCAAAATTCTCAAGCTTAATAATTGATACTTAAACTTATTTTACTTTTTCATATAACGTATTATGTTTTACCTGAGTTTATTTTCAGAAAAAGAATCCGACACTTGTTTTTGAAAAACATTTGTCAACCAGAAATCCCAGACATTTTTGTGGTTACTCTTTTTTCAAGCACTGCAGTTTTTTCTTTTTCCTCCCTCTCTCCCAATCTATCTCTTGTGAAAATAGCCTATTGAGTCAAAATGTATAATTCCACTCAAATCTATTTGCAGCATTTGACAGAAGCTCTTGGACCTTTATCCAAGGAGAAAGATAAATTACTTGCCGACCATAATGAGCTTAAAATTAGACTTAACCGTGAGTATGAGGACCTGGTTGAACAAAAGAGGAGTTATCAGCAAGAAGCCGAAGCACTTTTTAAAATGACTTCTAAGATTAAAGAGTAAGATTTATCAGCTTCAAAAATGTTTAAGTTTGTAAGAGTTCACTTTTTCTTTAACACATGTTCAATTTGTCCAGGTACTCTGAATTAAAGAAAAGAGACAGGTTGAAGGAACTTCAAGAAAAGAAATCTCTATCAGAATCTCAACTTAAAAGTTGTCATACTAGGAAGCAGGAAATTTTAGCTGAACTAAACAAAAGTAAAGATTTGATGCGAAATCAAGACCAATTAAAAAGAAATATTGAGGACAACTTAAATTACAGGAAAACAAAGGCTGAAGTAGATGAGCTTGCACGTGAAATCGAAACACTGGAAGAAAGTATATTGACGGCTGGTGGGGTTTCCACTGTTGAAACTGAAATCCAGAAACTATCGCAGGAGAGGGAGAAGCTTCTTTCAGAGGTATTTTCAGATCTCCGAATCATATTAATTCTATTCATGCAATCTGTTTGAAGTTTAGCCACCTACCATTATTAGGTGAACATTTCACCCTTTGTATGTTTGCATGTTCAGCAAGTCATTACTCTACCTACTAGTATAGAATTGACATCTTGTTTCTCCTGTTTGATATTTTGTAGTGTAATTGTTCATTGGTGACAGTTAAACAGGTGCCATGGAACAATGTCTGTTTACCAGAGCAATATTTCCAAAAATAAAATTGATCTCAAGCAGGCTCAATACAAGGACATAGATAGACGATACTTTGACCAGCTTATCCAGCTTAAGGTTTATCCTACTGCTATACTGTACTTGTATACTTTCTTCTTTTAGACTCATTCTATATTGTTAACAATCAATCTTTTCTTCACAGACAACTGAAATGGCAAACAAGGACCTTGACCGATACTACAATGCACTTGATAAGTGAGTTTCTTAAAATTCAGTAATGTTTACCATTGCATCTGTCAACGTTGTATTATTTTCCATGTTCTAGTCATGACTATGCAATTGAAAAATAATCAAATTATTAAGGCAATCGCTTTTGAGCTCCTAAGGCATTGGTTGTTACATTTGCCTGAAAGGCTGACACATAAAGTCACCTCGTTTTGCACGGCGAGGCTCTAAGGTGGCTTGGCAGCTTTCGATAATCTGTTTGGTAGTGTTTGTTTTCACTGACTCTGGTGGCAGAGTCAAGGAGTCAGTGAAAAAATAACTCTGCTAAGTGTTTGGTGTGAGAGTCGCAGTGCAGATTGGAACAAAGTTACAGTGACACAGTGTACAAAATTGCCAAATTTTTGTTCACTCCAATTTTGGAGTCATTGTGTATTGGAAGTGGGACACAAATATATGAGGATGTATTCATAGTCAATTTTGGAGTCACTGTGACTCTGACTCCTGCAACACTGACTCCATGACTCCCTTAACTCTGACTTCAGAATCATTAAAAACAAACACTACCTTTGAGACTTTGGGTAGTGCAGGATGTTTTTGTTATCTAAGGTTTGGTTTGGTAATGCTATGACTTTTTCAAAAATGCTGAGCTCTTTGAACTTTCTAAAAGTTGCTCCTAAGAAACCATAGTTGTATTGTTTGGTAAAATAATATACGGAGTTTCTCTTCATAAAGAGAAACAAGAGTAGTATTTGGTAAATATATTATAAAGTTGCTCTTAAAAATCTAAATAGACTCTAATGAGCAAAAATTTTAGAGTAATTTCTAAAAATTTAAACCCTTAATTAATGAAAGGACGGAATTTGATTTTATTAAAAAACCATATAATAATCTTCATGTTATAGAGAGCATAAGCTAGTTCTAAAAAGTATCCGACTCAGGGACAATAGCACCCAGTTTTTTATTTGGTACAAATCAGAAATTGGAGCACCCCCTTAGAGCAGTAACAAGGCAAACTCTTTTCTTTTTGTCTTTGCTTTGCCATTTGCATTCTCGGTATATGTTATATATGTGATGTGTGTTTGATCATATGCATTATTCTTCATGATTTGGATTTTGGAAGGAGGGGAGGCTGAAATGCAGCACTTTAGACCCCTTTAGCACTAATAATGTTTTCATTTGATATCATTTTAGTTATTAATTAATTGTGACATTGTGGTACCCACATTATACAAATTGAAGCTGAAATTAAGTTTCCATCTCTGACATTGACATAGTGTTCTTTCCTGATGAGCATTGTGAAATGTCATTTTTAATTTAGTAAATCCAATCACAGTGCTACATTTGCTAAAAGGCATGAATTTGAACACTATGAGAATCACATCACGTTGCTGTAATAATGGAAATGAGGGGAACCCAACATCCTATAGCAAAACTAGTAAAACCAAAAGTAATAAAGTATAACTAGGTCAAAGCAAGGAAATGCATTTATTTTCAGGTAGTTCATTAAGTTGGCATACTCACTTTTATGTGTTGTTCATCTATTCTTATCGCGAGCTAGTTATCATGCCTGACATACAATAATAAATTTTGAAGGGGAAGTATATTAAACTGATCATTTCTTGTCTGCAAAGTTTAGTGAATAACGTCACACTTATCAAAATTCGATACACATGCCTTTAGTTAGTAATCAAATTTTTTTTTTGTTTGTGTTCTATATGATTTCTTTTTTCAGAGCACTGATGCGCTTTCACACAATGAAAATGGAAGAAATCAACAAAATTATAAGGGAATTGTGGCAACAAACTTATAGAGGGCAGGATATAGACTACATTAGCATTCATTCTGATTCGGAAGGTGCTGGGACCCGTTCCTACAGTTACAAGGTTTAACATCTGTATACTGAAATACTGATTCCTTCGTCTGTGTAATTTTCTCTCGCGATTTCATACTATTGCTTCCTATGCATTCCATACAGGTTGTCATGCAGACTGGTGATGCTGAGTTAGAAATGAGAGGAAGATGTAGTGCGGGTCAGAAGGTATATATAATTACTCAAGGAATTGCTATGTCTAGCATTCTTTATTCTTTATGTGCATTAATTGTCACGCATGTTTTTGCTGTGATCCATGCCATATTATACCATACCAAAGCCTTGTTCCACTAGATAGGGTCGACTTCATGGATCAAACAGCGTCATTGTGCCATGTTTTAGCTTTGATATATGTCAAAAGATTCGATAAGGTTTTACGTTGGTTGTTGAAGGCCTAACACAATCCTCTTCTTTTATTCGGACTTGAGACCGACTATGTAAAAACATATGCAGAGTTATTAATTTTTAGAGTAAACCCCCAAGTTGGTCCCTGACAATTTTCGCGGTGGACAAGGTAGTCCTTGACATTGAGAAATTGACAAGTTAGTCCCTGACAATTTCAATTTTCGGACAACCGTTAGTCCCTAAACGGCTTCCGTTAGTTCGAGGGACCAATATGACTTATTTATTAATTGTTAGGGACTAATAAAAGAAATTTAATAAGAATGAATCCTTTAAATTATGATATGAACATTGACTCATATTCATTCTAATTATATATTAATTCCAAGCTACATATAACTACTCCGGTAAATATTAAGTCTCTATTTGGATGTATTACTATCAAAAGACAAATATGCTGGGTAATTTTTGAATTGAAGAAGTAACAACATTTTATTACTTTGCTGTAGAAAATAATTACATGCATACAATTATTTGTCGGTAACTATCACGGTTGATTACTTGATTCTAGCAATATATATATATATATATATATATAGTCGAAGAGGGGTATTATTGATACATATATACAATAATATTTTGAGTAGTAATGTTATATGTATATCATAAAATTAGTTATCATGTGTGTAATAATTTAATATTTTGAAACTAATAATCTAACTTTTATTATTAGACATTAATCCAATATTTTAAAAATTGAATTACTAATTTTAAAATTTTGAATTATTATATATGATGGCTAATGGTGATTGATTTTATGATGTACATAAAAATATTTATCTAATATTTTTTATAGTTGAATTTGAACATCACTGAAATGCAATCGTAATTATAGTTGATTTTATGGTGCATGTAATTATTTTCTAAAGTAAAGTAATAAAATGTTACTTTTTCAATTGAAAAATTACTCAACATATTTGTCTTTTGATAATAATACATCCAAATAGATACTTAATATTTACCGGAGTAGTTATATGTAGATTGGAATTAATACATAATTAGAATGAGTATGAGTCAATGTTCATATCATAATTTAAAAGATTCATTTTTATTAAATTTCTTTTATTAGTCCCTAACAATTAATAAATAAGCCATATTGGTCCCTCGAACTAACGGAAGCCGTTTAGGGACTAACGGTTGTCCGAAAATTGAAATTGTCAGGGACTAACTTGTCAATTTCTCAATGTCAGGGACTACCTTGTCCACCGCGAAAATTGTCAAGGACCAATTTGGGGATTTACTCTAATTTTTTAAACATATTTTTTTAAAAAAAAGATTGACTTAGTTGTGTGGTTTCAGGTTCTTGCCTCTCTTATCATACGGTTGGCTTTGGCTGAAACTTTTTGCCTGAATTGTGGAATTCTAGCACTGGATGAACCAACCACAAATTTGGATGGGCCGAATGCTGAAAGTTTGGCTGCTGCTCTCCTAAGGTATGAACAGATTTCCCAGTTCAGATTAAGATAATTAATTAATTATTGATGCGTTTTCATTCATCTAGCTTCCACCTTAAACACACAGGATCATGGAGGACAGGAAAAACCAGGAAAATTTTCAGCTAATTGTAATTACCCATGATGAGCGTTTCGCACAACTGATTGGTCAGCGCCAGCATGCGGAGAGATATTACCGAGTTGTAAAAGATGACCAGTAAGGACAGCAATACTAACATTTGATTTGCTTTCATTACTCCTGGATTTTTACCACTTTTTTTGTCATTTATTTGAGAGAATTTTGTTTATATTGCTTCCTCAACTTCTTTATCTCTGGTTTTCAGTCAGCACAGCATAGTCGAAAGTCAAGAGATATTTGACTGAAGGATGTTGTTGGAGGAAATGAGGATCTGAAAAGCATGCTGTGCTGTATCTTTGATCAAACATGATGAAGTTATAGGATACTGTGGTACCAACTAATTAAAGTATTTAAACTCTCATCTTTAACTAAGTTGGTAGGCTAGTTTTTGTTACATACTAGCTTTTGCAAACAAATATGTAGGCAGTGTTTGAATTTTGTCCATAGGCTTGGGATACTGAGGATGAGTTTAGTAAAGTTGTGATTCTAAAAAAGTTGTTGAGTTTCTTGGATTCTCAAAAAACTGCTCTTAGAGAGCTAGCTTAATCGTTTGGTAAAATAGGAGTCATAATTATAATGTTTGGTAAGATAACATAGAAATGACTTTCAAATGATATACATACATAATATCAAAATAGATTATGTAAATAAGGGTCATTAATGTATTTTTATTTTAAGAGAGTCAAAACTGACTTTGAAAAGTTATTTTTGATGGCTCTCAGAAGTACTATTGTTCTCAAAAGTCAGGAACAAAAATTATTTGATTTTTTAATTTATCAAAAGCAAAATAAAAGTTTTAATTTTTTGAGAACAGAAATATTTCAGCGAAAAGTTTTACAAAACTTAGCCTGAATTTTTTAATGGGACTTCTACATTTTGAAACCCATGAGAAGTGTATAAAACAACTTAAATTTTCAAGAATAGCTGTTGTGAAAAAAGGGATGTTCGAGTAGTTTTGAGAAATAATTTAAGCTATTTTTTAAGGGGAAAAAGTTGTTATTTGTGAAAAAATAAAAGCTCAAAGTTGAGTATTACCAACTTGAGCTCTTTTGTTAAAGATGCAACATTTGGTATTACCAACTTTGTGCCAGTAACTATATTAATCAATTTTAATTAAGTTATTTCATACCTCAAAAAATTATTTTTTAATTATTTAAATGTTATAAATTAATTTAAAATTACTTTTAGCTAAAATATTTAAATATAATTTTATTTTTAAAAAATTAATTATACAATCAAACAAATATTAAAATATATATAACATTTAAGCTTTCTTAAAATTACATTGAGAAAGTTCTGATTTGGTTCGGGCAAAAGCTGTTTAAGGATGAACTAACTACATGTGTAACATTATATAATATATATATATAGTCTTATCGATATAAAATTTTCTTACCTTGCAAATTTTACGTACTAGCAAGCGTTTTCGTGCTTGGACGGTGCTATGTGTGATTATGGTTAATATGTACATGCAACGATATTGTTGTGTTTTTAGTCCTGTGTCATTTTAAAAAGAGAATTTTTTTTATTTCCCATTCCTTAAAAAAAGAACAACTTTATATTTTATGTTGCGTTTCAAAGAATAATCTTCTACAACCCTTTTCCCATTTCTTTCAATAGTAGTAAAAATAATTAAATGTATAAATAAATAAAAAATGATGTGAATAAAATAAATAAAATATTGTAGTGTTCTCATTGTTTTAGAATAAATCACATGGTAGCAACTTTTAATGAGTCTTTACCAATAAATTTTGTGATGAATGTGGATGAGAACATCATTTTTTTTATATAAACAATCACGAGTCCAAATCATGAGAAGATTTATCCTCTTAATCTTTTGTGAATATATACTTGAAAATTATCTCATTAAAAAACCTTTTAAATTTATAGGTGAGAACAAAAAAAATACAATTTCAAAGTAATAAAAATAGGGTTTTGCTAACAAGTGTCTTAAAGGCACTTGTTAAGGAAATAGAAAAGGAAATATTCACCTTGAAAACATACATTTTTATGTTTTCTATGTAATGGACCCACCACAATATGTAAAAGTTTTTCTAAACTTACCATTTTAATTATCCTTAACAAGTGCTCTTAGGGCACTTGTTAGCAAAACCCATAAAAATACTCCAATTAAGAGGAAATACAACACCAATAAAGATCATTCAAATTACAACAATTAGAATACAACATGTAAACAACCAACTTTGGTCAAGTAGTTAGCTCACTTGTTCACTTAAGCAAGGGTTGAGGGTTCGATCCCGACCTTGTGTACGCATCAACCCACTGGCGGATTAGTCTTAAGTCTTTTGGGTTGGGGGATAGCGTGGGAAACCGAAAAAAAGAATACAACATGTAAAGTCTTTTCCCCTCTTGCATGATTTTTCCACATATACGAGCCCATCCCACTCAACACAATTAATACATTTACTTACTCTCACTCTTAGTAATTTTTGTATCATCCCTTCATCATTGTGAAGAATATTTACAAATTTACTATATTAATATTAAATATTATTAATTAATTATTAGCTAGATGATACTTTTGAAAAGACACAATCTTTTTTTTATTGGGAAGTTACTCTTGAAAAGATAAAGACATGTGTGAAGAGATATGTACGTCTTTTCAATGTATGCTATGTGCAACTATAAATACCCTCTAAATGTTTTGAAAAGTATACTAAGTGTTTAATCCAAATTGAGAACATTTCTTTGTTCAAGAGACTAGAGAATTTCTTATGATTGCTAAATAAGAAATTCATAGAGGTTTCATTGTATCCTAGGAGAGTATCATCATCAACCCAATAACAACTTTGTATGTGGTCGAATGTCTATCTAAAGATAACGATCTAATCGTGCCTTGAAACCACAACAAAACTAAATCTCTATCATCTTCTATTCATATTTTCCCAACAATTTTAGAGACGTATTTGTTGAAGATGACTCAAGATCAAAATACTGCATTCAAGGTTGTGAATAAAGAATTTATTAAATTGGATCGCTTTGATGGAACAAACTTCAACCTTTTGAAGGACAAGATGATGTTTCATTTTTCGGTTCTCAATTTTACATATGTGTTTGATCCAAATATTACACCAATTGTTGATGCCGCCGCTGAAAATGCCACATTGGAAGAGAATGAAAAGATTGCTCAATTAAGGAAGAAGCGTGATAAGGATACCTTTGCATGTCGAGGTCATATTCTCAACACTTTATCCGACCGACTCTATGATCAATATATGTCAATTCAATCACCATTGGAGATTTTGAAGTCTTTGGAAGAAAAGTACAACAACGAGTGACAAGGAATGTATAAGTTAATTATATTAAAATATTTTGAGTTTATTATGATTGATATTATGTCTATTATGAATCAAATTCATGAATTATAAATCCTTGTAAGTAGACTTCGTGATCTGCAAGTGGTGATCCCTAAGTCATTACAAGTTGGAGCAATTATTTCAAAATTTCCTTCATCTTGAAATGATTATAGGAAGAAACTTCTACATCTTGGTAAGGACTTCATAATAGAGAAGTTACTGAGGCATATACATATAGAAGAGGAAACTCGAAAACGTGATATTGTATATCTTTCTCAAAATTCTAAAGTGAACCATATTGGTGAAGATTAAATCAATAAGAAGAAAAGAATGTTCTCAAATAATCCTAAGCAAGACAAAAGGAGACAAAAAGAATGTTATCATTGTCACAAGAAAGGACATTACATTAAAGAATGTAGACTTCTAAAAAAAAAAGAATCTAGTTTCTATTAGTCTCTT
Organism: Aeschynomene evenia; assembly: GCA_013621005.1. NCBI lineage: Eukaryota > Viridiplantae > Streptophyta > Magnoliopsida > Fabales > Fabaceae > Aeschynomene > Aeschynomene evenia. The sequence goes on along the minus strand of CM024265.1, from coordinate 21,617,982 downwards.
GTGTAAGAAAGGATTCAAAGTTGTAATGAAATCCGATAAAATGATCTTGTTTAAGAATGATGTATCTATAGGAAGAAGATATTAAATTGAAGACATGTTCAAACTTAGTATTAATAATGAAATGAATGTTTATTTGTATGTCGTTAATTCTTGTGATTTATAGCATAGTAGATTAGGACACTTAAATTACAAGTAAATTGAATATATATATGCATAAAGAAAATTATATTGATCTTAGAAATAAGAATTTTAATAAGAAATGTGATATTTGCATATAATCCAAAATAACTAAGAAATCATTTCGTAAAGTTGAAAGAAATACACATTTTCTAGAATTGATTCATAGTAATATTTGTGAACTAAGGCTGCGTTTGGATTCAAGAGTGGACGGAGACGGAGAGACAGAGACATAGAGACAGAGGAAATACAGAAAAAAATAACCGTCTTAGTATCGTGTTTGTTTGTATGGATGGAGACAATGTACATAAATATAAAATGACATTGTTGACCCTCACCAAACCACCAATGACCACCGTCGGACCACCGCCAGCCACCACTCACCGTCGTCGGACCACCACCGACCGCGCCGGAAACTGCCGGACCACCACCGGACGCTGCCGGACCACCACCGGCCGTCGCCGGACCACCACCTGCTGCCACTGGACCCCCATTCAACCACCAACAACCAAGGGTATTATTGTAAAAACAATTTCTGTCTCCGTCTCCGTTTTTGCGTCCCAGGTATATGGAGGTTCAGAAAATACGGATGGAGACAGAGACAATTTTGGAAAATTGTCTCCGTCTCTGCAAACCAAACATGATACAAATAAATTTGTATTTTGTCCCTTGTCTCCGTCTCCATAACCAAACGCAGCCTAAATGACAATATTACTAAAGGAGGAAAAAGGTATTTTATAACTTCTATTGATGATTGTTCTAGATTTTCTTATGTGTATTCACTCAAAAATAAAGATGGAGCTTTTGAAATGTTTAAGAAATATAAAATGGAAGTAGAGAATATGCATGAAAAGAAAAATAAATGTTCTTCGTAGTGATAGAGGTGAAGAGTATTTTTATAATTATTTGATAATTTTTGTGAATTACATGGTATTGTACATGAATCTTCTGCTTCGTATACTCCTCAACAAAATAATTTGATGGAAAGGAAAAATCATACCTCAGTGGATATGGTTAATTCAATATTGCTGACTGCAAAGTTGCCTTACAATTTATGGGGTGATGCACTATTGACAACATGTCATATCCATAGACCATAATAAGATACCATCAAGACATAGAAAGATTTCTCCTTATGAAATATGGAAAGTAAGAAATTATAATTGGAATTATCTGAAAGTGTGTGGGTGTTTAGCCTTTTATTGAGTTTCTGATCAAAAGAGAACCAAATTGGAGCCAAGAGCCATAAAAGGAATCTTCATAGGATATGCTCAAAATTCTAAAGCATATAGAATATTAGACTTGGTGTCTAATACAGTTGTTGAATCAAGAAATGTATAATTTATTGAAAATAGATTTATCAATGATTCAAATCATAATTCAGAATATCTCCAAAATAATATTAATGTTTCACAAGAAATGAATGATCAAAATAATAAACGTCTAAGTGACAAAGAATTGAGCAAACCAAGAAAGAGCTTGAGGGTAAGGAAAGAAAATGACTTGGGTCCAAATTTTATTTCTTCTCAGGCTATCACTTTTTTGGTAGAAAGGGCTAGGGATTCTGTAATAAACAAGATTCCTATTGTGATGAGCATAGAGGGTGATCCTCAAACGTTCAAAGAGGCAATGACTTCTAGAGACTCTGCCTTTTCGAAAGAAGCAACAAATGATGAAATGGACTCAATATTATCAAATAATACTTGAGTTTTAGTTTATTTACCTCCAAGATCAAAGCCTGTAGGATGTAGGTGGGTATTTAGAAAAAAATATAATATTGATGGTTCATTACAAACCTTTAAAACAAGGTTAGTGGCCAAGGGGTTTAGACAAAAGGAAGGTGTAGACTACTTTGATGCCTATGCGTCTATGGCAATAATGACTTCTATTAGGACTCTTATAACATTAGCATCCATTCATAATCTTCACATACATCAAATGGATGTTAAACCGACTTTTCTAAATAGAGATCTCAATGAAGATTTATATGGATCAACCGAAAGGCTATGTGCTACCCGAAATTGAAAAGAAGATTTGCAAATCAGTTAGTCTTTATATGACTTAAAATAAGCGCCTAAGCATTTGCATGAGAAGTTTGATTAAGTGGTTTTATCAAATAGCTTCTCACATGATGGTCTAGATAAATGTATTTACTCAAAATTTACTAAGGATTACAGAGTAATCATTTGTCTATATGTTGATGATATGATGATTATCGGAACAAATTTGGAAGGAATTCGTGTCACAAAGGAGTATCTAACTTCTAAATTCAAGATGAAGGATTTGAATGAAGTTGATACAACATTAGGCATAAAGGTGAGTAAGAAATTGGCTTTACTTTAAGTCAATCTCATTATATCAAAAAGGTATTGAAAAAAATTGATCATCTCATAATTAAAGAATCCAATACACCCTATGATCCTAATTTTAAATTAGAAGAAAATACGGGGAGACCTGTGGCATAATTAAAATATGCTGGTGTTATAGGGAGTTTAATGTACACACCTGATATAACATTTGCTGTGTGCAAATTATCAAGGTTTATAGGAAAACCTAGCAACCAACATTGGAAAGGTATAAAGAGTTCTTGGTTATCTCAAGAAAACCATAAACTTGAGATTATATTATAATAATTATCCCACAGTTTTGGAAGGTTATTCCAACGCAAGTTGGATTAGAAATCTTAGTGATAACAAATATACTTCATGATGGATTTTTACCATAGGAAATGGAGCAATAAGTTAGGCCTCAAAGAAACAAGCATGTATTTCAAATTCTGTTATGAAGACTGAGTTTGTAGCTTTATCAGCCACATGTAAAGAAGCGGAATAACTCAAGAATTTGTTAATTGATATAAAGTTGTGGCCACAACAGACAACATTCATTTTAATCTTCTGTGATAGTGAATCAATCATGTCTCGAGCATACAATAAGGTTTATAATGGAAACTCTAGACATATAAGTTTGAGACATGAGTTTGTGAAATAACTAATAGATGATGGTGTAATTACCATCACTTACGTAAGATCTCAAAGAAGTTTAGTAGATCTTTTGACTAAAGGTTTGTCAAGGAATAAAATCAAAGAGACTAATGCTAAAATGAGATTAAAACCTATTGTTGTTAAATAATGGGAACCCAACCTCATTCTAGTAGATCACTAGTTTCAAGGTTTAATGGGTAAAAACAAGTTATTTAACAACTGAAGTACTAAAGTATAATATTTAGTGTCTTATAAATAAATCAGGAGGCTGAGTTAAAACTCTTAATGAATTGATAATTTTATTTATCAAAGGATTCCACCTATATGAATATAAGAGAGGTGCCGCTCAAATCGAGAAACCAGGACGAGCACAAGACCTATAAGTGCTTAAAATTATAGGCTCTTGAATTTGTAGTGTACAAGCTATGTGTGTGATTTTTCGATACTAGCACATGGAGTATAGGTTTAATCGATTAGACACATATTACTTCACTGGAACCTGAAAAATTTACACTAAAGAATATTTAATCTTAATGACACATATACTCATGGGGTCTGTGTGTAAGATTTTAAAAATTGAGGGGCGTCAGATATAATTTCACCAAACTTCAGGGGAGGTAAGTGTAATTTACCCTAGAGATTAATATGTATGATTAATAAAAAAAAATAGAATTGAGTATCAAATAAGAATAATCAACTATAATAAAATTATATTTATAATTATTATTACTATATTTCCTAAATAGATATTTTAAATAAGAAATATTTTTATTATTAAATAAATAACTTATAAAAATACTAATTAAAATGAAATCAATTACAATCAATTATAATTAAATAAATAAATTTTGTTGAATATTGATTTGACATTTACTCCATCACTAAAATTCTGTTTATCTATTATTTATCTTAATAAATATCCTATAAATATATAATATCTGATGTAAACTTAAAATTACTCAATTTACTTGGAGGTGTATTATTGGTCAAAGACCAAGGTTATAGGAAATTAGAGGTTGATGCTATGTCTTTGCGACATACTTTACGGCTATCATTTCTGGGTTGATATGGCGCACCTCACTTGGTGTCCCCTCCATAAGCTCCCCGGTTATGATGCAACCACAAAGTTTGCAACCACTTTTTTCCCAATGGATTGAAATCCAAATTTGGCATATTGGTTCAACAAATTATTATATCAACTTTGTTTAACATCTTTAATATTCATTAATGTTTGTCGTACAACATAAATACGTCAAATAAATATTCAAATATGCTATATATGATATGGATTGTGTGCTATTTGTATAGCACATGTACGTATAACGCACATCTCATATCATATATAACACACGTTAAATACTTCTTGGACATACTTCTGTTACAGGATAAATATTATTGTTTAATATTAGCACTTTTATAAAGAATGCTCTTTATTATTACTTTCTTTATTACTTAAGGCATCAACAAAAACTACTTCTTTACGAGTTGAGTGAGGAGTAAATCTCTCATCTGAAACCTGTCCATAAAATATGAGTATTATTCTCTCAGCATAATTATTACATACAAATAATTTTGTGATGACAAGAATTTAAATTGAGAAAACACTTATCTCATTTCGAAAATAAAATAAACTTTTGTTTTTATTAGATGTTCAAAAACAAGTATTTGCTTCTGATTTATTAAGAGAATTCATAAAATCAATCTCAAGATGCTGTAAAAGAATGAACCACAAATTGATTTATGATCCACTCCATGAGTTTGATAATATTTAGAATACAAGATTATTCTTAAAGTAGAATTTCCTTCAAAAGATTAATAACATTTGATTTTTACTTTGTATATTGTAAGTAATGGTTATTAAAGACATAAAGTGCAGTTGAGCTTACAATCTAATGGTAGACTCTTCATGTCTTATGAGCTATGAGTCTATGAGAGGTCGTGAATTCAACTCTTATCCTCATCTTCTATCACTTTATACCTTAGTAAAGAAAAAGAAAGACTCATGATTGGATTGGAGCAAAGATTTTTTTTCTTTTGTGTTTAACCCTTTTAATATGAAAATGAAGTAAGTTACGATTCCTTCAAATATGTATAGCTAGCAACATTGCATAAGTTATATTTTAATTTAGAGTTTAATAATTGGCATATATGGATCGTGCAAAAAATATTTTACATTATCTATCAATTAGAACATACTACATGTATCATTTTTAAATCAATTTAAATTTTAAAAAATTGAAAAAAAAAAGAGAGTTATCATTTTTTTTATTGATTAATAAAATAAATCATATATATATATATTGTTTATGCGTCCCAATTTAAATAAATTAATTTAACATAATATTTTAGTTACAAATCATAATTAAGAAAAAAAAATATTTTACACCTATAATGTACTAATAATGATTGTCTTACAACGGAAATACGTTCAACCAGTATCCAACGTGTGTTATTCATGATATGGAATGTGTGTTATACGTACGTGTGATATACATATAGCACACATTCCATATCATAAATAACACACGTTATACTAGTTGGACGTATTTATGTTGTACGACCAGATAATTTACATTATTGTTTCGTTATAGTACTTAAAAGGAACCTAATTCACATTTCGCTTACAATTTTTAGCAACTAAAATAACATTTCTTTAATTTAATTTTAAGAATTAAAATGAAGAACAAAAAACGATTTCAATTTTTTCAGTACCAAAATATACCAATGTTCGATCCTAATTGTATTGGTTGTGGGTGGTGAGAGATGCAGGTTATTTATGTTACGTTCACCATCAACATAGAGTAGAATCCGCATCGTCAATTTCCCATTCAAACCTATATATACATGATCTCACATCCACCACTCTATTCGCTCTCATTCTCACCATTTCTCTCTCTCTCTCCCAACAAAAAAACTTTCTCAAGCTCTCTCTTCCTTGTTCACAATGGCATTGTTGGTCGACAAAACCACGTCCGGTCGCGAGTACAAGGTGAAGGACATGACCCAGGCCGACTTCGGCCGTCTCGAGATCGAGCTCGCCGAAGTCGAGATGCCTGGACTAATGGCGTGCCGGACCGAGTACGGCCCGGCACAACCATTCAAGGGAGCTAGGATCACCGGCTCCCTCCACATGACAATTCAGACCGCCGTCCTCATCGAGACCCTCACCGCTCTGGGGGCGGAGGTCCGCTGGTGCTCATGCAACATCTTCTCCACTCAGGACCACGCAGCAGCAGCCATCGGCCGTGACTCCGCTAGTGTCTTTGCTTGGAAGGGTGAGACCCTCCAGGAGTACTGGTGGTGCACTGAAAGGTCCCTCGATTGGGGACCTTCTGGTGGCCCTGACCTCATCGTGGATGACGGTGGCGACGCCACCATGCTCATCCACGAGGGCGTCAAGGCCGAAGAGGAGTTCGAGAAGACGGGTAAGTTGCCAGACCCGTCTTCTACGAACAATGCAGAGCTCCAGATCGTGTTCACGATCATTAGTGATGGGTTGAAGACTGATCCCAAGAGGTATCACAAGATGAAGGAGAGACTCGTTGGTGTGTCAGAGGAGACAACCACTGGTGTCAAGAGGTTGTACCAGATGCAGGCCAATGGTACCCTCTTGTTTCCTGCCATCAATGTCAATGACTCTGTCACCAAGAGCAAGGTAATGTTAATTAATTGTTCGAGATCTTTTTGGTTTTTGTGTGCTTTTTCGTCTTTTTGTATTTTGGATCTGATGATTTTCTTTTTCTTTTTTGTATTTGTTTATATTTTGGGAATCTACCCTGAGTTAGCTATGTTAATTAGTTTTTGTTAGAATGAGACTATTATATCATCATATAAAAGAGTAATGATCCGTAGATATAACTTTGTTTTGAGAGTTTGGATACTACATAGTGTTCTTGTTGATTATGGCTTATGCCCATTTTTTCAATGAGCTAAATTTGTGAGGAATGGATAAGTTGTGATCTCTAGAAAAATGTGTTGAATTGGGTATTGTTTTTTTGGATCTACAAGTTGTTTGATGTATGTCGTGAAAGGAGTTTGGACTTGTATATATACGTTTGTATGGTGTTGGTATTAAACTATTGTTTTTTCATGGACAAATTGTATGCTTTGGTGCATTAGTTAATTAATTAATTAGGTTCTTAATTAAAAAATACAAGTGGGTTATTGAATCTGCTGAATTTGATTCTATGGGGTCTGTTAGTGGATCTAGCTCTAAATTATATATACTCTGTTTTCTAATTTTCTGGTCTAATAAGAAGTAATAACTTTGTTTGATCTTATCTGATGACAGTTTGATAACCTCTATGGCTGCCGTCACTCTCTCCCTGATGGTCTGATGAGAGCAACAGACGTCATGATAGCTGGCAAGGTCTCCGTAGTCTGCGGTTATGGAGACGTCGGCAAGGGCTGTGCCGCCGCCCTGAAGCAAGGCGGAGCACGTGTGATTGTGACCGAGATCGACCCCATCTGTGCCCTTCAGGCACTCATGGAAGGTTTCCAAGTCCTGACCCTTGAGGATGTCCTCTCAGAGGCTGATATCTTTGTTACCACCACAGGTAACAAGGACATCATCATGGTTGATCACATGAAGAAAATGAAGAACAATGCAATTGTTTGCAACATTGGCCACTTCGACAATGAGATCGATATGCATGGACTCGAGACATACCCCGGCGTGAAGCGCATCACAATCAAGCCCCAGACTGATAGGTGGGTGTTCCCTGAGACCAAGACGGGGATCCTCGTCTTGGCCGAGGGACGTTTGATGAACTTGGGTTGTGCCACAGGCCACCCAAGTTTTGTGATGTCATGCTCATTCACCAACCAAGTCATTGCTCAACTTGAGCTTTGGAAGGAGAAGAGTAGTGGCAAGTATGAGAAAAAGGTTTATGTTTTGCCTAAGCACCTTGATGAGAAGGTTGCTGCTCTTCACCTTGGCCAGCTTGGAGCTAAGCTCACCAAGCTTAGCAAAGACCAAGCTGACTACATCAGTGTGCCGGTGGAGGGTCCATACAAGCCTGGTCACTACAGGTACTGAGAGAGAGGTTTTATATTGTGATTGCATTATGCAGTTGCCTTGCAATAACTTCCTTTCTTTGGATTATTATTGTTAGGATTTTCAGATTTTTGGGTATTACTATTGGGTAGAATGCTTGGTTTTTTCATTGCTTAGGATGTATTTCATTGGAATTGGAAGGGTAAGAGCAACAAATATCTGTTTTGGTCTGTGAAGTGAGACCAAATGAGTTTGAATAAGGCTTTGATTGAGGCTAATAAGTGGTATATGATTTTTTTAAGTAGACGCAATTTGTGTTTCTGTTCTTCTTTATTGATATATGAAAGGAATATAAGAAAAAAGATGGAAGACAATTATTTCCATGACTGTTTATGTTTGCTAGTTCACTCACTTTAGCAAAAGCAATCAATCAAGGATAAAAAGTGCTTCAATCAAAACTAAAAGATTTAAGGGCAAAATGAAAGCAGAAAAAAAAAATGCAATTGCTTTGCACACAATTCACCTCCAGAAAGGAAAGATTACAAGTCATTAAAAATTAAGTTGGCTTTTGGTTGCTTGAACCCAGGGCCATTGCATATTAGTTAAATGGGAAAACTTATCGACTTCCCACGATACAAATTACAAATAAAATAGTTTCAGAAATATAAAATATTTATCACTCCAAATAAAATGACACTAGCAAGTATACTAGATCGTCAAGTAATAAAGTATTAAGATATCAACCTAACTAACTAAATTAATTTCTAATTACAATGATATCTCTAATAGGGGTTGATATATCCACAAGGATAATATAAATACCGCTTTTAGTTGATTAAAGAACAAACTGGACAATTTAAATATAATGAAAGTCATGTTAATAAATTGCATAAAAAATACTATAAGAAATATGAATTGTAAATGTGAATTATGAAACATAGATTGATGTGCTAGGGTAATTTTCTTCACCTATGTGTAGATAATATGCAACATCATCTTAAATATATTTTGCTCAAGATTGATAACTGATGATGATGGTAGAATCTCTATATTTAATAAAAGTATTTCTCAAGATCAATCAAGCTACTCAATTAGAATTAAATACCTAATCTCTTAGCATGTTTAAATCTAAATAGAGTGATTGTGTGCACAAGTTCTAATCACCACATGAATCATGTCTGTGTATCTCTATATTTTATTCAATTCATAGTATTGCATCTATACGCATAGTTCATACATCTTTTCTCAAATTAGCATAAACCTCTAAAATCCTAAATTGGTGATCAAACAGTTCAAGATAAATAAGCACAAATGCAATACTCAATATTAATCAAGAACAGAATATACATTCATTCATATTGGCATTTTATCAAACACTTACACTACATAAATTACTCATAGCAAATTGAGTTAGTTATACATCATAGAAAATCCAACAAACATACAAGAGTATAGAGAACAAGAATAATTCATTACAAATGATGAATAGCAAGACATGAAGATCAAAGAATCTAAACTCTCTAGTTGAACCTCCAAGCGGTGGCTTTCAACCTTCAAGGCTTCCCTCCTCGGTTCTCTGTTTTGCTGTTGTCCACCCCCAAAAAAGGAATAATGGAGTATGGAATGAGGAATGGAATACGATGGAATGATTGTAGAATGCCTCATGAGTGGTTTCCTGGCTCTATTTATGGTGAGTGAATGATTAATCTCCTTGTGCTATATGAGTTGGCTCCTTACTTTCTTTTGCAAGTGCTCCATAATGATCCTTGTTTTGTGCCTAATGTTTCCTCCATTATTACTCATTTTCAAGATAGAAATATTGATGTAGAGAGTCTCAAATTCATATAAGATTTGCTCATCTACGCCCCAACATAAGTTTGACTATGTTGGAGCATAGCTTAAATGAATTTTCACATTTTAATAGCTTCTCATTCTGGATCATAGGTGAAAGTGTATGTGTGCACGAGAAGGGGGGTTGAATCGTGCAAGTTTTAAAAATTACTTCTTAAAACTTTTACTTAGAAAGCTGTTTTTACTCAGAAGGTAGAATTAAGAGTTTGCAGCGGAAATTACTTTCTGAGAAGATTAAGTTTCTGAGAACTTAGTCTTTATGAGAAAGTTCCTTTCTGAGCAATTTTAAGAAAATGACTTTACGTTAGAATTTCTTAAACGCTTTCTGATTTTAATCAATAAAGTTTTTACGAGACTTCTTAATTAAAATCGTGGTAAAGTTTTCCTCAAAGATTTATGCAAGTAAAGAGTAAGGGAGAAAAGCTTAACACAAAGAATTTTATACTGGTTCGATTATAACCAACCTACTCCAGTCCTCAACCTTCAGTTGAGAGTTCTTGGATATTCTTCTTAAAGTGCTTTCCCAGACAACACTGCCTTTACCAAGTAAAGGACTTCCACCACTTCACAACCCGAAGTGGATTTCCTTGCCTCACACTAGAGGACTCCCTTGCCTCCAACACTAGAGGACTTCTTTGCCTTAATCACTTAAGGACTTTCTTGCCTCACACTGAGGACTTCTTTGCCTTAAATACTTAAGGACTTAAACTTTGCCTCAAAAACACTTCGAGGACTTAAACTGCCTTCAAACAGCGAAGGACTTAGCGTTTTTCGGAAAGTTGTTTTTGCTTTGAAAACCAACTACTAAGATTAAGTTACAAACTTAATTTGACCCTTAGTAGACTTCTAGATTTAACTTACAATTGTAAGAATTTACACCAATACAGAACTAGAAGATTTTCGCAAAGTTGAAAGAACAATTCCGTAAAATTGTCTTTCTGAGAAAGTTCTAAGTTTTCGCAAATGATTTTCAATTCAGCAGAGTTTTTGCACGTTTAATCAAGAGTTTTTAGCGCAAGAATTTCGTCACATTGCTCTGGAATTGAACTCATATATATAGGCATCAAAGAGCCGCGAAATTAGAAGCTTTCACTTTGCTTATGTGGCTGTGTCCTTTTCAGAACGGCTCCCTGCTACAGTCAGCGCGAAATGAGGAACTTTTCAGAACTGCACAGTGCGTGTGTTCCCACTTCCTTAGCTAGTTGTAGCGAGCTTTCTGAGACTTCTTGCGATCCCTTGAGTCCAGACACTTGGTTGCTTCTGAGTCCAACTTTCTGAGAGTTTGTACGGACTTCTGAGGCGAACCTTCTGAGGGAAGACCCTTCTGAGAACTACTTAGTCGCAAGGTCTTCTGAGACCCTTCTGAGGCGACAGTGTTCTTTCCTCAGAAACATGTTTTCACCTTCTGCGCTTCTGAGACATCCTTTCTGATATCTTTGGCGCTATGATTTTATCAATTGATCTCGAGGCTACTTGATGTTTTGTCTTAGTCTTTGCTCATGGTATTGCAATAATTTAAAGCTTTCTGAGACACTTAGCGCACATATTAGCACAACCTTAAGTAAAATTTTTATACTTATGGCTTACCTTGTTATCATTAAAACTTTCATTGCTCTAAGAGAATTATGCCTAATTCTCTCAGAAGGGTTCTGGAGCTTACAATAGGTTCCCACGCTGAAGCATACTGTAACTCTATGTTGGAGCATAGATAGCCACAGTTAAGCATATACTCTGTTTCAACAGATAGATTTTTAGCACACTTTTAACTCAAATTTTGGTCCAATTAATGCGCATCTATATCAATTACTTCATGAAATGATCTTGAAAAGCCTATAAACAACACTCAAAACACAACTAAAATCATATGTTAAACTAAAATACATACATTAAAAACACACAATAAACTAAACTAGAAAACATCTAAATTAAACCAACAAAACTAAAACTAACAAATAAAGAGAAAATATTTTTAAGAGTAAAACACCAAATTGATCCTTAAGAAATATCGTGCGGGACAAATTGATCCCGCTAAGAAATTGAAAGTTCAATTTTGGTCCCTCAGATTTACATAAACAAGGACAAGTTAGTCCACCCATTTGAAGACATTTTTTATTTAGGATGAATTTTGTTTGATCTTTTTAGGACTTTTGTAGAGGATGATGATACGATTCCAACTAGTGAAGAATCATTCAATTTCATTAAGAAAAGAGTGAGAAAGTTGAGAAAAAAAATACAAGATATGGTTCGAGCAAATTCAAAAAATTCACATAACTAGATTTCGCAATATTATATGAGTTTTGTAAAGCGTTCAAAGATGAACACATTGACATCAAGAATGTATTGAACGGTGGCGAAATGCGAGAGAAGTCCTTTCTTTTCTTCTTGCCCCTTGCAAAAGCATTTTGCTGAACATTTTGCTTCAAGGCCATTAACCCTTGAGAGAGTTTTAAATCAGGGTATACTCAGCCAACTCCGTGATCTTGTGGATATGTTGGAAGCACAAGAGGGTTGGATAAAAAACTTCTCTATTGAAGATGTAACGTATCCAGATATGATAAAGGCGTTCTACTCTCAGCCAAGGCAGATCCAGAGGGTAATCTCATCAGTTAAGTAGGGTCTGATCTCATCAAAATCACTGAAAGGAATGTAGGGAGAGCCCTACACATATCTCAAAACGGGAAGGAGATCAACTCATATCCAAAATGGTTTGACAAAGACCATAGGAAAGAATCTGAGGTTGTATTCATGCTCACTGAGAAACACATTCTGCCTCTGAAAGTTGTAATGCCCAAGGATCTGATTCTAAAGGCAAGATATGCACACAGTGTCATCAGAGAGTTCCTTCTACCACGAATTGGAAGCAGTGATCTCTTCTAAAGCATGGACCTTATGCTTCTCTACTACATAGTAAGCAAGGAAAAAGTAAAACTTCCTCGCCTAATTATGGATTTCATGTTGTTAAATGTTGATTCATCTAAAAGGAAAACCGCTAGCTTGCCATATGCTAGAATCCTTACAAGGAATCTAGATTTCGTACATTTTCCGTTGGAAGCCCACTTTTATATAAAGCTCAAGAATCAGTACTTGTGGAGCACTTTCAGACAGCTTCACAACAACTATTATAAGGATATAGGGGGAGAAATAGCCTGCTCAGAAGCTAGAGTTGCAGTAAAAAGGGAGAAGAAAAAGAAGAAAGCTCCTGTAACTAAGCTCCAACCAAAGAAAAGATAAAGAAAAGAAAACAACTTCTAAAGCTGTTATTACTGTTATAACTGCTGCTACCACTGTCACCGCACCTCTTAGAAGGTCTCAGAGAGTAGCAAGAAAATGAATCATCATTCAAGAGCCTCAACTTGAAGCTTCTGAAGAAAAATAGGCTAAAGAACAACCATTTCAGAGAAAAAGAAAAATGGTGGTTCAAGAAGAGAATGTACAAAGGAAAAGGAAAGCAATCTTCCCTTCTTCAGAATATGAATCAGATTCTAAAGATGAAGCATTGAAGAGGAAAAAACTGGACTCCCTTGCTGAGGTCACACTCAAAGAGCAAGAGGAGATGGAAAGGAGAAGAGGAGTTGCATCATCAAGGGAACCCATTGCTGAGGTTTTAGAAGCTACACTCAAAGCTTTGGAAGCACAAAACCTTGATTCAGAAGCTGCAGGGGCAAGCAAAAGCACTTTAGAAGCTTCTGCATATTCCTTGAATGCAAGCAAGATTGCATATGATGTGATATCTAGTTTCGCTAGAAGCTTCCCTGGAACAATACCTCTTTCAAATGTTTTCATGTTCTTCTTTGGTTCTTGAGTAAACTAGGATGTTGTCAATAAACACCACTATGAACTTATCCAAGTGTTCCCTGAAGACTCGGTTCATATAATCCATAAAGACTGTGGGCGCATTGGTAAGCTTGAAAGACATCACTGTGTAGTCGGGAAATTTTCTGCTGAAGGGGGCCCTCTTCTCTGACCTCTGCCTTTCCTCTTGAGGCTTTTGAGGTCGAGACTTCTCCGCTTTCCTTTCCTCGGCATTGTCTTCCACGGACTCCTCCATCTTTGCTAACATGGCCTCCTCGGCCCTTATGAACTCGGCCGCTCTATCCTGTATTTCCTCCATGGTCGTGGGCTCTGACCTGGAGAGGGATTCGGCAAAGGGCGACCATCGGAGTCCGTTTATCAGTAGTGTGATAGCATTTGAAACATGCATATCTTTCACCAGGAGCGCTTCAACATTAAACCTTTCAAAGTATGTTTGAAGTGTCTCCCCCTGCTTCTGCTTGATATTCGTCAAGTTGACTGTCGATCATGGTTTTTTTTCCTTTGTAGTGAAGCGAGCGAGAAAATGAGCAGCGAGGTCAGCAAAGCAATTCATCAACCTTAACAGAAGATGGTTGTACCACTTCAAAGTCGTCTTGAGCAAGGTGATAGGGAATACCCGACATCGTTCCTCATCAGCGGCCCCATCGTAGTCCACTCGGGACTTGAAGAATTCCAAGTGCTTTTCTGGGTCGGTGCTCCCGTTATATTTCAGGCCCGACGAGGTCCGACCTGATGACATTTGATACTTGAGGATATGGGGGGGCTAGGGGTCCTTCTGCACATAATTGGAAGTCTCCTCCTCCTCCGCCAACCGTATCTCGGTGCTCAGCGTGGGTTTGAGAGCGTTCCTGGTGATAATAGTTCTGGGATTGCTCGTCCATTTCCAGGGACATTTTGTTCCCCTCAATCCTTTCTTTCTTATCGCGAGATCGACCTCCTTCGTCGGATCCCAGATTTTCATGCCTCCTTTCTCTTGAGCGCCCTCTTTGGTCCACTTTTTCTCGATCGTGCTTGCGATCCAGCTCAAGTTTTCGAAGACGTTGGGCCAGATCCTTGACCTTCTTGCGCTCTTCACGGAGTTTGTCCTTGATCTTGTGGTTTTGGCGCTCCTCCCTTCAGAATTGCTCTTCCAAGGGAATTCGCCTCACTATTTCTTGTTCCAATGCTCGCAGCCACTATTGCTGATCCCGGATCAGCTGCACAGTCTGCAGTACATCAGGGGTTGCACTTGGTCCGACTTCAGTGGCTCCAACAACCTACTTTGGTTGCGGGCCGACCTCAGCTCCCCTAACGGCCACCATTATCAGTTGGTCTGGCTCAAGTGATGGTTGCTGCTGCGACTGATCATTTGTCTCGTAAACTGTCTTGCAATGCCCTTTCGAGGTCCCCTTCATTCTGTATCCTGGGTTGCTTGGGTAGACAATGTGAGCAGTGGTCTTGGTTCTAGCTAGTGTTTCTTAGAGTTTCGGTCCCTTAAAAGGTAAATCGACCTTGAATGAAGCTTGCGGTGGTCCCCGACAACACCACCAATGTTCCGTACCTTTCACTTAGGTTAGAACTATCACCGGACTATGCACTCCTCTCCAAGGCGCGGGGGGTGTGTGAACACCGTATTTTGTCTATCTCCTTTTATCTTTTTCTACATTTTATCAGTAAATATAAAATCATCTTTTTTTTGACTCATTACTCTTTCTTGTCTAGAATCATTTTTTTAATATATAAAAAAAGAACAAAAAAATTCAGCAACCTTTTTCGTTCGTAATTCATCTTTTTGTTTGTAAATCATTTCTTGATTTCATTTCTAAAATTAAAAAAAAAACAAAAAAGAAAGAGACAAGAATAATTAATGTCTTGGTTGAAAGAATCCATGTCTCCGTGGCTCAAGAGGTTGAGTTCCACAATAGACCAAAAGCTCCCCAATGAGGTTGTTGGGCAGTTTATCAATGCTTTTGCTGGTCTGACCAAACAAGAGGACAAGAAATTGAAGATGATAAATGGAGGAGAGAAATGATCATTCAGAGGAGGAATTTTTTATCATTTTTACACAGAGCCACCATACATAACACATTCATCCTACGTTCTTGAAAATTCACTAAACAAGTGCAGAGGAAACAAGGTATACAAATTACATGTTTATTTACACATTCAGAATGCATTTTGATAATGAATTTGATCAATCTAAGTCCAGTTTAATTATACATCTTTTTTACTAAAAATAAAAAATATCAGATCTACATCTTCATGTTCATCACCTTTATCATTATCATTGTCATCTCAGCATCTTCACCATCATTCATCATCACTGTAATCTCACCACCACAACATTCTCCCATTAATTTCTTAAAAAATCCATCATTTGAAGAAAACAAATAAAAAATAAAAATCAGAAAACAGAACAGAGTTGGGTTTTACCTTGTTTAGTCATCGAGCGCCATCATCACTGCCGGGCAGTGGCAGTGAGCGGCGGATGCAGGTCGCGACGGTGGCAGTAACAGCCGCGGCCTTCCTCCCTCGGTCGCCCTCTTCCCCTCTGTCTCTCTTTCCCCTGCTCGCTCGGCCGCCACGCCTCAAGGTCGCGGCGGCTGTGAAGCCCGCGGCCTCCCTCTCGGTCGCCGACTCCCATTCTCTCGCGATCTCTCTCCCTCTCTCTCTCTCTCTCTAGCGCGGCGCCTTGCAGCAGCGATGGTCGCGGCAACCGCGGCCCCTCCCCCTTCTGCTTCTAGCGGCGGCGCCCGGCGCCGGTTCTTCCCCCTCGGTCACCCCTCTCTCTCTCTAGAGGCGGCTGCCTCTCTCTCTCACATCCCCTTTGCTCTCTCATTCTCGATCTCTTTTTCAAAAATAAAACCCTAATTTGAGTATGTGTTAGTCGTGTATGTAGTGTGTGTTGTGTTTGTTTTATCATTATTATTATTATTATTATTGTTGTTGTTGTTGATTGTTATTATTATAATAATTATCATTAATATTGTTGTAAAAAATATTTAAATGATAATTGAGTAGTAGATACTACTTTTATCAAAAGGTTTATTGAGTAGTCAAGTACTAACTTAAACCTTACAAAAATAAATTTAAATATCCTTTCCTGAAAAAAAATTAAAAAGATAAAAAAAACAATCATTTTGATAGAACTACGTGAGCTTTGAATTTCTCATTGTACCAGAGGATACGTAGGACCAGGTATCACCTGTCAAGCTCAACTTTTATTTTTGCATAATTTTGTATTTAATGTTTGTTGTTAATATTTGTGAATATATTATGTTATCATTTGTTTTTGTTTTATCTCTATATTTTCCTTTTATAAAAATAATAAAAAATAGAAATTCAAAAATACAAAAAAATATATTTTTAAAATTATTAATTCATTTGCACAACTAATTCAAGGTACCGTCTTAGAACGGATGTACTAGGGGTGCATAAGATTACATTCTTATCCTTCCCTGTGCATAACCGGCTCCCGAACTCAAATCTGGTTCCAAAGGCCATCTTTTTCTTATATGGGTATTTCCATAGTTTTCCTAATTAAATAAATTGTGGTGGCGACTCCAATATTTTCAACAATTTTTAATTTCTTTTTTCGCCGTCCCGTCACGATCCCGGTTGCGACAGATGGCAACTCCACTGGGGAGACAGTGAGAGTCCAGGCCTATTGTGATTAGTTGTGCAAATTAGTTGTAACTTTTGTTCCTTTTTTTATTCATTTATTTTATTGTGTTATTTATTTGTTTTTCATTATTATTAATTGAACTGTATATATCTGTTTGCTTGAATCTTAGGGTAAAAGATTTCATTTTGTATATATTTTTTCTATTTCATTATACTTTGTAGAAATAAATATGGTGTTAGAGCGAAAATGTTAGGATGCCCCCTGCACACAGTTCTCTTATGCTTACCCTACACTTGTTGGACTCTATACCCGAGCCTGTGAGACTCGAGAGTAGGAGGTTTCCTGACATTGTCATTGAGGGGCTTTATGCCCACTTGATAGTTGTTGGGAAACCACTCATATTGTTACTAACTTAATTGGTCGGTCATATTGAGAGGATATATGTCTCCTTATGGTCAATTCAAAAGTTAGGTCCTTATCTCATATGTAAGGGCAATCTGAGAACCATAACCTTTAGATGTGAGGGCCCTTAATGGAAACTATTCCTGAGTCCATGCATCTCGAGAATAAGAGGTTTCTTAACATCGTCATTGAGGAGCTTTATGCCCACTTGATAGTTGTTGGAACAACACTTAGATTGGTAATAACTTAATTTGTTGGTCATATTGAGAGGATATATGCCTCCTTATGGTCAATTCAAAAGTTAGGTCATTGTCTCTAGTATGAGGGCAATCTGGGGACATACGTAGAGCTAGTCCTTCATTCATTCACATCACATTATTATTTTCCCTTCAATAACATTGTAAGTATTCATCATGATGATTTTATTTTTGTACATATTTTAACTTTTTTTTTTTCCTTTTTGAACAAAATGTGCATCATGTTAGTTGTTTGTCCATTGTATTTCAAATAACCCAACATCATTAGATAAAAAAAAACATTTAGACATTCATTATCATGGCAAAATATCATGCATTTTTGCATTCACTCATTTCACATTCATTGTAAGCACTAAGAGCATGACATCACCTTTTGAGAGTCATTTTCTCTATGTCTACATTAATTCCTTCATCCACAAACATCCTGGTTTGCCTGAGTTATGAGTCATTCATTTGTCTCTTCTTTCCAAGGCAGCGTTTTCCATAAGTGGTACAGATAGTTTATCAAGAAGGCTGAAACTAATCAAACTCTTGTTCACTCCAAGAATGGCCACTAATTCAGATCAAGAAAGGAACCTGGGTCAAGAGGTCGATGACATAAAAGAGAAGCTGAATGAGATGATAGAAGATCAAGTGAGAATTGAAGAGAAACTGCAAGTTGTGAGAAACACACTAGATTTGTTAAAGGCAAACATGATCATAAAAGGAAGGGAGGTCGTGGTGAATACATCCATTGGCGCTGCAAAGATTGGCTTGAATCAAACAGTGAATAACTTGTCACCTATTTCACCGAACCCCTCTGAGCAACCTCATCCAACGTCACCAATTGTAATCCCCATTGGAGATGGTGACCAAACCTTGAAGAATGTCATCCATACTTGAGGGCAACCTCATGTTACCCTTCAGAAACAACCAACTTCATCAATGAACAATCACATAGAGGGAGAAAAAGACAAGTCAATAGATGATTGGTTGGAAAAGATTCAGGAGCAGATCAGAGTAATAAGGGGAACTAGTGCCTATGCTTTTGTGGAGGTTGAAGAATTATGCCCTTCTGTGGACGTGATCTTTCCTAAAGACTTTGAGATTCCTGAATTCTCGAAATTTGATGGGAGTAACAATCCTTTGTTCCATTTAAAAAGTTACTGTACCAAGATGACAAGATGGTCAAAGGATGAGAAACTTCTCGTCAACCTTTTTCATGAAAGTCTTACTGGACCTGCTCTAGAATGGTATCTCCAACTAGACCATTCCAAGATTGCTTGCTGGAGAGATCTGGCCGAACAATTCATGAGCCAATACAAGTTCAACATAGACGCGACACCAACTCAAGAACATCTGGGTACAATAAAAAGAGGGGGAAATGAATCATTTAAACAATATGCTCAAAGATGGAGAATTGTTGCTACTCAAGTTCAACCGGCACTCATGGTCTCTGAAATGTGTTCTTACTTCATGAGAACATTGGGATCTCCCTTTGTTGAAGCAATGGCAGGAGTCGTGTACAATAATTTCTCTGACTTAATAGTTGCTGGAGAAAGGATTGAAAATTTAGCAAAAGTGGGCAAGCTTCCAATGATCAGTGAAGAAGACTAATGCAAGGAAAGGATATCAAGACCCTATGAAGAAGGTAGCTCGTAATCAAAGAGTTGGATAAGATGTTACCAATCATGATGAGACACTGAGGGAATAAATAAGGAACCAATGATGTGCTTCAAAGTTGTTGTCTAGGTTGTATTTATGTTCATGCTTTTATTTATATTACTTGAGACATTATCAAATGAATTTGCATGTTTATTCAATTTCTTCTTTTTTGTTTCACTTCTTCTTTTGTTTTCTGTCTATCTCCACACATTTCATATTGCACTCTTGCTTCATTTCATCATTTGTGTTTACCATACTCTCTACCCATGGTTTTTCATTCTCACATAATAAATTTTTGCCAAAGAAAAGGACCTATGTGATTCATCAATTGATTTCTTGTTGCATTTGAGTATGACAACCATGATCTGACGAAGGCAAAAAAAGTTTAGCAGTGTTCCAAGAGAGTGAAGGAGTCAAAGAAGACTCTGATAAAGGAGGCGTCCAATAGGGCCATCAAGGGATAAAAAATAAAAAAATTTGGAAGCATTCAAGAGTCGTATTTCATTAGAAGATGACACTCCGAAAAGAATCATTAAATGAAGCTCCTAACCTCAATGGTTCTTAAATTTAGAGGGCTGCAAAGCTTTCGAGGTTCAAGTGTCACAATTCAGTTCCCAATTTGCTTCAAGATAAATAACTGATTTGCCAATAAGAATATCAAGAGAAGTACTGCCAAAAAATTTGGTTTTGATGGAATTATCTATAGTGGAAATGCACGAGGAAAAATGGGCTCCAGCAAGTTAATAATGCCCTTACCATGCCAAGAAAGCATCTTCAAGAGGGGGCATGAGTGTCACAAAAGAAGGATGTGCAAGAATTATCAAAGTCCGAAAATTTTGATACAGATGAAAAGCTCGAAAAGCAAAATTTAGAGCCCAAAAAAAAAAAAGATGAGTCTGTTAGGTTGAAAACCTGAAAGGGCGGCCTAAGCAAAAGTTAAGGCATGAAAAAGAATTCGTTAGGTTGAAAATCCAAAAGGACCACTTAACCAAGAAAAATGACACATTTTCAGCCAAATCTATACTGGGGCAATTAAATTGGTAAACATTAAGGCAAATTTTTCCGGAATCAAGTGAAATAAATATCGGAAGTTATGGTTATCACATTCAACTGTCACAAGAAATCAATTGAACAAATGACAAAGGACCTAAAGTGGGGCAAAAGTTGTCAGAATTTCCTACAAATTTTTTTTTTCTCTTTTCCTTTTTCTTATCTTCCTTAAAAAAAAAGAAAAAAAAAACCTTCTTGGTGTATCTAATTTCACAAAGTCTTGTATATATCCCTTCAATAAATCTCTTTCTTTTCCATATCAAATGCATGTTTATTTGTGTTGTCTCAAGTAAGATAAACTTAGATTTGAACTATACAAGCTAACACTTTTTGCAGCAGTACTTCAAGGACACATATCAATTTCGTAGCTCAACACTCCCAACTAAGGATAGAAGAAAAAAGACTCGTGTGATCATCAACACATCTCCCTTGTCAGTTCTTACAAAGAAAAAGAAAAAAAAAAGAGAAAGAGAAAAATGAAAGATCGAAACACCTCAAATGTTCTAAATAGCTAAACGTGAGCCAGGAGTCTGATTGGTTGAAGCCGCTTTAGATCCTCACCTTTGTCAAGATTTCATACCTATTATTTCCCTCATGCCACTTTTTGACCCAAGTTCAAATGGTCACCACACTTTCTCGACCCAAGTTCAGTCGGTCGCACCTTTTGTTGACCCAAGTTTAGTCGGTCACCTCAAACTTTTTGACCCAAGTTCAAATGGTCACCACACTTTCTCGACCCAAGTTCAGTCGGTCGCACCTTTTGTTAACCCAAGTTTAGTCAGTCACCTCATCTTTTTGACCCAAGTTCAGTTGGTCGCACTTTTACATTTCCTGTTGACCCAAGTTCAAATGGTAACCGCACTTTCCCGACCCAAGTTCAGTCGGTCGCACCTTTTGTTGACCCAAGTTTAGTCGGTCACCTCAAAATTTTGACCCAAGTTCAGTCGGTCACATTTATTTCAAGCCACTTCTCGACCCAAGTTCAGTCGGTCGCACTTTCACATTTCCTTTTGACCCAAGTTTCAGTCGGTCACATTTATTTCAAGCCTCTTCTCGACCCAAGTTCAGTTGGTTGCACCTTTTGTTGACCCAAGCTTAGTCGGTGAAAATTTTATAACCAAGCTCAGTCGGTCACTCCCTTACATTTCATCTTGACCTAAGTTCAGTTGGTCACCTCACATTTCTCGACCCAAGTTCAGTTGGTCACCTCACATTTCTCGACCCAAGTTCAGTCGGTCGCTTTTTTTATTACTCTTGACTCATGTTCAGTTAGTAGCCAATCTTGCCCTATTGACTCAAGTCCAGTTGGCCAGAAGCTTTCACTTCGTGTCGACCCAAGTTCAGTCGGTTTTGCAAAGTCACAAGTTTAAACTTAATTTCACTTGGCTACATATTTTACACAATTCACATTCATTTCATCATTCATGCATCATATAGTCCTTAGGTCATTTCTCTTGGCATTTTTTTTTCGTACAAAATACGTGTTCATTTCTTTACTTGTTCTTTATTCTAAGATATGAATATTTCATTTTTCATAATCTTAATAAAAAACAAGTAAAGAGAGGCAACTGTGAACACCGTATTTTGTCTATCTCTTTTTATCTTTTTTTACATTTTATCAGTAAATATAAAATCATCTTTTTTTTGACTCATTACTCTTTCTTGTCTAGAATCTTTTTTTTAATATATAAAAAAAGAATAAAAAAATTCAGCAACCTTTTTCGTTCGTAATTCATCTTTTTGTTTGTAAATCATTTCTTGGTTTCATTTCTAAAATTAAAAAAAAAAACAAAAAAAAAACAAAAAAGAAAGAGACAAGAATAATTAACGTCTTGGTTGAAAGAATCCATGTCTCCGTGGCTCAAGAGGTTGAGTTCCACAATAGACCAAGAGCTCCCCAATGAGGTTGTTGGGCAGTTTATCAATGCTTTTGCTGGTCTGACCAAACAAGAGGACAAGAAATTGAAGATGATAAATGGAGGAGAGAAATGATCATTCAGAGGAGGAATTTTTTATCATTTTTACACAGAGCCACCATACATAACACATACATCCTACGTTCTGGAAAATTCACTAAACAAGTGCAAAACAAGGTATACAAATTACATGTTTATTTACACATTCAGAATGCATTTTGATAATGAATTTAATCAATCCAAGTCTAGTTTAATTATACATCTTTTTTACTAAAAATAAATAATATCAGATCTACATCTTCATGTTCATGACCATTATCATTATCATTATCATCTCAGCATCTTCACCATCATTCATCATCACTGTAGTCTCACCACCACAGCATTCTCCCATTAATTTCATAAAAAATCCATCATTTGAAGAAAACAAATAAAAAATAAAAATCAGAAAACAGAACAGAGTTGGGTTTTACCTTGTTAAGTCATCGGGCGCCATCATCACCGCCGGGCAGTGCCAACGAGCGGCGGATGCAGGTCCCGACGGTGGCAGTAACAGCCGCGACCTTCCTCCCTCGGTTGCCCTCTTCCCCTCTGTCTCTCTCTCCCCTGCTCGCTCGGTCGCGACGCCTCAAGGTCGCGGCGACTGTGAAGCCCGCGGCCTCCCTCTCGGTCGTCGGCTCCCATTCCCTCTCGATCTCTCTCCCTCTCGATCTCTCTCTCTCTCTCTCTAGCGCGGCGCCTTGCAGCCGCAATGGCCGCGGAAACCGCGGCCCCTCCCCCTTCTGCTTCTAGCGGCGGCGCCCGGCGCCGGTTCCTCCCCCTCGGTCACCCCTCTCTCTCTCTAGAGGCGGCTGCCTCTCTCTCTCACATCCCCTTTGCTCTCTCACTCTCAACCTCTTTTTCAAAAATAAAACCTTAATGGCTAAGAATTAGATGCGCCTCTTATGTTGTGCATTATAAATGCGCATGTGCATTTATTTGCTAAAGTACCCTTCCGTATTGTTAATAAGTTGTGTGTTCAAGAGTTGCTATTTTATAAAGGTGGGCCTTTTATAAAAAGACCATTGTAACCCTTTTTCTTTTTTTGTCTTGTCCAAAACTTATTTGTGTTGTCTCTTTTGCAATCTAACTGATAAATTGATAAATACGACAAATTGATAAATACTAAAGTGAACATCATAAACTCAGCAAGAAAGAGAATGGAACGAGTGAAGGCCTTCTAAGAGAGAAAGAGATTTATGGGTGCTTCTTCTGGTTCGGGAAGCTTAGCTTCGAAGCTGAAAGTGTAGACATGGAAGCCATAACCATCAGAAAGAAGAAGAAAAAAGAAAATTGGTTCTTGCTTTGGTTTCAGTTTGAAGGATGAAAATAATAGTAATGGATATCCGAGCTAAAATATTTATTTTCTTATATAAAATATTTTTTTATTTTATTTTTAATAATAAATGAAGAAGAGAGAGTGAGTGACCACTATTATTTGGGAAAAAAATTTTGGGATTATAAATGCAGTTGCTAGTTCAAACAAATTAAAATGATGAACACAACACCATGGGCATTGGAGTATGATACATCTGCATCAATATCTATATTGTCTCCACTTTACATTTTCTCCATCTTTAAACACATCACCATGGACGTTGTAGTACCACACTTTTCTACTAGTCACAAAAATGAATCCCCGTTGATTAGAAACTTTCTCCCTTCAGAGTCCAAGAACTACACCGCCAACACAGCCACGCCGCCAAGCCACCGACCGAGCTCGACCACTCTCTCACTCCCCTCATCAATCTCTCTCTGTAACCATAGCGCCAACTCTCTTGAGTTGTCCTCTGCCCTCCTCCACCTCCGGCCTACCCCCAAACGAGAGGACTTCGCAACGACAACACTCACCGGAAAGTCACGAACATCTAGGTGAATGAAAGGGGCACTCCAGCAAATAGCCTAGAAAACAACCCTTAAACGAAAATAAAATAAACATACAACATCTTCTCTCATTCAATCGTTGGATTAAAATTTAATGAAATCCTACGGTCCAGATTAAACAAATCAAACGGGGCGCATATCTTACGAGGCGCATCTAATCCTTAGCCAACCTTAATTTGAGTATGTGTTAGCTGTGTATGTAGTGTGTGTTGTGTTTGCTTTATTATTATTATTATTATTATTATTATTATTATTATTATTATTATTATTATTGTTATTATTATTGTTGTTGTTGATTGTTATTATTATAATTATTATCATTAATATTGTTGTAAAAAATATTTAAATGATAATTGAGTAGTAGATACTACTTTTATCAAAAGGTTTATTGAGTAGTCAAGTACTAACTTAAACCTTACAAAAATAAATTTAAATATCCTTTTCTGAAAAAAAATTAAAAAGATAAAAAAAACAATCATTTTGATAGAACTACGTGAGCTTTGAATTTCTCATTGTACTAGAGAATACGTAGGACCAGGTATCACATGTCAAACTCAACTTTTATTTTTGCATAATTTTGTATTTAATGTTTGTTGTTAATATTTGTGAATATATTATGTTATCATTTGTTTTTGTTTTATCTTTATATTTTCCTTTTATAAAAATAATAAAAAATAGAAATTCAAAAATGCAAAAAAATATATTTTTAAAGTTATTAATTCATTTGCACAACTAATTCAAGGTACCGTCTTAGGACGGATGTACTAGGGGTGCATAAGATTACATTCTTATCCTTCCCTATGCATAACCGACTCCCGAACTCAAATCTGGTTCCAAAGGCCATCTTTTTCTTATAATGGGTATTTCCATAGTTTTCCTAATTAAATAAACTGTGGTGACGACTCCAATATTTTCAATAATTTTTAATTTCTTTTTTCGTCGTCCCGTCACGATCCCGGTTGCGACAAGGTGTTTTCCTGGAAAAGACTCCGAAGCTTAAATTAGTGGGTGCTTAATGCTTGGGAACTAAATTGAAAGTGTACCTGATACACTGAGAGTGATACCCTATTTATAGAGTGGGATGTGAGCCCTTTCCGCGGTAACCACCTCCGGGCATCTCGGGATAATGCTCATCCCGCTTTTCTCGGCGTGCTATGTCGATCCTCGTAGTGCCCGTTGTGACCTCGGGTTTCTCGTCGTCGTCATCCACTGCTTGCTAAACTCTGCCCTAAGTGGGGGATCAGTCTTATCTACATCTGGTCAGGTGCAAGATCTATTATCCGTGTCCGACTTTTGGTCCATTCATGTTGGGCCATTTAATGCTTATTGGGCCTGGGTCTGGACTGACTTCATCGTGGTGGCGCTCGAGGTCCGGCCTTAGGCCGCTCAGTTAGACCCTCTATCATGGGTTAGGTTATACGCTTGGACTGTAATCTTGGGCCTCGTCATGATGGGCATGTCACATTTGGGCCTTCGGGTACGAGGTGTGGACAGAAGGAGAAATCATATTTTAGGATAATTAGATAGAAATTCATTAAATATAATATGATAATATAATTAAAAGAGTGTGACAATATATAGAAAATCCATGTGATTGATATATGATCGTTCAATATATATGACCTATTTACATATGCAATTTTAAAATTACATATTCATATTATGTGATATGTAGTTTTTAGATACTCCCCAAAGACCATATTTTAATTTTATTTGCATCCACTAATATAATAATAATTTCATTATGTATTTTTATTGTTATATTTACAAAATGAATTTTATGAATAATATATTTTTATATAACTCTTTTTTATAAAAATATTTTTATTTCATTAATTGTTTAATATTTTAAATGTAAAATTTGATATAATCTTGTGCATCGCACGAGTATATGACTAGTATATATATATATATCACTATACTAGTGTTTAAAATGACCATAATCTCCCTAACATAGCTAATTTACAATTATACCACTAAATATTTCAATGGATGAGGTTAACTCAATTTATCTTCTAAAATAATGAGTTGCTTACTTTAGAGGATCCAGATTCTTAATTTAATAAGTTAGACTAGTAATAATTATGACTCGTTCTTAAATATAAATAACTAAAATCTTATAAGGTCTTGAAAATAATCTTACCTGTTGTAGGTAAAAGGTTTTTGTGTGCAAAGAAGTGGTAGCCTAAAAATTTGACCAAATTAAAGGTGTGAAAAGAATTAGCTAGAATCACTTTTCCGCTGCGAATATTAGACTGGTGGGCTACACGGTGCACCCAAGAAAAACGGAGTAGTAAATAAAAACACGCGCAATAGCTTGTGTTACTCTCTTTTTTTTATTAGCTAGGAAGCACGGACACCTCGATGATAAGACGTGTTCACGTATCCGATACCCGGTGGATATTAACATTTGGTGGGCATGTGGTAGACATGTCTCCGACACGCATCCGTACGTGTTCGAGAAAAAATAAATTTTTTTTAGATCGGACACGCGTTGGACTCACAGTGGGCACTATCTGACACGCATCGGACACGTCGTGACACACTATATACACACGCGGGGTACACCATGAACATGACACATTTTTTTTTTCTTTTTTGATCTTTTCATACTTTGTGAAGAAACTTAAGATAAAATCCAACCTAAATTTACTCGACTCAAAAATACTTAAATTAAATATATATTTTTAACCCAAAGTAAGAGAAATTTTACTAAAAAATATTTATTATATATTCATATATATGCCGTGTCCGTAATTTTTCAGTTTGGTGTATCTCTCTATCTGTGTCGTGTCATGTGTCTGTGTTGTTGTCCGTGCTTTTTATCTCATTACTTTATTTTCTCAAGTATTGAACTAAACAACAACAAACAATAATAATGATAATAATTTAGTTGGGTCATAATTTCAAACCATGCTTTCTTGTAACTATAGAAGAAAGAATTTTCAAAGTCAAGAACGATTCAATTTCTCCATCCCCTTTCTCAGTATATATATACACATAAATTCCACAACATATATTGGGCCTTCAACTTTGCTCTTCAAACCTTACCATGCAGTTCGCTTCTCTAAGATCAACCACATACGCAACCTTGGTTTTTCCAAAACCACCATCTCAATCTGATCTTTCTCTTCACTCTAACTTCATCCCTTGTCGCCATGATTCGGAATCTCTTCCTAGGTATATATACTTATTCACTTATTTATGATTGTGCTTGCTCATGATGGGTTTGGCCATTTCTTTTCAAATAAACCCCAATTTTAGTGGGGAATAAATTAAATTGATCGCTCAATTTGTTTTGAAATTTACCAATTGTCTCTCATAATGTAAAAAATTGATAAACTGGTTATATCCATATGGATCATACTTCCAAGATGGACTAATTTATCGCGTGACATATTTGGTTATCAAATTAAGGATGCCGGAGAAATCGATGGCAAAGGAAGCAGTGTACAAGAAGATACACAAGGAGCTGAAAGAATTTGATGCAAACCCAAGGATGAACTTGGCTTCATTCGTGACCACATTCATGGAGGAAGAATGTGAAAAGCTCATGATGGAATCGGTCAACAAGAACTTTGTTAACATGGATGAGTACCCAGCCACCACTGACCTTCACGTATTTTCTCTCTTTCTCTTCTTATTAATTTAATGAAAAAATACCGCACAATCCAAAATCAGTCAAAACAGCAATATATTGTGCACAACATATATAATATAAAATGTCCAATGTATATCTTATGTGGTGCACAATATATATCACATATTGTGCACAACATATATCACATATTACAGTATCATATTTCTTTACAGCATGTGGTATATGTTGTGCACATCATGTGATATATGATGTGCACAATATTAATATATATTGTATAACTTATATTATATATGCTGTGCACAATTTGTTAATTATTTTGAATGATTTTTTATTGTACCTCTAGCCATGCTCTAATTTAATAACCTATATATATCTATAACAGTTGACTTTCGTATATGTAATGGACCCATGGAGTATTTCATGCTATAAATGTACCGTTCATACACTACTATGATTTCTTAGGTATTTATGTGATTTCCTATAAAATACTCCATTTATTTATTATATGTTTAGTTTTAAATACGTACGCGAATTTAATTTAATAATATCTCAATTTTAAAAATACTTAAACATATTTTATAATACTTTTCTTAATATTAATTATCTATCTTTTTAATTATTTACTATATATATTATCTCCCTTATTAATATATTAATGATATAATAAGAAAAATTAATATAAATTATCTAGCTAGAATTCCTAAATTAATAAATAAAAAAGAAAAAGTTCATTTTTCAGATTGAACAAATAAAAAATAGAGAGAGTATTTACAATGATGACATCGATATCTTTAATGATTTATAATTATAAATGAGTCATGTGTTCCACTAACTCAAATATTTTAGAATCATCAAGTCAATTGATTAAATTATGATAGTTAATTACATCATATTATTTACAAAGTGAAAATCAATTTTTTATATCCGAGAAATTAATATTTCTTTTAGTATTTTTTGAGGCTCCAATTAAGTTCTCAATAATCTTTTTATCAAAAAGAGTATTATACAAATATTCAAAAGCACATATCTCAGTGAAATATTTATTTAATTATTTGAATGTGATGATAATGAGCCTTATTCATAGAAAAATGCTAAATGTACATACATATATAGTATAATACTCATCCACCAATTTTCTATCTCATTCAAATGTTGACAACTTTGATAAATATGTTTGCAACTTTTCAATATATTTATCAAAGTTCTCAACATTTAAATGAGTGAAAAAATGGATAAAAGAATACTATGTTATGTACCACTAGTACTTCTCTTCTTTTTACCCGTATGACCGTATATATCTAAGACTAATATTTCCCTTTAATTCTAATAATAAATGATGTACGTATTTTGGAATACAGAATCGGTGTGTGAAGATGATAGCAAGTTTGTTCAATGCTGAAATTGGAGAGAATGAGAGTGGAATTGGGACAGGAACCGTTGGATCGTCAGAGGCTATAATGCTGGCAGCACTTGCATTCAAGAAAAAGTGGCAGAACAAGCGCAAGGCTGAAGCCAAGCCATATGATAAGCCCAACTTGGTTACTGGTGCCAATGTCCAGGTATTAATTTTATTCATTTTTATAGTTCTTTATTAATTCTCAACTGTTTTTTTCTTTTTCTTTTTTTTGTATGGTTTGGTCAAGGGTCTTAAATCTCAAATGTTAACGTGTCAATTGCCACATTTTGGACTCACTGTGAATGTGACATTGCCTTAGACCAAGGATTTGACCGGTCATGGTCATGGTCATTTAATTGATATATTTTTCTTTTTTAATAAAAAGGATCATTATTATATGTATAATAAAAATTTATATAAAACTCATTTTTATCGTTGAATTATAATATAATTTCATGCTTTCATATAAACGGTTAAAATACTAGTCAAAGAGAGGCATTCTGATAACTATTGGCAGGACTATAGTGTTCTGAATAAAAAATACAGCATGTAGGACCTTTAGAATTGGATTAAATATTATTTTGATCCATTAGCTTTATATAAATTCTGATTTTAGTCCACTATCTTTAGATTTGTCACATTTAGTCTACTAGCTTTAAAAAATTTTCAATTTCAGTCCACTATGCTGACGTGGAATTAATAATACTGACATGGCAGTTGACTTTGCTAACATGGTCGTTGTGTGGACGTTGACTTAGCTGACATGATCATTGACTTTTCTGACTATCAGTTGACTTTGCTGACATGGTTGTTGACTTTTGCTGACGTGTCCGTTGACTTACCAATTGACTAATAGTGGACCAAAAGTGCTCACAGTTTGAAAAGCTAATAGACTAAATGTGATAAATTTGAAGATAGTGGACCAAAATCAAAATTTGTCTGAAGTTAGTGGACTAAAATGATATTTAAGCCTCTATAATTCATTTAAATGCCCTGTGTGTGAGCATTAGGGAATTCTTTTCTATAATAAAAAGTTGTCATAAACGGAGAATTTTGTAATTGGATAAAGTCAAACCTATTAGTTAAGAGAAACTCATAATATGAATTGTGTTTTAGACTATGATTCCAACCATTGTGTCAATCATCCATGATTGTCACTTTTATAATGTATAATAAAACGTATAACAGAAATACGTTCAACGAGTATCTAACGTATGATATACATAAGACATAATGTATGTTATATGTATAGCACACGTTGTGTGCTCAATAGACGTATTTCTGTTGTATGATAAACATTATTCGTAAAGAGTTCATACAATGCTATTTGAGATTCGTAGTCATTGAAATTAAGTGACACAAACTTCGATCATATATATATATAAAGAATTAATTCTAGATATAAGGAAGTCTTTTTCTTATATTTTTTGTTCTGATGAATGTGTATTATATAGGTGTGCTGGGAGAAATTTGCGAGGTATTTCGACGTGGAGCTGAGGAAAGTGGAGTTGAGAGAAGGGTACTATGTGATGGACCCTGCAAAAGCCGTTGAGATGGTAGATGAGAACACTATTTGTGTGGCTGCAATTTTAGGTTCAACCTACAATGGGGAATTCGAAGATGTCAAGATGCTTAATGACATGCTCTTACAGAAAAACAAGCAAACTGGGTAAGTACACTATTGATATATGTGAAATATGTTATGTAAATTAAATAAGCATTGTTTGAGGTAGAACAAAAAATCAACCAAAGCAGCCAACAAATTGTGCACAACATATATCATATAAATTGCACAACAAATATTACATGTTGTGTACGTCATATATCACATGATGTGCACAACATATATTATATGTTGCAAAGAAAGATAATGTTGTAGCATGTGATGTATGTTGTGCATAATAGATGATATATGTTGTGCACTGCATCTAATATATGTTGTGCATTTTATATTATATGTGTTGTGCACAATATGTTGGTTGTTTTGACTGAATTTTTGTTGTGACCAAAGTATTTCCCAAATTAAATTTCACACTAAATCAACCATTTAATTCAACTTTGATATAATTTAACATTTACAGTTATTCAATATAACTTATATCCTAACTCAATTCAATATTATATTCAAATTTTTGTATTGAGACGATAACAATTTTTATACTGATACAATTCAATATTTATACTTATATAATCCAACTTTTTATATTAGTGATATACACGTAGTGCTCTTTATATATATATATATATATATATATATATATATATATATATATATATATATATATATATATATATATATATATATATATGAGTGATTATATATACATTCCTACTTAATTAATTTGGTGTGATTGTTCTAAAATGTCCAATGACAATAATCAAAATGGAGTCTCAAATTATATTCACTGATTAAAAATCAAATATCTAAATTCAATAATGCTTTGTGTACAATAATAAATCAATCAATACAGCTAATGAGCCTATTTTGATTTTAATTTTTACCCAAATAATCATTGAGATGGTAATGAGCTGAACAACTGTGGTCCAAACTCTCATTTATTAGTTGATTGGGATGGCTTTTCATTATACATTTATCTTCACCCATCTAAATTTGGACTTTTCTTTAGCCTTATAATGATTTTTACTTACATGTCACATTATTGTAGATGGGATACACCTATTCATGTTGATGCTGCTAGTGGTGGCTTTGTTGCTCCTTTTCTTTATCCAGAGTTAGAATGGGATTTCAGGCTTCCATTGGTGAAGAGCATAAATGTGAGTGGCCACAAGTATGGCCTTGTTTATGCTGGCATAGGTTGGGTTATATGGAGGAGCAAGGAGGACTTGCCTCAAGAACTTGTCTTCCATATTAATTACCTTGGTGCAGAACAACCTACCTTCACCCTCAATTTTTCTAAAGGTGATTCATTGGATATTACTACATTTTTTTTTGGAAATACAAAGTGAACAATAGAAAATCAGCCAAATTAGTCAATAGGTCCATTTAACAATTTCTTGACCCAAAAGAACCTTCATTTAAGAAGTTAATTTTTAGTGGGTTGGGTGATTATGACTTAAAATCTCTATATGAACTGGTTTTGGCTAGTTTTTTATTGTGCAAATAGCAACCCTCTTTGTTTTTTACATAATTATCTTTTATTAGTTATTATATTCACCATGATTGCCTTTTAATCACCTAAAATTGACTTTTCAATTACAGGTTCTAGTCAGATTATTGCACAGTATTACCAGCTAATTCGTCTTGGAAGAGAGGTAATAAGCTAATAATAAAATTAAAAGAATATAAAGATTCTGATTTGGTATAGTGACCAATATAGCCCGTGCACATTATATAATACTTATTGTGCATAATATATATTGGTTGTTTTAATTTTTTTTTCATTGTACACGTAGCAATACTCATTAATAAATTGTGTGTGCACAACACAACTTTAAAATAAATGCGCAACCAAACATAAACTATTGTACAACACAAATCTAAACAATGCACAATTCAATAGGCACAATTGCACAAGACTCTTTATTGTACGTGCACAACACATCTTTAAAAAATACAAAATCAAATAGAACCTATTGCACAATATTCTTTTTTTTTACATGCACAATCAAAATATGAAGAGTTGCATATCACTGTGTATTAGATATGCACAAAACATTTTAAAAAATATTTTATAATAAAATATACTGTTTGAGATATAGTTATATCTAATATTATTCAAAATTAATCATGTCATTTTAAAATCTCTTGTTACCATGAAATGCAAAATGAAATCTAAAATGTAAGAAAATAGCCTTAAAAAATATCTGGCAATAATCAATTGAAAATAATATAAGAAAAAAACTACGTAACATAAATCTAACAAATTTGTATTATTGTGGTGCACACAGAATAAAGAAAGAGATTAGAGTTTGTTCTATTTGAATTGATTTTAAATAATTGCATGTACAATGTGTGCTTTGGGCTGCAAATGGTGAGAAAGCAACACCTCATATTGGTGTAATGCAATGGGCAAAGCCATCATACATTTAGCATGCCGTTAATTTAATAAAAAATTTAAACATTTAGAAGAAATAACTAATGTATGATTTAATATTAGATATTTTATATAGAAATCATCTAAAACTCAATCATTAGTTGTCTTGATTTATTCACTCTTTATGCCCAATAAGCTTTTGCACGACTAGACATATTATATATTGAATCAATTAATAATGTTTGTCGTACAATAAAATACGTTCAACTAATATCCAATGTGTACTATACATAATACGGAATGTGTGTGTTATATATAGCACGCATTCCGTATTATGGGTATCGTACATTGAATGCTAATTGGACGTATTTCTAATGTACGACAAACATACATTATTGTATATTCAATGTCATTCATATGTATTTACTATTTACTCTAATACATTTGGCAAACTTTTATATATATATATCTAATGTTTACTCATTGACTCGCTAGGGGTATCAGCGTGTAATGGAGAACTGCAAAGAGAATGCCATGTTGCTAAAGGAAGGACTCGAGAAGATGGGACATTTTAACATAGTCTCAAAGGATAACGGCGTTCCTGTGGTAGCATTTTCTCTGAAGGAAAGAAGCGATGATCATGACGAGTTCAAGATATCAGCAATGTTGCGCCGCCGCGGTTGGGTGGTGCCGGCTTATCCAATGCCACCTGCTGCTCAGCACATCAATGTGCTTCGTGTGGTGGTTAGGGCCGAGTTATCCCGCACACTTGTTGAACAACTTTTGCTTGACATAGAAAATGTGATGAATGAGCTTGGCCCTAATAAGTACACTGCCAAAATGACCAACTTCAAGGATACAAAGGCTATGGATAATGACTATAATTTTAACCTGCGATCCGCAACAGTAATTGCTGCCGCAATATTGTTATTGTGGTTTTCTCGGCAACCGCATCACAATAGTGGTTACACTTGTAACAAGAATATTTTTTCACAATTTTCCGCATCACAGTACAAAGAGACTATAATTGATGCACAACACAGGGACGAATCATTGATCAAGAATCCAGCAAGCGTCACAGAATCTTGGTGGCATAAGGAGAGCCATCTTACTCACTATGATGACTGTTATGCAAGAAAAGCTTAACTAATTCATTTATTTGTTTATTCTTCTATCTTGTACTTCTTGTAAGATGAGTATGTAGAGCTTTAACCCCATTCAATTAAGTTTTTTTAACAAATGTCCATATCAAGTTAGTTAATTTGTTAAATTATAGTCCCTAAATTTGATGTAAGTTATTGTATGTAACATTAATATAGGGCATTTTTTCAAATTTATTCTAAGAAAAGTGTGGAAAGATTTATTTTATTTTTTCTTTATCATTTACTCTAAAAAGTCTATTGCTATATCAACAAACCATTAAAGCTATAGAGATGAAATTAGGAACAATAGAAAATACTTCACTATTCTTTTATATATAGTTACGATATTATTTGGCAAATCGTCAATAAAGAAATTAACCTCTAGAAGGACGGATTAATTTTTTTAATCAAAAGTAACGTGGCATTTAAAACCAATTTGAGTAAATAGTTTATTTAAGTTTTTATATATATAAAAATACTTCTGAAGAGTAACTTATCAATAAATTATTTTTCATTTTTAACTTTTCAAAAATATTGAAATAACTTTTACATAAGTAATAAATTATATAGCCAAATATAATAGATATAACTAATTATGATAAATTAGAAGTTAAAAAAATCACAAGCATTGTTATCAAAAAAACCTTTGTCAAATGATCACTTGTTTTTTTGAATTAACAAATAATATTTTTATGATAGTATGCGATAATAAGAAATATTTGATGTCGTTTAAATTTGATGAGAGCGATCGAGCATCTCCAATTTTCAAAACTAGTGGCTTGGATAGGAAAAGAACTAATAATAGTTTACATCCTCTCTGTAATCAATTAGGTTGCGTTTGTTATGAGTGACTCAAGAGGCGGAGTGCCTCCGGGGGCAGTGACATTGGGGGCACAAATTTTGTGTCTAGTGTCTCTGTTAGGTGTTTGTTAAAAATTGGAGGACACTACACAAAATATTTTAAGTTGACAAAATTACCCTTAATGGAGCGATGGAGACCGACGAAGGTTGGACGGCGGCGGCGGTGGCCGGCAGCGGGGACCGACGATGGTGGCCGGCGGAGGTGGCAGCGGCGGTGGCAGCGGCGGCGGCAGCCGGTGGAGGTGGCAGCGGCGGTGGCAGTTGGCAGAGGTGGCCGGCGATGGTTGCTGGCAGAGGTGGCCGGCGGAGGTGGCCGGTGGCGGTCCATGGTGGAGTAGGGTGGTGATCCATGGTGTAAGAGGGTATAGAATGTGATGGTCAAGAGGGGTAAATAGGTAAATATTTTGTGTCTCCGAATAGTGTCTCCAGTGACTCCACTTTCAGAGTAGACACAAAATGAGAGGGGGCATTGTGTCTCCAGACTCACCAAACAGGTCACAGGCACTATTTTTCAGTGTCCAAGTGTCTCTGCCCCCAGAGACACTGAAAACAAATGCACCCTTATAGAGAGCCAATTTTCTCATGATTGGAAATTTCCAACTCGTAATCAATTATGTAATCGATAGATGTAATTAATTACGAACGCGAGAAGTCAGATTCTAGAGTTTCAAAAATACGTTTTTCACAAGTCAATTGCTGAAACTTGATCTAGAACCTTTTCAATCGGCAGAAAATGAAGACACACATAAATCAAATAGTAAAAATCAATTTTAAACACAACCAAATCGGTAAAACTTGGTTTTCTTGAAAATCAATCGGTAAAACATAACTCTTTCATGAACCCTAACGGGAAAAACGAGTTTTAACACAATTCAATCGGTAAAAAGTCACATAAAACACATAATACACGTAATCATGACATATCTAAACCCCTACCTCTCGAAGACCTCCAATGCTTTGCTATGAAACCCTTTCTCAACGCATACCCGGCTTCTCTTTCTCATACAAGCCTCACGAATAATAGGAGTATGAAAAACGATCCCTTTTGAAGAAATAGAATCGGTAGATATAGATGGTATTTGGAGAGAGGGTCAAGAATATGTGGTTATTTTGATGATCGGGGTGAGATTTGAGATGAGTTGGGTGGTGTATGTAGAATGACTATGACTTGGAGCTTTTAATGTGAGTGAGAATAGTGGAGACACAAGTGTTTGAATGAGAGTTAGAGGTGACTCTAATGATGTTTTCTAGGATTTAAACACAAAGGGACCTTTTCGCAATATTAAAAAGACGTTAGAAGGGCCAAAATGCAATAAAACACACTAATAACTAACTCTGCGCAGGCTGTAATAATCAATTACAGCATTGATGTAATTGATTACACCTTGTTCAAAATGCCTAGATTTGAAATCTGCATCTCGTAATCGATTACAAACTCGTGTAATCAATTATTGGGCCCCCTAAACACCTAAAAAACATCCTAAATCATGCAATATCCTTACATATAACATACTTAGCCTCGTACATAATTAAAATACTAATAAAAACACATACTTTGCATATAAAACATATAACACACAAATGTTTATCTAGGAGAAACTTATCCGTCCAAACTTAATTAAATTCTAACTAAGATCAATTAATTACTCTTATTTTCTTTTAATTAGAACTTAATAAGAATCAGGGTGTTACAAAACTAAGAACAATAGAAAACAATAATGTTTGTCGAACACCAGAAATACGTCCAACCAGCATCCAACGTGTGATATATATAATATGGAATTTGTGTTATACGTACGAGTACTATACATATAGCACACATTCTGTATTATGTATAACACACGTTGGATACTAATTAGACGTATTTCTGTAGTACAATAAATATTATTGATATTATTTAACAAGTCTTCCATAAAGAAATTAGCCTCTAGAAGGATGAATTAATTTTTTTAATCAAAAGTGGATGTGGCGTTTAGAGTAAGTTTGGATAAACAACTTATTTAAATCTTTAAATAAAAGTAAATTTTGAGAAGTAACTTATGAACAAGTTATTTTGTATGTGTATATTAAATAGGTTTAATTATACTATAAGTCCCTATAGTTTCACCAAGTTTTGAATTTAGTCCCTATAATTTAAAAGTTTAGAATTGAGTCCCTATAATTTTAATTTTTTCTAATTGAGTCCCTAACACTAATTTTTGTAAAAAAAATCATTTAACCACATTTCAAAAATGTGGTTAAAGAGAAAAAAAATAAAATTAAAATAAATATTACTTAAATTTAATTATTTTATTTATATTTTATTTTTTTATTTAATTTTATTTCAAATTATTTTTTAATTAATTTTTTATTAATATTTTTATTATTTTATTTTGATTAATTTTTTATTTATATATTATAACAATTAAATAAAAATAAATGTAAAAAATAAAATAATAATAATTGTAAATGAAATTAAAATAATATTTAATATAATATAAAATTAAAAAATAAAATAAAAAATGAAAATAATATAAACTAAAAGTTATAAAAATAAAAAAGAAATTATTTTTTATTTTTTATTCTTGTATAATTTTTAATTTATATTATATTTAATTTTAGTTTTTTTTAATTTTTCAAAATTTAATATTCTATTTAATATTTACTACAATTATTATTTTTGTTGTCTTTTCATTTTTATCAGTTTAATCATAACATAAATAAAAATTTTATTAAAATAAAAATAAATTTAAAAATTAATAAATTAAATAAAATTTATGTAAAAATATAATATAGAATAAAATTAAATTACAAAAATTAAATTAAATATTTTTTTCTATTTTTTCTTTAACCACATTTTCGAAATGTGGTTAAATGATTTTGTTTAACAAAAATTAGTGTTAGGGACTCAATTAGAAAAAAATTAAAACTACAGGGACTCAATTAAAAAAAAATAAAAATTATAGGGACTTAATTCAAAACTTTTAAACTATAGAGACTGAATTCAAAATTTGATAAAACTATAGGAACTTGCAATATAATTAAACCTATTAAATAATAATTTTTATTTCAATTATTTTAAAAAATATTTTTAGAGAGGTCAAATATTCTGACTTCTCAAAAAGTATTTAAATAATTTCTACATAACTAATAAGTTATATAGTTAAACATAACAAATATCACTTTTAATAATTTAGAAGTTAAAAAAATCAAAATTACAGTTATCTAAACAAACAATTAATTTGACAGATACTTTACTACCAATAATGATTTTGTAGTTGTACCGATCTCCATCCTTAGATTTGATGGTGTCAAATGATCACTTGCTTTTGAATTAACAAATAACATTTTTATGATAGTATGCAAAACATTTGATGTCGTTCAATTTCGATGAGAGCTCTCCAATTTTCACAACTAGTGGCTTGGATAGGATAAGAACTAGGGGGTTTGAAACATTATTATAGAACTAGGATTTCAACCCGTGCACTGTACGGGACAAAATATAAGTATTTATTTTAGTTTTAATAAATCAAAATATTGAAATGTATGTCTATTTATAAAATTAAAATATTTAATATTTAAATAACATACACTAAAATTATAACATAATGAAAATATGATAAACACAAATGATAATATAATAACTTATACATACATTAAAAATTATCGTGCTTTGTACCTATATTCATATTGAGTACGGATTTTATATTCATTTCCTTACAACTTAACTTATAATTTGTATATTTTATTTGTTCTTTACTAACCTCTCTTATTATTTTTTGAGTTATGGTATAAATCTAAATTTGATAATAATTGTATAAAAATTTAAATTTATTGTTAGGAATAATATACTCGGTAGATTTTTATTTGAATTATAATATCAATAAATCTTATTTTTGTTCTTCCCTGTAGTATCAATAAAAGTATAATATAATTGTTCTCCTTTTATTCCTTATGTTACCTAATATATTTGATTAAATAAATAATGCATTTAATATCAAATTTATTGATAATGCACTTAACATATTTAGTTCTAAATTAAAATTAAATTCTTTATATACGATCAAATATGATGAAATTGATGATTAATTAGATAGTGATTGACTCATATTTTGTCCCATGCAGTACACCACTCCATTAGTATTGATCGTTACGAACCATTTAAATATTGATTGGTACGGTAATAGAATCATCTATACATATAATATGTAATGATAATAATTATTAACATAAAAATTTAATGATAAGAGTTACCCATAAAATAATAAATTAGACATATAAAATCTTCAATCAATAATTAACATAATAATTATATTTAATGAATAAATATATTAAATCAAGAAAATGATTTAATTGATGTTTATTAAAAAATTAAGTAAAAAATTTAAAAATCTGAGAAAATAACACGTGACATGGAATTTAATGTAGGAGATTCGTAAATATTATATGTATAGATAGATGATTCTATTAAATAGCATATATAATCTCATACTTTAAATAGAAACTAAAATCGTATAAACAATTAAGGAAATAAAAAAATCTAAATGACAAAATTACATATGAATACAATTACAATATAATCAAAGATAAAAAAAAATAAGATCAAAATTAGCTAACAT
This sequence comes from Aeschynomene evenia, assembly GCA_013621005.1. NCBI lineage: Eukaryota > Viridiplantae > Streptophyta > Magnoliopsida > Fabales > Fabaceae > Aeschynomene > Aeschynomene evenia. Next base: position 21,577,775 of record CM024265.1, on the reverse strand, counting down.
CTTATGACATCTTCAATATCATACCTGCATAAAATAGATAACAAACATATATATATATATATATAAGACAAATCAAAACTTATATATATGATGTAAATAATAAATTTAAATAGAATATAAAAATATAAGTTTTAATAAATATAATCTCATAAACATTATATTGAATACATAAAAACAAAAAAAAATTAAAAATTAAAATTAAGGTGAGCAACCAATTGCAAAAGATAAATTTATTAGGTACATGATATTGTTAGATAAATCTTGTTATGAAAATCAAGATGAACACTCAATTGAAAAAAATCATGATAATTATTTTAGAAATATAAAAATATTGAAAACTTTTGATACTCAAAAAATATATTATGAGAATTCTTCATAATAGACAAAAACTCTTATATTGAAAATTAAATATTGTTAGAATATTGCGAAATACATAGGTGAAGAAAATCCAGATATATTGATAAAAGTGTACAACAATCTTGAACTTGAAGGATTATATTGTACCTTTTTTACAGTATACCTCATTCACTGTGTTGAAGCTTAATCTGAAACCAAATAGAGAAATAATTAAAACTCATACAAATAATTAGAGAAGAGATAATTAAGAGAATAGTAGAAGATGAAGAAAATTTAAATATTTAAAAAGAAAATAAAAATAAATAGTCAGAAAAATATACAATGGTTAAAAAAATAGAAAAAAATTAGAATGAAAAAGAAGAAGGCATTCATAGAAAGATAATCATAGAAAATAAAGAAAAAGAGATAGAGATTCAAGGGAAACCCTTAAATGCCCGGCGACAAACCCTTAAATGGAGCTCAGATCCGCGACGGATTAGTCCTTAGCCATTCAGACTAGGAGATACCGTGGGAAACAAAAAAAAAAAAAAAGACTTAGATTCAAGGGAAAATGAGAAGAAGATGCCAATATGGTAAAAAAAAAGTAGAAAGAAGTAAAAAAAACACATCGAAAATTTTTGAATGGAGATGAGTCAAATAAAGTAGGGAAAAAATTTATAGTAGATCAATAGGCAGATAACCGATGAAAAAAAATGGAAATTTCAATAAACCAATCAATTAATGATTATATTCTACATCACCAGTCAACTAAGGAAATAAATTTGGCCTAATTTTGAAAACAGATTCATGAGCATAATTTGATTCTTAATATTTATCCTTAAATTGATTCTTGATATATATCCTTAATTCCTTAAATCATTAAAAAATGGGATGATTTAAAATTATGTAGGATAGATTATAATTGATTAAAACCTTCCCTTTTTCTAAAAAAAATAAGCCTCAAGTTAGTTTTAAGTCTTTCCTTTTTATTCAAATTATATATATATTTTTTGGTAGACATATTTATTTAAATATATATGTTAACATATTAATGATGAATAAATACAAATCTTTTTATTATAATCATATTCGTTATATTGTTCAATATATTGAATAGTTGATTAACATTATTTTAAAACCTTTCATTTTTTAAAAAATAAGACTCATTATGTTAGTTTACAGATCTTTCCTTTTTATTCAAATATATATGGTAACATATTAAATGAAATATTTTAATCATATTCGTCATATTTAATGATATGCCAATCAAGATCATATATGGCAATCAAGAATTAATTGATATAATTTATTAAAATAATAAATTAGACATATAAAATCTCCAATCAATAATTAACATAATAATTACATTTAATGAATAAATATATTAAATTAAGAAAAGGATTTAATTGATATTTATTAAAAAAAATTAAGTAAAAAATTGAAAAATCTGAAAAAATGACACGTGGCAGAGAATTTAATATAGGAGGTTCGTAAATATTATATGTATAGATATTATCAGTAATTTAGATTATTTTGTAGATAAATAATTATTATTTAAATTATCGGAAATCTACATTACCTTATTTGATATATATAAATAACATAATTGGTAATTCACATTACCTTATTTGATATATTAAAAAATTACAAGATAATATATGTATATTACTATAATATCCTCTAAATAATTATAAAATAAATTAATCAAATATAATTATATTACATATATTATTAAAATATCTTCTAAAATATACATATGAGTATAATGTCCTTTAAAATATATATATTAATATAGTGTATAATAAAATTTGTAAAAAGAAAATATAATACCATAACTAAAAAAAATTATCGAAAATTAGGTAACCAGGTGGAGTTTCTTTCGCACACCAGCAACAAAAGATCGTAAAAGTTGTTCAAAATTAGAACATTAGGTGACCAGGTGGAGTTTCTTTCGCACAGCAGCAGCGGAAGATTGTAAAAGTTTCTTTGCAAAATTAGAAAATTAGGTAATTTAGATTAATATGTAAAAAGAATAATTGTGTAATAAAATAAATATTGTATAACATAAAAAAGATGTTTACGATTAAATAAAGATCTTTCTATATTACATCCAAACATAAATTAATTTTGTATCCAAATATAAAATTACTTCTACTTTTTCAAAAGATCTTATTTAAAAAGATAAATTAAAAAAAGATCTTTTATCATAATGACATCCAAAGAAACCCTTGATCAGATAATGCACTAGAAGGCTGTAATATCGACAATGCATTCTCTCTTGGGCTCGACATTATAGAAGCATAGTGCACAATTCCATCTCTTGGCCAGGCTCTAGCTTGATTTCCAGAAGCTTATGACCAGCTTCTTCAAAACCTGCACTGGACATAGTTGTAAGGTAAATCCTCCCTCAAAGATTGACAAGATTTGTCTCTCGTTCATGTTTTATCAGCATGGTTTCTTCTTCCTCTTCATCCCATTCCTCATTGGAACCTTCCTCATCATCCTTGGATTCGCCACCAAGTATAGTTTTCTTCAACTCTTCATATTGCTGCTCATTCTCCAGGAAATTAGGGTGGCTTGAAAACATCTAGCATAATTTCTGGATCGATGTCTTCACCAATGAGATTTCATGTGCTAACTGATCCTCCTGTTCGACGAGGTCCAGTTCACAAAACACAGCCAGATAGCCCCAAAATTCAGCTTTTCTTATCGAAGAATCCTGCGAAAACAGGATCACAGATCATCCTGAAGTATTAGTCCACACACTGAGTCTGTGACAAATCCAACAGCTACTTCAACACTGTCATCAGTAGGATACTCAAGAAAAGCTGTTAGTAACTCTAGCACTACGATCTTATGAGCCACTCTCTGATTCACCAAATGTACTATGAATTTAACAGAAGCTAGTAAGTGTTTCATGCAGTGTTAAGTCTTCTAATGCATTGGTTTCCTGTACTGACAACAATGCAGTGCTAGATTGACCCCCAAAATCAGAGCATGTCATGATCATCAACTGCATTCAGGCTCTCACTTACCCAGATGTGCATAGCTCGAAATTGATAAGAAAAGTCACTTTGATTCTCTGCAATAATGGAGCATAGCATTGATTGCCTACTAGATCTATAACAACTACCATGGTAGCATAACTGAAGTTGACACTAAAGTAGGACCTTTGATTATATTATTATCACCAATAATCATTGCATGAACACTGCCCTCCTTTAAAGCAATGAAACCTATGAGTATCTCTAACAGTGATATCCCTACCGGCAATGGCCGAAATAATTTTGATAGCGTTGTGACAATCACCACAAATTCTAAGGTTCTTCACAACCAGTATCGGCGCCCCTTCTTCAGTAGAGATCAGGCCAAATGCAACAGCCAGCTTCTCACTGTGATACAATAGCTTTCTTTCTTTCTCTTCTGCTGCTGCTGCTGCTTCTTCATCCTTCACCAATGCCCAACTTTTGTCAGGCACATACCCTGCTTGTTTCATCTTCTTCAACAACTCCTCCATATACTCATGAATCTTTTTTATCATTGGATGTGAAGTGTCTTCGGCCACAAAGATGTGCACCTTCTTACCTATCTCTATCCAACTACAACCCGGTGTCTTCTTCACTCCTCTCTCCCGCATCATCCTTTTAAGCGTAGCAGCCTCTTCCCATCTCCCAGCACTAGCATACATATTTGAAAGTACGACATATGGAGCAGCATTATAAGGTTCCAGCCGGAGGAACTCGTTGGCTGCTTTCACTGCTAGCTCCACATTTCCATGTTTCCTGCATGCACCAAGTAAAGCAGCCCATTCAATAGAACCAGGAATAAATGGCATTGTTTCAATAATCCTCTCAGCTTCCTTGAGTTTGCCTGCACGACCCAAAAGATCTATCATGCATGAATAATGTTCTGCTTCTGGTTCAATCCTAAACTTTTCCTTCATCATGTAGAAATATTTCTGACCCTCTTCAACTTTTCCAGTGTGAGCACACGCAGAAAGAACAGATATGAAGGTTATTTTGTTAGGGGCAATATCATTTTGCAGCATCAGTTCAAAGAGCCGAAGTGATTCAACCTCAACACCATGTTGTGCATAGCCTGCAATCATCGAATTCAGAGTTACCGTGTTGTGTTCTGGCATTGTATCAAATACCCTTCTCGCATCTTGAAGATTCCCACATTTAGAGTACATTGCAACAAGAGCATTATCCACCGAAACACGATTATAAGGGATGTCAGATTTGATTGCTAACGCGTGGACCTGTTTTCCCACCGAGGGAGAGGATAAATTGGAGCAAGCACTAACTACACACACAAAACTACAATCATCTGGATGAAACCCAAGACGCTGCATCTTCCTGAAACATAAAAGAGAATCTTCAGACAATTCCTCATTCAGGGAAAACCCAGAAATCATCGTGTTCCAAAGAACCAAATCCGGTGCAGGGATCTCATCGAACACTTTCCTGCAATCCAACATTCCGCCAGTGGCACACTTAGAGTACAAGTCAATCAATCCACTCCCAACATGAGAATTCCTATTATATCCAAACTTAATCATCTTAGCATGAAACTGCATCCCCCCAGACAAATCCTTGAGGCAAGTAAAAGCAGTCAAAACACTAGCCATAGTGAACATGTCAACCTCCAATCCCATCCTAACCATCTCCTTAAACAATGCCAGCGCCTCCAATCCCTCACGGTGCTGCCCACACGCCACGATCATCGTATTCCATGAAACCTCATCCCTTATTCCACCACCCCCCATTTCACGAAACACCCGTTTTGCCTCACCCAAGAAACCAACCTTGCTATAACCCGTGAGGATAGCATTGTTCACAGACACGTAAGAATCAAAACCGCAGGACACGGCGAGGCAATGGAGCTGCCTGATGAGCCCAACGGTGCGGCCGCAGCAAGCGGTGATCACGCCGGAGAGAGTGAACCCGTCTAGACCAAGACTCGTCTCTGTTCTAAGCCTCTCAAACAAGTTCAGAGCTTGGTCAAACTCGCCACGTTCAGCATAGGCGGTGATGAGAGTGTTGTAGGAGACGAGGTCCGGTTGGGGAATTAGGTCGAACAGCTGGTGGGCAATGTGGGTAAGGGCGTTTTTGGCGTAGGCGTTGATAATGGCGTTGTAGGAGAAGACGTTGGGGTGATGGGTGAAGTCGAAGGAGGTTCTGGCGTAGCGGAGGGTGCCGCATTTGGAGTAGAGGAGGGTGAAGTGGTTGCAGAGATAGGTGTTGTTGGTGGCTTTGGACTTGATGAAGAGGGCGTGAAGGGCTTTTCCTCCTAAGAGGTCTCTTTCTGATAGGCATATTTTGAGAAGGTTGCGGAAGGTTTGAGGGCAAAGTGACCATGACTGGAATTGTTGGCAGGGCATGATTTGGTTTGGTTTGGCTTACATGAGTAACAAAACCAAATTGGCCATTACTACAGTGCGGTTGATTTTGAAGTTGTAATATTGATGTTTTTGGGACCTCATAACAGAGCAGCACGTGCCAATTTATTGGGCTTGTTTGGATGTGATTCTAACAAAATGATCCTTTTTTTAATTTATCTTTTTAAATAAGATCTTTTGAAAAAGTAGAAGTAAATTTACATTTGTATACAAAATTAATTTATGTTTGAATGTAATATAGAAAGATCTTTATTTAATCATAAACATTTTTTTTATGTTATACAAAATGTCTTTTTTCAAAAGATGGAAATTACAGCTTCTACAAAAAGATCTTTTTTTACTTTTTTTTAGAGATTATGCTTTTACTTGAAATTAGTACCTAAACATATCAAAAAATTCAACAAGATCTTTTTTTAATTAAAAAAAATCTTATTTTAAATAAATAATGGCATCCAAACAAGCACATTCTCTAAGCAATAATGCACTTTAATAGGTCACTATCGGTCACTTTAATCTGTCACTATGGGCTACCACTTTTAAAAGTAAAAAATCTAACCTAAATAAATAAAAAAGTAATAAAATAAATTTGTCAGCGACCATCAATTTGTCCAAAATTGAAAGTGTAAGTGACCAATTTTTTAAAAAGAAAATTTTCATTAATATTGTTAACGTTTTCTATCAAAAAATTGATCTTATAATGTCCAACTTTTAACATTATTAAAAACCAATTAGGATATTTTTGGCTGTCGATCATCAAAAAAACCATCTTGTTTCACGCTGAAATCGTCAATTTCGGGCATTTACTCTTAAAAAAGAGATACAAATATAAATATATGAATATGAATTTTAAAGTCATCGCACGCATACCTCTTTTTACACGGACTCCATATCCTCAATGTAAACCAACACTCACAAATGAGCGGTAAGTGGAGCTACTAATAGTTAACTTAGTACATATGCTTAACTTAGTACATATGCTTGGGGTATAATAAAAAATCAACCAAAATAGTCAATAAAGTTCATTTAATACATTGTGGCCCAAATAATACTTTTAATCATAAATATATTTTTAATGGTCTGAAATCTAGATAATTGTGACCCAAATTCCTATGGTTTTCACTGGATTTTTTTTTTTCCAATAGCGATGCTGGTTAACTTAGAGGGTGGGTAGTTGGGTCCACTTCAAATCTTTACCGTGGATCTAGCAGGCCAACCAGCAATAGCCCGTTGGCCGTTGGCCTGTTATTCCTTTTTCCTCTTAGCAACCAAATCGTCTCTCACACATACTCGTTACTTCATTACCCACATTGACGCTTGAGACGCCTTTCAAAACTTATTTTCTCAGCTCAGGTTATACCCCTCTCCTCTCCTTCTTCTTCGTTCTCATTCACTTATCCCAAACTCATGTGAGACACCCTTTTTTCTCTGGCTGCTATTCTGAGTATGATTTTGAGTTGGATCGGTAGTGGCAGTTCTATGATTTTATATTTTTGAATTTTGATTATGTTGCTGGCTTGTAGCAGTTCTGTTTTGAATTCTGAGCCATTATTTTTTATTATGCTGTTGCTGCTGCTGCAATTCTGTTCATTTCAATGTCGAGAGAATAGCGAAAAAACGCCGTCATTTGGTGAAGCAGAACAAGGGGCTCATTTCAATGTGGTCGATGCGCCTTGCAGTTGCAGTCAAAGGATTCTTGAGGTTAAGATCTTACTCATCATCACTCATCATTCAGCAGCACTCCCAGCCTAGCTCACCAGAGTTATACAGTTACCTCGTGCGCGCTTGCTTGCGCCTACGACAAATTAATCACACCCACCATGTGTTCGACGATATTCCTCTTCCACACCACCACCGAAGTGATGGCTGCATTGCCAAACTCATACACTCTCACGCCATCAAACATGGGCTTTCCTCCCATGGCTTCCTTGGACACGCCATCGCTGACCTCTACGCCGCATCTGGTAATGTCTCCTTCGCCCAAAGTCTCTTCCACCAGCTCCCTCTCCATGCCAACCTCCAATGGAACTCCCTCCTCTCCATTTACTCCAAGCACGGACTTTTCCACGATGTTCTCCGCTGTTTCGCATTTTTGACTCGCTCAGCCCATTTGCCTGACCAGTTCACTCTTGCCATCACCCTCTCTGCCTCTGCAAAGCTCGAGAATCTCCTCTTCGGCCGGTTACTCCATTCCTACCTCATCAAGACAGGCTTTGAATCCAGTTCCTTCTCCCAGGGTGCTCTTATCGACCTCTATGCCAAGTGCCACTCTCTCGCCCATGCTCGCTCCATTTTTGACTCTGCACCCCACTTGGACACTGTGTCCTGGACCGCCCTAATCTCTGGTTATGTTCATGCTGGTTTGCCACACGAGGCTCTCCAACTGTTTAACAAAATGCAGACATCTGGTTGTTCTCCAGACCAAGTTGTTTTTGTGACAGTTCTCAATGCCCTTGTCACTCTAGGCAAGCTTGATGAGGCTTGCAAATTGTTCGCAAACATTTACACTCCCAATGTTGTGGCCTGGAATGTGATGATTTCAGGTCATGCTAAGAGGGGCCTTCATGAGGAAGCCGTTTCGTTTTTTCGAGATATGAGGAATAGTGGTATAAAGTCATCAAGATCCACACTTGCAAGTGTTTTAAGTGCAATAGCCGGCTTAGACAATTTGGATTATGGGTTGGTAGTACATGCAGAGGCTATCAAACAAGGTTTGGGTTATAGTATATACGTGGGAAGTTCTCTGATCAATATGTATGGCAAGTGTGAGATGTTGGATGATGCAAAGCATGTATTTGATGCTATGTCTGAGAAAAATATGGTCACATGGAATGCCATGCTCGGAGTCTATGCACATAATGGTTATCCAAGCAGTGTTATGGAGTTGTTCTTTGCTATGACAAGAAGTGGTGTTGACCCGGATGAGTTTACCTATAGTACTATTTTGAATTCATGTGCTTGCTCTGAACACGTAGAAATTGGCCGTCAGTTGCATTCGATTATCATTAAGAAGAGATATGCAATCAATATATGCGTGAGCAATGCATTGGTAGATATGTATGCTAAGGCAGGTGCTTTGACGGAAGCTAGGAAACAGTTTGAGTGCATGAAAAATCGAGATAATATCTCTTGGAATGCCATTATTGTTGGGTACGTTCAAGAAGAAGAGGCGGCTGAAGCTTTCAACATGTTTAACAGAATGAATTTACATGCTATAGTGCCTGACGAGGTATCTATGGCCAGTATACTTAGTGCCTGTGGGAATGTCAAGGTACTAGAAGCAGGACTGCAGTTCCATTGCATGTCAGTTAAGTTAGGTTTAGAAACAAACCTTTTTGTCGGAAGCTCTCTCATTGACGTCTATTCCAAGTGTGGGGCCATTGAAGATGCACGTAAAATCTATTCTAGCATGCCTGAGTGGAGTGTAGTTTCCATGAATGCTCTGATCGCAGGATATGCCCATAGAAATACAAAAGAAGCTGTTAATCTTCTTCACGAGATGCTGGTATTGGGACTGAGGCCATCTGAAATTACATTTGCAAGCCTCATTGATGCCTGCAAGGAGTCGCAAGTAATTTTAGGGTTGCAGATCCATTGTGCTATAGTAAAGAGGGGTCTATTATGTGGTAGTGAGTTCTTAAGCACCTCTTTGTTGGGCATGTATATGGACTCTCAAAGGATTGCAGACGCCAACATTCTTTTCTCGGAGTTTTCTCACCTTAGAAGCACTGTTCTGTGGACTGCTTTAATTTCTGGGTATACTCAAAATGATTGCAGTGACTGTGCCTTGAATTTATATCGAGAAATGCGTAACAACAATATCTTACCTGACCAAGCAACATTTGTTTCTGTTCTTCGAGCTTGTGCTCTCTTGTCTGCACTGCAAGATGGTAAGGAGATACATTCTCTGATTTTCCGTACTGGTTTTGACTTGGATGAGTTAACCAGCAGTGCCCTTGTAGACATGTATGCTAAATGTGGGGACGTAAAAAGTGGTGTGCGAGTTTTTGAAGAATTGGGTATTAGAAGGGACGTGATTTCATGGAACTCAATGATAGTTGGATTTGCCAAAAATGGTCATGCAGAAAGGGCCCTGAAGGTCTTTGGTGAGATGACTCGATCATGTGTCACACCAGATGATGTCACATTCCTTGGAGTGCTTACTGCCTGTAGTCATGCAGGGTGGGTTTCCGAGGGTCGTCGAATTTTTGACACCATGGTGAATTATTATGGAATTGAGCCCAGAGTTGATCACTATGCTTGTATGGTTGATCTTCTTGGTCGATGGGGTTTTCTCAGAGAAGCTGAGGAGTTCATCAACAAACTAAGTGTTGACCCCAATGCTATGCTCTGGGCCAATTTATTAGGTGCTTGCAGAATACATGGTGATGATGAGAGGGGACAGCGCGCTGCTAAGAACCTTATTAAGTTAGAACCCCATAATTCTTCTCCATATGTGCTGCTTTCTAATATGTATGCTGCATCAGGACATTGGGAAGAAGCTAGATCTTTGAGGAGAACAATGATGCAGAAAGAAATCCAGAAGATGCCAGGGTGTAGTTGGATTGTAGTGGGGCAAAAGACAAACTCATTTGTGGCGGGTGACACTTCACATCCTAGTTTTGGTGAAATTTCAAAAGGTTTGAAGCATCTGACGGCACTGATGAAAGACAATAGATTCCAGGAAGATAGAACTCTCTCTGCAGGTTGATCAAATTCAGCTATTCACATAATGGCAAGTAAAGAAATCAACTCAAATTTGCAATGTGCAAGAATGAAAAGAACTGTACACATTTGCTGACCAGAGCAGAGAGGTGTAAAGGTGAAGTAGAGAAAAGATGGTGATTGTTTTAATTCATTCCTCCTTTTCTTTATCCTTTAAAATGTTCCGTAAAGGAAATGTCGTATAGTACGGTCGATTATCGACTCACTGTAATTTTTGTTTTTAGCAAGAAAGTAGCAATATCACTTGCTTTATTTTATGTTATGTTACGTGTGATGTGGGGTTATCCCACAGATATGCTATGAAGCTGCTTACATGACGTCACCATCTTCAGGTGATATGCACAGCTCTCTCCAACATGAAACTGCTGCCACACATCTTATATGGATCTCCTATTTGGACCGCCACTTGAAACGAGAGTCATACACACCCTCACTTTGCCCCTTTTTACTTCAAATAATGACTGTAATTGTAAATGTAATAATATTGTAATTGAGACTTCAAATAAAAGTTATCCTTATGTATGTCAATAATGAAAAAATCTTAGGTGCACCAAGAGTAAAACTAATTAATTCATGTTTTTTTTTCTCAGGTAGTGAGATTTGAAACTTAATTAGGAGAGAACATGGCATCAAAAAGGGGAAGGGAAACCAATGATAGGGTAGAGGAGGAAGGGCTTAAATCTGAGACAAAAAAGCAGAGACTAGATGAGGAGTCTTCCCCATCTCCTCCTCCTGTCAACATTGCAAATCCATTTCTGGGTTGGCCAATAATTATGCTGAAATTGATGAGGAATACGTTTATGACAGAAGGGAAAGGGTTACTGCTAGTGAGAGGAGGAACGGCAGGTCCCAGAAGAATGGCATGGATATGAGGATGATGATGATAGTGATGAAGGTGATGATTTGCATGAACAACTATATGGTGGAAGAAACCAACAGGTTGAGGTTCGAAAGGACTGTCCTTATCTTGATACTGTTAATAGACAGGTATCGAACTTATCTAGTTCTTTGCTGACATTAATTATACTTCTTTTGTATGCATATTTTAATATTGAATATTGATGACGTTGTGCAGGTTTTGGATTTTGACTTCGAGAAGTTCTGTTCTGTCTCTCTATCAAATTTAAATGTATATGCATGTTTGGTTTGTGGGAAGTATTACCAAGGGAGGGGGAAGAAGTCTCATGCATATACACATAGCTTGGAAGCAGGACACCATGTTTATATCAATCTACAAACTGAAAAAGTCTATTGCCTACCTCTGATGGATATGAAATTAATGATCCTTCATTGGATGACATTTGTCACGTCCTTAGTCCAAGGTTGGTTTCATTTGTTTATTTATCTGCACTTGCTGCAAAGAATATTTTAGGAACATATTTCTTTCTATTGGTTGGCGACTACTTTGATATTTTGTTTATTTGCCCAGTTTACGTCATCTGCCATAAGAGGTTTATATAAATGTGTAGGGAATAAATGAATAGATTTCCATTTCAAAAGTTCAGAATTGAAGCTATGGATGTTTCAATGTCAATGAAGTGTTTTTCACCATAGTCATAATTTTTTTATTATTGTTTATTAGGCCACTAGTGTTGTTCTTTTTGGACATTCTATTCATTATATAGTTGTTAGATGAGGACATCTGTTTTTATAGGTGCTGGGTTTGCTCAATGAATTCTATCATGTACATATCTTTGTTTTTCATCTGTGATCTTTCTTCTGCCTGTGGATGTGCTATCCTTTTTGTATCATGATTGTTGTTTGATGCTCATTGTTCCCTTGCAGTCCCCTTGAAAGATCAAACCTCATTTTTTATTTGCTTATTCAGAATTACATTGAAATTTAGTTCTTAATGGTTGTCCTATATGATATCAGTCTTGCTTTACCTTGTCACCACATTGAATCCTTGTAAAGATGAAATACTAGAACATATCCAAGTGTATTCATATGGTTCTCCGTTTGTAGGTTTACTGCAAAATATGTTGAATTACTCCACAAAGATAAGCAGTGGTCTAGGGCACTTGATGGTTCTAGTTACCTTCTTGGAATGGTATATTTCTTCTTCTCACTTATATAATAAACAAGAGAAATGTTTTTTGTACACCACAAAATAAGTCACCATCAACCACCATATGTAATAATCCAACTTTTTAAAGTTATTAATCTAACCTTTAACATTATATATCAATCCAACATTTTAAAAGTTGGATTAATAGTTTTAAAAAGTTGGACTATTGCATATAGTGGCTGATTTTGTGGTGTACATATAACATTACTCGATAAACAATAAGGCTTTGCTTGTTTTTTATTGGAAGTTAAATGTTTATTGTCGTTATTTAATCCATTATACTATGACTTCCAGGTGGGACTTAATAATATTAAAGAGACTGATTTTGTCAACGTAACGATACTATCTTTAATAAGAGTTACGCCCTTGCAGAATTTTTTCCTCATACTGGTAAACTATCAACTCTGTAAATCTTCACTTGTTTATCGATTTGGTGAACTCAATAGAATGATATACTCATTATCTATGTAGAAATTTCATAATTTGGTGCTTATCTTTTAAGATGTGTTTCAACAGGTCAGCCCACGTGAGTTTCTACAGGCAGTGATGAAAGCCAGTAAGAAGCGATTTCGGATAGGGGTGCAATCTGACCCAGTTGAGTTTATGTTATGGCTTCTGGATACACTACATGCAGATCTTAAAACTTCAAAGAAGAATACCAGCATAATTTATGAGTGTTTTTCAGGTTCTTTCTTATCCCCTCTTTTCTTTTCTTTTTGTTTATGTGTTTTTGCTAGTAGCAACTAGCAACTATCTACTTAAGTTATATTTGTTGTTTATGTAGGGTGAACTTGAGGTTGTAAAAGAGATTTCCAACAAAGGGATCATTGGTAAGAAAGAAAATGGTGAGGACCAAAACAAGAATAAGAAACTTTCGGATGGTGTAACTGAGCGAGATTCATTTGTCAAAGAAACTTCCAAAATGCCCTTTCTAATGTTAGGGTTGGACACTTGGGGACTTGCCACCACCTCCACTTTTCAAGGATGTGATAGTAAAAATTATAATACCCCAGGTACTGCTTCCCTCGATGTTACTAAACTTTGCCTTTTGCATCTAACCAAAGAAAAGAACTTTATCCATAAACTTACATAATGGAATGTGCAGAATCATCATATGAACCACTTGTTCTGCAATTATATTTTATGGAGTTCGCAACTGATTTCAGTGCTAAAAACCGTCTTCAACCTTTTGATAGATTTTGTCTTAGCCTGTATAGAAATGATTTATTTGCTATGAAAAATATATTTACACTGTCAGTTCATTGTAATTAATCTCTTAAAAGTAATGTGGGATACCTGGTGCAGTTACATAATGACTAATGTAGTTACATATTGACTTATTTGTTCATTGAAACGATGTTTTCAGTTTGCATTTATACGCATAAGTTTATAGTTTTCTTCAGTTTTTACCGAGTGATAATAAGGTTTGTTTTATAGGTTCCTCTCTATAATATACTAAAGAAGTTTGATGGTGAGACCGTCACAGAAATGGTTCATCCTCATATATCAAGGGTGCCGTATCGTGTTACCAGATTGCCTAAATATCTTATTATTCACATGCGTATATTCACTAAGAATAATTTCTGTGAAGAATCCTGTACTAGGTAAGAATTTATGTTGAGAATAACATGTACTTTATTCATTTTGATATCAGTATCAAAGTTCTGAGAATCAGACTGAATATTGAACTAGACGAGGAAGGTGTTTAGAGGTTTAGAAGTTCAACCGGTTTAACCAGGATTTCAACGGGAAATAATGAAATACATATAAAATATATATTTATCTATCAATATATATACATACGATGAATTATATGTTATAAAGAAATTAAAGTGTATTAAAATTTAAAATATTGAAAGTTAAAATATATAACATTTAATAGATTTAGAGGTTAATAGTCCTTAGTTTTATTAAGTAAAGTGTATTATATATTATTTTTTTTCACAAAATAGTTATTAAATTTTAAATAACTAAAATTTTTATTTTTAAATTAGTTGACCAGTTCATACCAGTTTTTGGCCGGATTTTAAAAATTTGCTTTTTTACCCCATCCAAACCGGATAGGGGTCTGGTTTCCGGTTCAACCGGTCCGACCAGCTCGTCCGGTCCGATTTTCAAAACAATGCTTGTTTCTTTATCTGCTGTAACAAGTCAATGTTTATTGTTTCTTTATCTGCTGTAACAAGTCAATGTTTATGTCAGTTAACTTCCCTGTGAAGAACCTGGAGTTGAAGGATTACGTTCCTTTGCCAACACCAAGAAAATGAGAAACTTCTAAATATGATTTAATTGCCAATGTTGTTCATGATGGCAAACCTGGTGAAGGATTCTATAGGGTATTTGTTCAACGCAAATCAGAAGAACTATGGTAAATTCTATTTCTTGAGTAGAAAAAAATGCATATCCCTTCCTGCATTTTCAAATCATTTATAGGGATTATTAACACCTTGATTTTTTTCTCAGGTATGAGATGCAGGATTTACATGTCTCAGAAACACCTCATTTGGTTGAACTTTCATAAGCTTATATAGAGATATATGAGCAATAACAGCAGCAGTAAAATAATAGCCTTAGTTCAAATCAGTTTTTTGAAATCTCGCTACACGAAATAATATTTGTGCGGAGGGTTGAGAATATGAGACAGAATTCACTTGCATATACAAGCAAATTAGTTAACACTTAACAGGTAGCAATCAGAGTTTTGACCCGTTCGTAATTTACTGATGAAGTATTACATAGCCCCAGGGATTCGATAGAACTTCAAGGTAGTGTTTGTTTTCATATACATACCCTCGTATATTTGTGTCCTTTCAGTACTCAGTGACTCCCTTTTAATACACAGTGACTCTAAAATTAGAAGAGAAATGCTCATTGTACACTCATAATCAGCTATTAATCAGCCACTGTAACTTTATATACGGTGGGTCCCACGCAATCAAAAACTGCAACTTTAGAGTATTCATCGCACAGGATTTGCGTGCAAGTGACGCGCTTGAAAATAATAAACACAAGAAACCTTGGTTGCCATATAAATATAAATAAAGATCACAATTCAACATAAATAAAGATCACACAATCCAAGTGGTGGAAGGCTGGTGTTATTAGCTAGATGAGAACATTGTTACCACAATCCAACATCCATGAGGGTGAATATGGACACAAAAAAAATCAGATTTAATATATGTTTTCATGTTGTGTCATGCTATGTTTGATCCATCAACATAATAAAGACCACAATCCAACATAAATAAAGACCACAATCCAACATAATAAAGATCACAATTAAACATAAATAAAGACCACAATCTAACATAAATAAAGACCACAATCCAACATAAATAAAGACCACAATCAAACATAATAAAGACCACAATCCAACATAAATAAAGACCACCATCCAACATCCAAGAGGGTGAATATGAACACACAAAAAATCAGATTTAATGTATGTTTTCATGTTGTGTCATGCTCTGTTTGATCCTCTAATATAATAAAGACCACAATCCAACATAAATAAAGACCACAATCCAACATAATAAAGACCACAATCCAACAAGACCACAACCCAACATAAATAAAGACCACAATCCAATATAAATAAAGACCACAACCCAACATAATAAAGACCACAATCAAACATAAATAAAGACCACAATCCAACATAAATAAAGGCCACAATCTAACATAAATAAATACCACAATCCAACATAATAAAGACCACAATCCAACATAAATAAAGACCACACTCCAACATAAATAAAGACCACAATCCAAAATAATAAAAACCACAATCTAACATAAATAAAGACAACAATCCAACATAATAAAGACCACAATCCAACATAAATAAATACCACAATCCAACATCCAAGAGTGTGAATATGGACAAAAAAAAATCAGATTTAATATATATTTTCATGTTAAAAATAATTTTTTAAAATAGTTTTATTAATAATTTTTTATAATAGCAACCACCACTACTACTACCTTCAATCCTAAACATCGAATTCATCATCACCTGCATCTCCTTGTTATTAGTATTTTAATTCTCAACATTTGCTGCTGCTTGCTTGAGATTCTTCAGTTTTTGAATCTCATTATTAGTATTGTTCTTGGTGTTGTGGTGCTCCCCCCGGTTGAAGGCAAAGGAGGAGGAGGCAGCATTATTATTATTCCTGGTAGATTCCATTTGGGTTGCTTTCTGCACCAATGCAGTGTTATGCTCTGTTTGTTCCTCCAACATAATAAAGACCACAATCCAACATAAATAAATACCACAATTCAACATAAATAAAGACTACAATCCTACACAATAAATACCACAATCCAACATAATAAAGACCACAATCCAACATAAATAAAGACCACAATCCAATATCCAAGAGAGTCAATATGAACATAAAAAAAATCAGATTTAATATATACTTTCATGTTGTGTCATGCTCTGTTTGTTCCTCCAAGATAATAAAGACCACACGCCAACATAAATAAAGATCACAATCCAACATAATAAAGACCACAATCAGACATAATAAAGACCACAATCAAACATAAATAAAAACCACAATCCAACATAAATAAAGACCACAATCAAACATAAATAAAAACCACAATCCAACATAAATAAATACCACAATCCAACATAATAAAGACCACAATCCAACATAAATAAAGACCACAATCCAACATAATAAATACCACAATCCAACATAAATAAAGACCATATTGGATTATGTTGAGATTGTGGTCAACATTTGCATATTGTGACATTTGGAAGACAAGACAAAATAGATATTAGTTACTGGTTTGATCACAAAAAAAGAAAGAGATAGAGAGTATTGATTCCGTTAATGGTTGTGAGAGCGCATGAGTTGAGAAAAAATGTGTTTTAATTAAAAAATATAATGATATAATTGTTAGTTGTATTATACATGTATTTCGTATATTTATACTATGGTGGCTGTTAGTGGTGTACATGTAGCATATCTCAAATTAGAATGAACAAAAAATTGACAATTTTATTTACTGAGCACTGTGACTTTTAATTTGTACCAAACACTTTACTCAATTTTTCACTAATTAGAGAAAAAACAAACGCAGCCTAATTGTACTTTAGCTAATGTACCTTAGTGATTCAATGAATGTTGGCTAGGATCCTTGCAGTTTAAATTTCTAGTTGTCCACCAAAATAATATGTCACAACCCGAACTCGAGGACGTGACCGACGCACGGGTTAAACAAATCTACTTAACTCGGCAAGCCTAGAAGCATAGTTTCACATATGACATATAACTTAAACATTATGGCTGCCGAAAATTCGGCAGAACCTCCCCTAAAACTCGGATATATTGTACATAACATAAACCTGTTTAATTAAAATATTCAATCCAATAACAACACACATATATCCAGAATTTATATTTTTGACACCAATAGTACTCAATATACAAAAGACATAATATGGGCTATAGCTACAAACTTACTTCCAAGAATATAAGACCTATGTCCTATGGCTGCAAAATACTGAAGTCTACAAATACCAAAAGCCTCTATCAACCATTGAGACATACCAAAAAGAGATATTCCTAGGTAGGCAGCAAGTCTCAATACCCTGTTACTCAGAACCTGCAAAATCTGAAGATTTTGGGGGTGAGTCACAGACTCAGTGAGGGCAAATACATAGTGAACATGAAGGAGAAACCAATAAAGCACGAATTTTGAATAAAAAAAAAAAGAAATTTAATAATCAATCACATTCTCTAATTAACACGTAAATATGTATATGTTTATCTCTAATACTCACATTTTCCAAATGTTTCACGAGGGTGCGCTAAGAGAAACAATCAATCAAAGTGTCCCAAAACTTGGGCCATATAATCGTTTTTATTTCACTAAGTTCTATGTGCACATAGACCGATAATTCTCTTCGCTTCGGCAAGCGGTATAGCCGATAATTCTCTTCGCTTCGGCGAACGGTATTTAACTTAGGCCTCCTCATGATTTTTCTCAAACAATATATGTATCCAAACAATTACTACAACTTCACTTACTTTCATTTTCAAAACAAGATCTTCTCCTTACTACTAAAACAATACTTGAAAATATTATGATATTATATAGATATTAATTATGCTCCATAATCATCATCAAAACAATTATTTAAGTGAAATCACAATTAAAATGTCATACTTCATAATCACTACCAAAATCATAACTTATATATCAAATCATAACAAAGTATCACATTTCATACTCATCATCAAAGTTCTAACTTAGTTCCATTCACAATGAAGTATCGTATTTCATAATATCATCAAAATCATTATATAATTGAGTAAAGTCACAATTGGTAATATTCTTTAGTTAAATAAACAATCAAATAATTCCAATAATGCAGTTTAAGGTTTAATATGCATAAATAAATTTTAGTTTCTCCCATAAAGATAAATTTAAAACATTGTCACTAAGTAGATAGCCACTCACTACACAGGGAAGTTAAAAAGGACTACTCCCTGATAGCTCCGGAGGGTGTAACCGGCTTTGCACCAACAGAATATGAACAATAGCAAGCATTTGAGCATGTTTAGATAAAATATTTAGAGACAATTTATCATCTAGAGAGCCTATTAAGTAAAACCCCCAATCGGTAACTTAGGGTTTCTAAAGATTAAAGAGAACCAAAATTGTTAATTTATCCACTACTCATTTAGTTACATTACAACTTCTAACTCACTAAATCTATACTTAATAATCCCAAAAATCTACTCATTACTCTTATTATTACAACCCCTAATTTTTGAGACAACAAAATAAAAATCTAGTAGAACAATATATAAAAAGGATTGGAACATACCTCAAGATTTGGATGCTAAAAGAGTTTTCAAATAGAATAAGAATGGGTTTTATGGTGTGGAAGGAGGAAGGTGTTGTGATTGAAAGAAGAGAGAAATAAGAGAAAAAGAAGGAAAGAAGAAGAAAAGAGAACTGAAAGTAGAGAGATAAGAAGAAGAAAAAGGAAGAAGAGGAGAGAGTATGTGTAGTGTGTGTTGTGTTGTGATTATGTTTATTTTTTTTTCTAAAGTAAAGTGGGTCCCACCATTTAACATATATGTATATATAATTGACTAAAACCCCAAATTGGTCCCTGAGATTTACCGCGCGGGACAAATTAGTCCCTGAGAAATTCATAATCCATTCATGGTCCCTTAGATTTGCACAAATGAGGACATGTTAGTCCCTCCGTCCAATGGCCGTTTGTAACATTAATGAACCTGCCCACATGTCCTGTTAAGTTGCTGACATGGTCTGTTAAATTCCAAAGTGGCACAAGGTTACCTCTCTCATCAATACAATGTCGTTTATGTTTTCTTTCTTAAATCTCATTATATCTACAAACCCTAAATCCCAATATCATTACAATCCCTAAATCTTAATCTCCTTAAAATATTCTCCTCAATTTCTTCATGAATCTGACCACCAAACTCCTATCCACCTTGTTATTCTCATCATCATCCTCATAGAGTTCCATAACTAAAGTCCATTAGTGAATAAAAATGAACACATCTAGATATTTCTCACCTTTTTTGCATCATTGCACACAAAGAAAAGGTAGTGTTACATAGTAGTGCAAGTGTGAAAAATGGTGTTGCTAAATGTTAAATGAATCCACTAAATGTTCAAGTATAATGTTGTTGAACATAATGACAAGACTTGCAAAGATTCAGCTTTTGAAAGGTCACCCAAAAATATCAGAAAGAAGACAGAGTAGATGAAGATGAAGATGGCAGTGTGGAAGGACAAGCAGAAATAATAACTTGACACAGTCACAATATCAAGAGGAAAATATGTCTCAGGTAGGATCAAAATGTCTCTTTTTTTATTTTCGTTAAGGACTTATTTGTCTCATTTTCTTGTTTACGGAGGACTATAGTGTCTCTTTTTGGTTTTCTAATATTTTGCAGAAACAATGACTTCTGCAACCAAGAAGAGATTTTATATTTGTCATGATTTAAGAGCACACTAGTCTTATGTTAAGATTCAATAGAGAAGCTTATTTTGGTACATATTATTGTAATGGAACAAATGACTAAAAAAATGTAAAGATTCTAACTTGAGAATCTCAAGCAATCATGATCTAAGACCCATTAATAAAACTAGAAATATGATTCTTTTTCAGCCCTTGAAACTCACATGAATCAACAAATGAAGAAAAAGAAGAAGAGTATAAATCATATACTGAAGGGAAATGTTGTAATGGAACTATACGAGGGTGATGATGTAAAAACATTGTGGGTAAGAAAAATGAGGTGTTGTTTGTGTAAAAATTTGGGGAAATTGAGATTTCGGGATTGTAGTGAAATTAGGAATTAGGGATTGTGGAGGTTTTGAATTTTGAGAAGTAGGTAAAAACGACTCTGTATAGAAGAAAGAGATAACATTGTGTCACTTTGGACGCCACTTTGGAAGTTAACAGAACAACTAAGCAACTTAACAGAACACGTGGACAGGTCCGCTAATATTGCAAACTGACATTGGACGGAGGGACTAACGTGTCCTCATTTATGCAAATCTAAGGAATCACGAATTGATTATAAATTTCTCAAGGACTAATTTGTCCCGCACGGTAAACCTCAGGGATCAATTTGGGGTTTTAATCTATATAAATTTTTTCTATTTGTTATATAATAAAATTATGGGTCTTCTAAATTTTTTTCTTTCCCATGTTTTACTAATTTTTTTTATCCATAACTCAACAATCACACAATCATACTATACTTATAAGAAAATTATAGAATGCAAAAAAATTCTATGATACTATCAAATTGAACAAATGATTGAAATAAAAAATCAATAAATAAAAATTAATTATAAGAAAAAGTGTCCTACTGTAGTGTTGTGCTCGTCACTTGTCATATTCTTATATATATACTTATTTAATGATAGTACCATAAAAACTATTTAGTTCTGTTCCTAGGAAATTTCTGGCTCTGTCCTTGGATTTGTTCCAGATTTAAGTTGGATAGTTTTAATATTTTTTGTTCCCTTCTGCATATGGTTCATTTGTGGTTCCAGATGCTCTTGTATTCCATGTATTTAGTTTCAAATTCTCTGTTCATTGCATAAATGTTCCAGAAAGTTTGGGACGGGACTGGGTTAAAAGAGCAGGCTGAGTCATGAGCTCCTCTATCTCCAACAAAGTGATCCTTTTTTCCATTGCATTCTCTCCAATGGAACTAATTTTGATTGCAACTTTAAGATGACTTTTGGTTCACATAATGAAATTTTATTCCTGATAATTATATTTTTAAGAAAGTTATTTTTATCACAACTTTTTTAGGAATGTAATGAGATATTTGATTTGAGGAATAATACTTCTGTTAATATATACATTCCAAAAAAAGCTTATGTCTGGTAAGTCCCAATGATAAGTTGGTATATCGTGGTAGTGGATCAATGGGCTTGGCATTGGACTAATGGACCCTAATTGTAATTTGACATACTGTTCTGGTGATCTAGAGAAAATCAACATTTCAATCTCGTAGGAATCCTATATTTTATGGGGAGTTTTATTGCTACATAGCATATTCTTGTCTATTTATTTTTTAATCATTCAAATATTACTAACTTCGATGGCTACATAGCATATTCATTAAAGTTGTCAACATTTGAACATGGTGGAAAATTAATGGAGGAGTATTGCAACATGTATGTATGTGATTTGACCACATGACAACAATGCTTGCAATATATATACAGGACATCTTCGACGGTGTGTCGACACATGCCTTCAACATCTTTCCTATTTTGTGTGAGAATAAACATATATGATTTTTTATTCTAAAAAATTAATTATTTTGACATATATTTTTAAACATTGAATTAAATATATGAATAATCATTCTTCATTCTTCATGCTCAATGCTTATATCATTGAGAATATAAAAAATATTTTGTGAATCGAATGTACCTTAAAAATTTAATCTATATAAATTAATGATAGTTTTTGGTAAAATTTAAGAAGTGAGTGGTTTGGTCCAGTTCCAATGTTTAGGTGTCAATCCAGCAGGCATCAAGCACACCAATGATGAATAGCCCTTAATTTTCACTTTCACTTGGATGGATGGAAGAGCTTAAAAGTGTGCTTAGAGTCAAATAGTCATAACAATTTCCACTAGAGTAATGGACTTTGTCTGATACAACAGTTCCCTAATTATGCTTTACATTGATTTGGAGTTTGGACTAAAGTTCAATTAGCAAAGTCATCATTATCAACTAGCATGAAATTGGTGGAGGTGGTACTATCATGAATACCAGTGATTTCAATGAGATAAAAAAAAGTGACTGTTTTCACACGGAGACAGAGGAAAAACAATTGATAAAAAAAAAAGAAAAGAAAAAAATATTATTTTGATCACATATTTTTTACCTGAATTTAATTTCGGTATTTTTTTATTTTATTATTTTTGGTCATATAAGTTTACAAACGTTATCTATTTTAGTCCTCCGTAGACTCCGTTGATGAGGTGCTGACATGACACTAATGGTGCTGACGTGGATGTCACATGACTCTGACATGGATGTTACGTAGTGCTGAAATGGACGCCACGTGGTGTTGGCGCTGACCTTCGATTTTGAATTTGGTTCTGTCTCTTTTTCTAGCAAGATGAATTTGCTCCTGCAGTGGTCACCACCATGTTGGCATCCATATCAGCACCACGTGGCGTCCATGTCAGCATCATGTGACATCCACGTCAGCACTGTTAATGTTATGTCATCACATCACTAATGGAGTTTAGACGGAGAACCTAAATAGATGAAGTTTGTAAATTTATAGGAAAAAGAAAATCGGAACAAAATCAAAATCGAATAAAAGATACGAAACCAAAATGATATTTTTGAAAAAAAAAGAAGAAAGAATATAGATAGCTAAGTTTTCAATATAAAAACAAAGTTTGGTTCTTAAATCTCAAATTAGTTAGTTACTGTGCATTATTACAAAGGTTAGTGCTGCACAACCGACCCATATTTGAATGTTTCTCTTATTGGTGGCCATGAGTCAATGAGGACACCAATGAACCAAGTAAAATTAATAATATATTAATTAGTTGCACTTACACCAGTAATGTCATGCCATTCGAAATCCATCAGCATTAGTATATTAGTGCATATTTGGATAGTAAAAAAACAACTTTAATTTTAAAGGAAAGCTGTTTTGTAAAAATAAGTGGATTTGGGTGCTACAGATGTTGTATGATTCTTGAGTAATTTTTTGGGAATTTTCATGTGCACTTATGGGTGTATTAATATAGTCTTGATGTTGCTTTGTGGTATATGAACATGACACGAAGACACGAATTCACCCGGCGCGTCCATGTGTCATCCGACACTGAATGGACATTAACACTCGGTAGACACGCGATAGACATGTGTTCGATACGCGTTCATACGTATTTCAGAATTTTTTTTTGGGTTGGACACATAATGGACACACGTTGGACGTTGTTTGATATGCATCAGACACTTCGTGACACATTATAGACACAGGCTGGATGCACCATGGACATGACATATTTTTTTTTTCTTTTGTCATATTTTACGAAAAAATTTAAAGATCAAATCCAACTTAAATTTACTTATCTCAAAAAACTTAAATTAAATGTGTATTTTTAATTAAAAAATTTTGTTAAAAATATTAAATATATATATATATATATATGCAATGTTCGTATCCTGTGATTTTTTAGTTTGGTATGTCTCCGTATCCGTGTAGGTTCTAATATTTGCCATGGCACTTGAGTATTGCTTGTCTGCTCTGTTTTGGAATTATAATTGTAGTAGTTGCTTGTTTCTTCTCTTGGCCTAATACTCTTTTTCCTGAATACGTAGCTTAATTTTTCTGACTTTTCTTGATAACATTAAGAGTGAACTTTTAGAGGTGCAAATGCTATATGTACTTTTTCCCAATTGAGCTTTTTTTCTTTTGGAAATCAAGTTTTATCTAGCTAAAAAATGTACAAAAAGAAAACATAAGCTCAAATTTGAGCTGTTTTAATGAGATAAAAGAAAGTTTGGTATGATTCAAAGGTGCAAATACTTAATCTAGCCTCAACAATGGTTATCACCAACTAATTAAAAATGTAATCAAATTACTTCATACCTATTTTAGTAGTTTATTACAAAAAACTAATTATTTTTTAACAATTCAATTAACACCGATTATAAATATTTTTTTAGTTAAAATACTCAAACATTAAATCCATAAAAATAATCAAGTCTTAGCAAAATGGAACTAAATTTTCATTCTTCAGAAACATAGTTTTCACATTAGATTAATATTACTTAACAAATTTGATATTACTAGAGACCTAACTTATTATAGTTTGATTTGATTTATGCAAAATCTTACATCAGATAGTTATTCCAAAATGGCACTCTACCCCTCTTCTCTGTTTACTGTGATAACTGATCTAAGGTAATTAAGCTCAGATACAAGCACTGGTCAAGAGAATTGGATGACTGAAAGAAATTATAAGATGTATTATACTGCACATATTTTTAGATTCTCAATTGTGTATATAAAACTTATAAGTCACAAAAGTTAATTGAATTACAGTATTTCTTATCACATCATCAAGGATTAGATTAGCTCTTCACTATTGGATTTATATCCCTTCCTGCAGTAAAGCTTACAAATTTGTGGATACATAACTTGGTTAAAAGATGAAACTGACTATTAGGTGATCAAAGAATATAAGACATGGCAACTTGGTCCATGTTCAAATCAAACAACATCAAAATCTCAATCTAGGAAATTCAAAGGAAATTAAGTGCATTGGTATTAAGAGTATCTATTTCTTTTTCTTCTTATTTCTCATTTCTTGTGAGCTAAATAGAAATATAGAAATAAGGGAAAATATTTGTTTTTCCAAATTTTATTTATTATTATTCAAAATTTATAATAATTATTGTCTCACATGCATTATCTAATAACTAAAATTAACTATTTTATGATGTAAATTTTCATTATTTATGTGCATGATTTGGTTTTATGTCATAATTGTTTTTATTTCTTATCTCATTAGAATTTTTTCTTCTTGAAACATATATCATGTATCTTGACTAGTTTATTAATATTATTTTATTTTTAATTTTTTAGTTCAAGTAAAATATATTGAACTAATTTCTTAAAAATATTATCATAACATTATATTCAATTAATGTATTCACAAGTTCCAATATTTACTTAAATATTCTTCACTAAGTAACTTTTAATTGTATATTTTCTTAATTAGAAACTATTAATTTTAATTAAAATGAAAAATTCTACACTAATGACACCTAACAAAATTTTTCAATTTATTCCTCTCAAATTTTTATATTAATAGATGTCTAATAAACATTCAATTTTATATGTTCATATAATATTACTCTTATTAGTGGCATCATCAACGTCAACAACCACAGCAAACAAGAATGAGTGAAATGATTACAATGAGGGAAGAAGTGTACACATTGTCAGGGTGCATTTGTTGGAGGAGAATTTAATTATTAATTAAATTGAGTTTAGTTGATTAAGTTTCAGTATTTTCAGTTCTATATATAAAATTAGAGGAATTTCTCTATTGATGTACTCACATATTTTTTTCAATAATGATGATGAAATAGTTTCTGTAAACACATAGGTTCTTCTTTCTCTATACTCTCTTTTCATTATGGTTCTTTATTGGGGCAAACTCTAATATGGTACTCCCTCCATCCATTAATCCATTAATAAATGACGACGTTTTAGACTTTTCACGGTTATTAAGAATGTAATTAAAGCATACAACTTCATATATAAAAATGATATATAATAACTAAATTGTCCTTTTAGTTTTTTTGTGTAATAATTATTATAAGAGATATAAGAGAGAATGCATGTGAGGATAAAATTGGAAGAAGAATAATAAATATTTTCTTAAAATTTTAAAATGACAAATAATATTGGACAAGAAGATTTTCTAGAAGGACAATTATTTGTGGACGGAAGAAGGAGTATCAATCAATCAGCATCTATAGATTTGTGCAATATTTGGTTTCTTATAAGGTTTTGATTGGCAATGGATCATGTATGAAAATTCATCACTCTGGTTCTTCTTATCTGAAGATTCAGATTTAACAAACATGTCACATGTCCCTGATTAACAAATATTTTCAATCTGTCATAAGTTTGCCACTAATAATAAAGTTTTCTTTGAGTTTTGGTCTAACTCATTCATCATTAAATGTCAGAAATCCAGACAGAAACTTCTCCAAAAACATCTTAAGGACATTACTAGAGACCTAACTAGTTATAGTTTGATTTGAATTTCTCCAAAATCTTACATTAGATAGTTATTCCAAAATGCCACCCTTCCCCTCTTCTCTGCTTACTGTGTTTACTGATCTAAGCTCAGTTACAAGAACTGGTCCAGAGAATTGGATAAGTAAAAGAAAGATCATAAGATGTATTTTACTGCAAACATTTTCCGATTCTCAATTGTGTATATAAAATAGCATTGTTATATATACAATGAAAAATCAGCCAAAACAACCAATATGTCATGCACAACGAATATCATATGACGTGCACAGCATATATCATATGATGTGCACAACATGTATCACATATATTGCAAAGAAAGATATTGCAACATGTGATATTTGTTGTGCACAACAGATTATATATGTTGTGCACCACATGTGATATATGTTGTGCATTTTACATTATATATATTGTGCACAACATATTGACTATTTTGGCTGATTTTTGTTGTACACCAAATATTTCCCTGTATAAAATTTACAAGTCACAAAAGTTATTGCATTACAGTATTTCTTATCACATCATCAAGGATTAGATGTGCTCTTAACTATTGGATTCATATCCCTTCCTGCCGTTAAGCTTACAAATTTATGGATACATAACTTGATTAAAAGATGAACCTGCATAGGCTATTAGGTGATCAAAGATTTGAATGGTTCAACAGATCTACTACACGATAAATTCTAAGATGATTGTGGACCACATTTAATGTATGGTCCAGAAACATTCACAACCACATATTTTGATTTATAACATAAAAAAAGTTTTATAAAAAAAAAACATGTGGTTGTGAATATTTCGGATCATGCATAAAATGTGGTTTAGGACCATTTAAGAATATATCGTTCTGCTACACATGTTGAACAAGAAAGAAATAAAATGCATTGGTAGTATAAGAACAACAGGAGTTGGTTATACAAGCACAAGATCCCACAATGGAACTCAATCACATAAAATTAGATCATAACAAAGACACATCAATTTTGAAGTATAAAATGGAAACAGCCAATAAGAGATACAAGCTTGTTTTTCTCCATACCCGTATGAATTATGAAGAAATCAACTTATTTTCCCTTGCAATTAAACTCTGCTATTAGTACCTGAATAATCATATTTAATTAAATATAAGCAATTTTTTATTTCCAGTTTCAACAAGCAGAGTAAGTATCCCCTTTAAAACCTGTTTTCTTACTTGAAAAGTTAGAACTTGTGAAAAACATATAAACTTAGCTTCAGGAAAGTATTTTCCCCTCTTTACATTTTCTATCCAAACAATGGAAGATTATAATTATGAGGACAAATCCAAGAAGTTAAAATGTTGCTACCAAATTCCTATAAATAGTTGTAGTGTGAGCACCTGGCCAAAAAAGGGACATCATTTAATATTTCTAGATTTGGTTCTTGGTTGCTAACAAATTGATATGGACAAACTGAAATCATAACCCCAGATTTCATTTTCATAGAATTGAATTGAATTGTAACCCCAAACTTTCTCGGTGTGTTTGGAATGATTTATTATGGAAATGAAATGAAATGAATTGAATGTTAAATTATTTCCATCAAATTCCTCTCCTGAGATTTAAAAATACACAATTATCAATTCCATAAGAATCACAAATCAATTCATTTCTTTTATCTCTACATTTAAAACAATAGAATTAATTTAGAAATCAAATCATTTATATTTTTTATGGTTTCAAAACACACTCCAACCCCAATTTGTAACAAATAGGTATCATTATATCAAGGAAAATGTCACATTAGCAGTCACATTTTCTGGAAAAAGAAAACTAGTATATTTTCATAGATCAACCTAGCTACTCATGTATTTATAAATAAATAAAAAATTGTAAAATCATTATCTTAATAACTAAATAGGAAACAGAACAAAACAGGATAAGAAAGAAAAGGGGGCACCAAACTTTGCTCACTTTTTCCTAATTGAGTCCTTCTTCAAGTCTTTGTGCCTTGAACACCTCTTGCACACCCAGTAATAACCTCACAGCCTCTATTGTAAGGATTTGCTTGCCTTGGATGACAATTGTAGTAAGAAGCACCAGCTCTATCACAGGGAACCATATCCCTCTTCAGTGTTTCATAGCTTATGTACTTTTTCTGCATTGCAAGGACTCTTCTATTGCTCTCTGAATCCATCATCATCATCTCTGTATCATAAGCCAAACACTCCCCTATGCTCTTTGTGCAAACCCTTCTTGTCATCACATCAATTTCACTGCTTTGTTTCAGGAAATTGAGGTCAATAGAAGATAGCCCATTGCATATGGAGAAATGGGTATGGACCAACAACGAAAACAGAACAAGTGGTGCCATGAAAATGAATCTGGGTTGGGACATTTTTGTGTTTTTTCGATTTGGGAGATGGGTTTGGTTGTTGGAGGGTAATAAATTGGGTAGAAGAGTAGAAGTTTGGAGAAAGGTGCAAGTATGTAATGTTCCAATTAGTCAACTATATATATATTAGTGGCATCATTACTGTCAGCAACCAAGAAGGAGAGAAATGATTACAGTGAGGGAAGAACTGTGCAGTGTTAGGGTGCGTTTGTATTTGTTTGAGGAGAATTTTATCATTAAATAATTTGAGTGGTTAGTATTCTAATCAACTAATAATAGTATTGATGTGCAATACAAATATATTCAACTAATATTCAATGTGTGTTATATATAATATATATAATATATAATATATGTCATACTTAACATGTTATATATATGACACATATTATGAATGGAATATAGTATACATTACATATTAGTTGGATGTATTTATGTTGTATAATCAACTAATGATTGATTAGTTTAGTTGATTAAAGAATCTTATTTAGTAAGTTTTGTATTGTGCTCATGACCCCTCAACCTTGTTAAATCTTAAGCATATAGTCTTTGTTATTGTTAGAAGAATTATGGACAAATTTATCTCAATTTTTTAAATAAATTATTAATTATTATAGAGAAAAAAATTAGAAAAATTAAAAAAAAATTTAAAGAAAAAAAATAATATCTAACTTTATTTTTTATATAGATAAATATATAGGTGGATCATAATTAGATGTATAAATAACTTTAAAAAAAAAATAATTTCCCATATCACAGTAGAAATATTTACTTCTATGTACTTCATACATACATGAATAAAGTAATTAACTAACTAGTTAAGTATTCTTCTTTTTCTAATTTTGATTCTTTTTCTTCTTCTCTATCTTTTAGTGGAAAGAAGTTCAATGTATGTATTATTAGAGTAAAAAAAAAATATCCTTCAAGTCAACAACAAGAAAGATAATAGAACAACCGTCAAATGGATACAAGCCAAACAAGTACATAAAGAAATCGATTTTCCAAACAAGCAAAGCTCCACACCATAAATGATCATATTCCAACCATTCATGTTATTAGTTATTGTTGTGTAGTTTAATAATTTTTTGGATTATGTTGTAGTTTAATATGGTTTGATATCTGATAATATTTAGAATTTAATTTTAATTGTCAATTATTTATTTATTTATTTTAATTGTTTAGGATTAGTATTTATTTATTAGTTTTGTTTATTAGTTTATTTTAAGTGTTTAGGATTATTATTTCTTTTAGTTTTGTTTATTAGTTTAGCTTTAGTTAATAAATTAATGAGTTAGAAAATTAGTTTATTCAGTCAATTTATTAGTAGGTATAGTGTATATACTAGTGTAGTCAATTATTAGTTTAGCTTTAGTTGATAAACAAATGAGTTTAAAATTAATTTATTCAGTCAATTACTTCATTAAAATAACTTATTAGTTTATTATTTTTCTTCTTCTTATATTGGATTGAGTTTTATTTACTTTTTATTAATGAAAATTATATATCTTCCATAAAAATAAAAATGTATAATCTGATGCTAGGTGTCGCCAAGTAATAATTAATAGATATTCAGATAATTTTTTTTTTGATTAAATATTCAGATAATATTCATGAAGAAAAATAATTATTGAGAGAAATTTCAAGTAATAACTGAGAAACATATAATATTCATGAAAAAAAAAACAATCTATTGAGAAGCCTCTCATCAGTAAAAACTTGACTCTAATACCAATTTAAATTTTAGCATAAATTTACTTATAAACTAAATGCTAAATTTAATAGTACTAGTGTATGTACTAGTGTAGTCAATTATTAGTTTAGCTTTAGTTGATAAACTAATGAGTTGAAAATGTTGGGAGTTTAAGTGTGAGAAGTGTATATAATTGAGATGATCCATAAATCTAATGTCTTTAAAGTTTTGTATTGTGTTATGGTGTCTTACTCACTTAGGTGGAGCTCACTTGGTCCGTTTTATGATATTTTGTGCTTAACACTGGTAGTATCAGAGCTAATGGTGTAGATCGATCATGCTCAAAGGAGTATTTGTTTGATAAATGGTGCGTGGTTGTGGATCTAAGAGGAGGTCCATTGTATCAAAAGTCTTCCTAACAATGTGAGTCGAACAACGTGTCACATAGAATTACGGCTGTGCAAGTCAAGGGAGCATAAGGATCTAGTCAACGTCATTGAATACTCGGAGGGCTTCCGCTTTGGGGGAGCATGTAACTCACACTTGAGGGAGAGATTGTTAAGAGTTTCAAGTGTGAGATATTAGTCCCACATTGATTAAATTAACGACAAGTGAAGTGTATATAATTGATAGGACTAATGAACTTAGGGGGGCGTTTGGTTCAGGGTAATCTTCAAGGATTTCCGGGAATATTTTATGGGAAAGTATGTTTCCCACGTTTGGTTTGCAATTTAGACAAATATATATTCTCGGTCCCGGGAATCAAACATTCCCACATTTTCATTCTCACTTCCCACATGGGTTTCTAATATTTCCATCCCATGGAAATGTTGAGGGGTGTTAAATGACATTAACGCTCTCATTATAATTTTAATATTACAAAATAACCAACCATTATCATACTCACCCGGCCCAAACCTTTTGATTCATTTTTTTATAATTATTAGTTTTTTATATGTATTTATTTTTTTAATTATTAGTTTTTTATATATGTTTATTTGTTAATTATTAGTTTTTTATGTGTTTATTTGTTAATTATTAGTTTTTTTTTTACTTTAAATAGCTAGGGGTATATTTGGAAAAAAATGTAATATTCTTAGGAATATTAATGTGAACCAAACATATAAATAATTTATTAATGGGAAAGTTTAATAAGATTCCCGGGAATTCAACTTACAAACCAAACTCAGAAATGTTTCTTTCCCAGGAAAGTGATTTCCGGGGAAGTGATTCCTAGGAATGTGCATATTCCCGGAAAAAAACCAATCCGCGAACCAAACGACAATGCCAAAGATTTTGGATTGTGATTTGATGTTCTACTCACTTCCGTGGTGCTCATTTAATTCGTTTTATGATAAGATGTCTAACAGAAAATTAGTTTATTCAGTCAATTACTTCATTAAAATAATTTATTATTTTATTCTAAATTTTTCTTCTTCTTATATTAGATAGATTGAGTTTTATTTAATTTTTATTAATCAAAATCAGATATCTTTAATAAAAATAAAAAGTAATAAGCTGATTGTAGGTGTCAGTCAAGTAATAATTTATAGATACTCAGATAATATTCATGAAGAAAAAAAATTATTGAGCTAGAGAAATTATTTCAAGTGATAATTAAGAGAATATAATATTCATAAAAAAAAAAACTATTGAGATCAGAGGCCCTCAGGAAAAACTTGATTTATTACCAATTTATTAATGACTGGAGAAGTGAAAATAATCATACAATAGCCAAACATCACACATATTGAACCAACATTTTAAAATAATGAGTTATAAATTCTTCTATCTTATCAACACCTTGCTTAATCAATTATTAACTTATATAAATATTCTCTATCACGCTTCCGAACATTAACCATATCTTTTAAAATTAGTATTTAACATTTCACTTGTGGGATAGTCTTGAAAAACTAAGCATGTGTTTGGACAAGTGTTTATGAAATGGAGTTTGAATGAATTTGATTTTGTAGAATTAATTTTAGATAAAAGTGGGTTGATACTAATATAATTTAGGGAAAAAAACATTTTACCTCCCTGAATGTTTGGGTCGTTGCAATTTAGCCCATGAACTTTCAAAACGGGCAATACGATTCCCTATATGTTTTAAAACGTGCATTCTGCCACATCCATCACAACTCCATCCATTTCTCCGTTAAATAAGCACATGCAGTGCACATGTCATTTATTAAATGACTAAAATACACTTTTTTATGGGAAAAAGAACACACAGTATGTTTTTTTCCCCGTAAAAAATGATATTTTAGTGGGTAAAGTGCTTTTAGGGGGGTAAAATGTTTTTTTCCCCGTAAAAAAAGGGTATTTTAGCCATTTAATAAATGACATTTGCACTGCATGTGATTATTTAACGGAGAAATGGATGGAGTTGTGACGGATGGGGCAAAATGCATGTTTTAAAACATATAAGGAATCGTATTGTCCGTTTTGAAAGTTCAGGGGCTAAATTGCAACGACTCAAACATCCAGGGAGGTAAAGTGTTTTTTTTCCTATAATTTATGTTTGAAAAAATTTGTCCAAAAGTAAATTTGATAAAATAAATATTGTTTAAATATTATAGATTAAAATAATTTTTTATTAAGAAATTATTAAAGAGGGTATATGAAAAATAATTAAAATATAAGAATTATTAAAAAAAATATATGAGTTTGATATTATTATTTTATTTAATTTTTATTTTAAATTTTTTTGAATAGTTTTTATAAATATTATTACAACGTATACGTATATAAAAATACTAAACTAAAATTTTAATAAATAAAATTATCAAATATGTATCTTCTTATAAAATTAATATGGTAATTATAATAATTGAACACATTTCAAAAGCTAAAAAACAGTTGTTTTGAGACCAGCTATAATTTAATGAAAAAATCAAGTTGGTATTCTTACGTTTAAAGTCATCCAAACCACTTTATTAATGTTTAAGATGCTTTTAACTGACATAAATTCCAAACGTCAAAACAAACACATCCTAAAATGTTAATAACTAAAGATACTTTGGTTAAATTTGGAGAGTTGATTCGAATAAACGTTTGCGTAAAGATAAGGTAAAATTCAAAATGTGTATATAAAGAAAAAAAAAAAATACAATAATCCTCTCTTCTCTTTTTGTCGGTGCGTGCCAGATTTTAGCCTTTTTCCCATCAACATGCCAGCAAAAAGAATAAAGAGAAGGGTTGAAAATGAAGCAAGTAAACCAAAACAAGCTTAACATATTTAATTATTATATAGAGTAAACCCCCAACTTGGTCCCTGATAATTTTCGCGGTGGACAAGGTAGTCCCTGACATTGAGAAATTGACAAGTTAGTCCCTGACAATTTCAATTTTCGGACAACCGTTAGTCCCTAAACGGTTTCCGTTATTTCGAGGGACCAAAATGACTTATTTATTAATTGACAGGGACTAATAAAAGAAATTTAATAAAAATGGTTTCTATAAATTATGATATGAACATTGACTCATATTTGGATGTATTACTATAAAAAAGCAAACATGTTGGGTATTTTTCCAATTGAAGAAGTAACAACATTTTATTACTTTGTTGTAGAAAATAATTACATGCATATAATAAAAAAATAACAACTTAATATAAAACATCATTCATTTGAAAAAATTTCTTTACCAAATTAAAGACAGTTTTAGAATGAGATTTCAAGCATAAATCACAAGAACATGGAACAAATTTTAATTTAAGTGGTCAGGAGATTTGTTGTGCTTGTTTTATTGTCTTAAAAGTAAATAAAAAAGAAAAAAAATACATTTTTTTTAAAAACAAAGAAAAATAAAGAAAAGGAAGAAGAACAAGTAGAAATAACGTTAGAAGAATTAATATCTTGATTGTACAATATCTTAAATAATATAATATCTTGATATTAATAATGTTAGAAGAATTAAGATTAAGATTAAGATCAAGATTAATATATAGGAATAATTTTTATTAAATTTCTTTTATTAGTCCCTAACAATTAATAAATAAGTCATTTTGGTCCCTCAGAATAACGAAAACCGTTTAGGGACTAACGGTTGTCCGAAAATTGAAATTGTCAGGGACTCACTTGTCAATTTCTCAATGTCAGGGACTACCTTGTCCACCGCGAAAATTGTCAGGGACCAACTTGGAAATTTACCCATTTATATATTATGAAGATAAAAAGATGCATTTCGGCTGAAGTTGTCTATTTCTAATTCAATAATGCTAGATGTACAATGAAAAACCAATCAATTTAAACCATGGGTCCATTTTGGTTTTGGTTTGAGCCATAATCATTGAAATTGTAATGAGCTGAGTGATTATGGCTCAAAATCTCATTTATTGGCTGATTTGGCTGACTTTTTATTGTGCATTTATCATTACTCTTTCGGCTGAAGTTGTCTATTTCTAATTTAGAGTGTAGTACTGAATTACTCGTGCGATATAAAAAAATTACCTAAATAAATTATCAATAAAACAACACATATTAATACTAAAAATGGACAAAATGTATTATTTAGTCAATTTTTAGCTGTTATTAAATTTTTTTATTATTTGGTTGGGTTGTTTTATTTGTTTTGTTGGTTTTTTTACTTGTTTTGGTTGAATTGTTTTATTACTCATGGGTATGATCATGGGCGGATCCATATCTATCTATAAATATAATATAACAGAGTTAGCTTCATGAAGTGCTGCCAAGTGCAGCAACCTCGATGGGCTAAACTTAAATGATTCTTATTTTATAAATAAATTAATGAGATATTATTTGATTGTATTATTTAAAAATATCTATAAATATAATATATCAGAGTTAGCTTTATGAGGTGTTGTCAAGTGGCGCAACCTCGATGAGCTAAACTTAAATGATTCTTATTTTATAAATAAATTAATGAGATATTATTTGATTGTATTATTTAAAAATAAATTAATGAATAATATTTAAAAATAACTTAATTTTAATTTTAAATTACATTTGTTCCCTAATTAATACATACCTACTATATAAGCATTTTACATTTATGTACAATAACTATCAATTATGAACCTTGAAAAACAAAATTCGAATATCAATTGCTTCATGAAAGTAATTAGTGAGATATCTTCTATATATAGCTTGAGGATTATAAAATGTAAATTAATATCAATTATGACATTTACTTATATCTATAGATATTATATTTTAGTGTTCTTGCATGATGTTAATTAATATTTTTTTTTCTTTAATAAGTGTCTATTTTATATTTTTTATTTTTCTATTAATATTTGTCTATTTAAGAATTTTAGACAATATTAATGTTTTTTTTCATTTGATACCTCTACAAAAGAGAGAAAATTAAGATATAAATTAAATAAATATGAGAGATAATATTAATAAAGATAGTGATATAAATTATACTAAACATTACCTACTTCCAAGATCATTTAATCATTTCCTTAATAAGTGTGAAAAATATAAAATAGACACTTATTAGAGAACATAGTGAGTAATTAAGATACAACTATAATATTAATCATCTTTAAATAAATATAAAATGAAAATTAATTGAATATCAAAATTGAGTTCATTCTCTTTCTAAATTAAATCTCTTATCTCGAAATTAATTTAGATCAATAATCAATTATTTCTTTGTATACTTTGATTCTGATTGACAATTTGTTAGGAATTAAAGGTGAAATATTATGATTGTATCACTCTTCCTTTTTAATCTCCGATATTCTTTATAATGAAAATCGATATAAATAGATATTAATTTTTAATTCCTTCCTTATTTAAGAAAAATTGTGAGTTAATTATAAAATCGAGTCATTGGTATATAATTTTATGTTGTTTCTCTCCTTTAGACTCCAAACACTTTTTTTCTTTTTACTTCATTTTCATTCACTCTTTTTTTTTTCTTTATTTTGTTGGCTTCATTTTACATTGTTCTTTATTCTTTGTCATTATCTTTTTACTTCATAATTCATTTTCTTTATTCTTTGTCATTATCTTTTTTCTCTTCTTCTTCCTTATACATTTTCTTTTTTGTTGTTGCAATATATTTAATCGATTTCCCTCTTTATTTAATGAAATAGTTGATTGTTATTTTATTTTCAAAAGCAATTAGATAATTTTTTTCATCTCCATGTCATTTCTCATATTTTTCCTAAGAAAAGGTTTAGAATCATGAATACTAAGTAAGATGGAGTTGTTAGATACATAAAATTTTTTTAATTATGTATAGAATTATTTGTGCATTGCAACTCATTCACGCGCGCTTGACACACGGGAAAATGCATGTTAGAATATAATCAACATAATATTAATTGATTTATTTTTATTGTTTTTCTATCTTTGGTAATTAAAAAATATATATATTTATCATTATGTTTTTTTATTCATATCATTATTGAGATCACATGAGATTATATAAATTAAAAGAGGTTAAAGGCTAATTCTACTCCAAACATTCTCTATAATTTTTTTTTCTCTGCGTGTCAAAAATGAACAATCAACTCTACTTTTCTCCACCTCAAGCAAAAGATGCAAGGTTAGAAAGAAAAAATATTATCAATAAAAAATGTCGTTCAAGGTAAAATAGAGGTAACATCAAATAAATTTTGTCTTATATGAAAAAGAAAAAAAAATATGTTGCATTAATCTTAGTTGAAAGACATAATAGAAATTTTAGAGTGTGTTCGGTTTATCCATTTTTTTTATTTTTAGGTGAAAATGAAAAATAGATGTGAAAATGTCATTGGTTTACTTTTTGAAAAATATTTTATGCAAAATATTTAATGAAAGACCAATTTTTTTAAAAAAAAAAATACTAAATTCATGTTTAGATTCTAGAGCAAACTTGCATTAAATTCTATTAATAATTAATAATCAATAATTCATATTTTCACCTAGATCAACTAACCTAGCAATAATTTTTTAATTAAAAAATAGTTTTATTAAATTTAGTGTGATTTAATATGATTTAATGTAATTTAATGTGAGCTAATATTTTTCAGCTTACTTTTTGTTTTAAAAAATAAATGGATGCTAATTTAATGTGAGTTCGTATTATTTAATTTAATTGATTCTAATTAATATAAATAATTTACACAAAATTTATGGAGTTGATTTCTTATTGTCACAAAAAGGTGATATTGATTCTGAATTGATTTAATTTAATGTAATTGAATATATTTAATATAAATAATTACACAATATTTATTTTCCTCTTTTTTTTTTAGAAAAGTAAATTGATGCTAATTTAATATGAGTTAACATGATTAAATTTAATTTAATGTAATTGATGCACACTTTTTGTAAACAATTTCTTAATATCACATTAATTTACGCAAACAGATGATATTGATTTAATTTAATGTGATTGATTCTAATTAATATCAATAATTTAAATAATATTTTCTTTCTACTTATTTTTTATTTTTTGAAAAATAAATTGATGCTAATTTAATGTGGGTTAATATGATTTAATTTAATTTAACGTGTTCGATCATAATTTACATAAATAAAAAAAAATGTTAAGACTAATTCTACTCCAAACATTTTCTATATAACCTTTTTTTTTGCTTCTACGTGTTAAAAATGAACAATCAACTCTACTTTTCTCCACCTCAAAAAAAATGATGCAAGGCTACAAAGAAAAAGTATTATCAACAAAAATAGTAGGCATCACCAAATAAACTTTGTGACTTATACAAAAAAGAAAAAAATATGTTGCCGATAGCACTATAATGAGAGAGCTGCAGAAAAGGGATGACACACACGTGGAGTCTGGAGCACGTATCCAAGAGAGGCCGTAACAAACTTCCAATTGCAGCAACAACCTCCCATAATAGAATGGTGGTATTAGTCTGAAGGGAGGGGAGCTTGGAGAAGGCATGACAGAACTGTGAGCTTCTCCTCTGAATTCCTCTCTGCATACTCTTCACTCTCTAAACCCATAACTCTCTTCTCATCTGAATTCTCTCTATCTTGCAGGTGCATCTAAGTTCATCTCAAGGCTATCACTTAGTTGAATCCCTGTTTCCATTCTTCGTGTACCCATTTCATTACACTATTGTGCTCCACTGTACTCATTACTCTGTTTCTTAATTTTTAAAGACTGCAGCCGTATCATTTTGGTGCTTTCATTGAGTCGAAAATGGCGGATAACACGCGGCTGCAAACAATGCAATCTTCGATCGCACGACTAACGGAAACACAAGAAAACCACCAGGAGCAGTTGTCGACGATCAATCGGACGCTGGCTCACATCCAGGTGCAACTAGCTCAGTGTCTGGAGCAGACCTCTCGTCTTGGTGATAGTAGCTCGTCGGGGTCAGGTTTTGCACCACCGCGTCAGTTGAAGGTGGATTTCCCGCGATTTGCCGAAAGTGAGGATGTAATGCAATGGTTGTACCACGCAGACCGTTTCTTCAAGATTTATGACATGCCCGAACAACAGAAGCTGGATTTGGTGGCCATGAATCTCGAAGGCAAAGCTCTTGCGTGGTTCCAGTTGCTCGAGAAGACCGGTCAGGTAACGGATTGGCTAACACTCTCTGCCGCTATTCACTTACAATTTGGCCCATCTCAATTTGATAATCCACGAGAGGAGTTGTTGAAGTTGAAGCAACACAACTCTGTGACTAATTACTTTGATGCGTTCAATGATCTGGCGTCTCGTGCTTATGGCATGGATGATGCGCTGCTCTTGGATTGTTTCATGGGCGGGTTACACCTGGAGCTCCGCCGCGAAGTGAAATCTCGTTCCCCGGCCACCCCTGCTACCGGTTGTGTCACTGGCCAAATTATTTGAAGAACGCTTCATTGGCCCCGCGTCTCGCAATCGACCATCGCAGGCCCCATTCATTCCACTGTCCCAACACCCACCTGCTCCACAGCCCAAACCACTGACCACTATCCCGACACCTCCCACCAACACGGCGCCACTATTACCCACACCGCCCGCCCCCAATCGACTGCGACGATTATCCCCCGCTGATATTCAGTTTCGCCGTGCAAATCACCTATGCTTCACTTGTGATGAGAAATTTTCACCATCCCACCGTTGTGCCGCTAAACAATATTTCATCATCCAAACACTGGATGAACTTCCACAGGACCCAGACCTCGATCAAGAGTGCAATGACACCACGGCCCCAATTTCCAATTCCACCCACGAGTCTGCCGATTCGCACCATCTGTCTTATAATGCGCTATCAGGCACGCCATCAAGACACTCCATTCGTTTTATAGGACAGGTTAAGGGTCGACCCCTTCGAATTTTGGTGGACGGCGGCAGTTCAGATAATTTCATCCACCCCCGATTGGTCACCTCTTTAGCCTTGACAATCGAGAGAGCTCCAGCTTTTACAGTGGATGTGGGAAATGGCGAATTACTTCGATGTGAAGGTGAAGTAAAAGATATTCCTATTGATATCCAACATCATTCCTTATGCATTTCTGCATTTGTTTTTCCAATCGCCTCTGAAGAACTGGTATTAGGTGATAGTTGGTTGGAGACTTTAAATACGCATTTGGTGAACTATAAGGAGAAGTTTATCACATTTATGGCCAAGGATAAATTGATCACTCTACAAGGGGAGCAGCAGCAGCCCCCAACTCAGGCTCAGTTCCACCAATTTAAGCGCCTTTGCTCCACCAATAACATTGCAGCCATGTACACCCTGCAGATGCATTCTGCAGAACCAAAGCCCGCTACTCCCTCCACAGATTGGCCACCTGGTTTACCCCCAGATTTGCTAGCATTACTTACAGAGTTTGCGGCTGTGTTCCAGCCCCCGAAGGGCTTGCCCCCGCCACGCCTGCATGATCATCATATTCATTTGGTGCCCGCCACACCGCCAGTAAAGGTTCGCCCGTATCAGTACCCTCATAGTCAAAAAACAGAGATTGAAGCCTTGGTGACTGATATGCTCAAGGAGGGCATAATTAGACCTAGTACAAGCCCGTTCTCATCCCCTGTATTGCTGGTGAAGAAGAAAGACGGGACATGGCATTTTTGCACGGATTACCGTGCTCTTAATGCGGTAACAATTAAAGATTCATTTCCAATGCCGACAGTGGATGAGCTCTTGAATGAATTATTTGGCGCCAAAATTTTCTCCAAGCTGGATACCACCAAATCCGCGTTGCTCCGGAGGACTGCTATAAAACAGCTTTTAGAACACATCATGGGCTATATGAGTGGCTTGTTATGCCATTTGGATTAACGAACGCGCCGACAACCTTCCAATCCCTCATGAACACGATTTTTGCGATGATGCTCTGTAAATTTGTACTAGTTTTCTTCGATGACATCTTGGTTTACAGCTCAGATTGGCCTTCGCATCTTCTCCATTTGACTGCAGTTCTGTCGACCCTGCGTGACAATCAATTGGTGGCCAAACTGTCCAAGTGCTCTTTTGGCCAGCAGCAGATCGATTACCTTGGCCATGTCGTCGCAGGCGATCAGGTGCGTGTGGATGCTGCTAAGATAGCTGCCGTGCAGGAATGGCCCATCCCTGCATCAGTGCGCCAGTTGCGTGCCTTCCTGGGACTTGCGAGTTATTATAGAAAGTTCATTAGAAATTTTGCCATGCTAGCAGCCCCCCTAACTGATCTGCTACGGAAAGATGGGTTCCAGTGGTCTCCCTCAGCCACGGAGGCATTTGTGGCTCTCAAGACCGCCTTAATGCAGGCGCCAATCTTAGCGTTGCCCGATTTTACCAAGCCCTTTGTGCTTGAAACCGATGCATCCGGTTCTGGATTTGGCGCAATTTTATGTCAGAACAGTCACCCTATAGCATACTTTTCTAAGAAGCTCTCGTTGCAAGCTCAGCGACAGTCTACTTATGCTCGAGAGATGCAGGCCATCATTGCCACGGTGAGCAAGTTCCGCCACTATTTGCTTGGTCACCGCTTTGTGATACGCACCGATCATAAAAGCCTGCGTGAGATGCAAGAGCAGGTG
Source organism: Aeschynomene evenia (assembly GCA_013621005.1). Lineage (NCBI taxonomy): Eukaryota > Viridiplantae > Streptophyta > Magnoliopsida > Fabales > Fabaceae > Aeschynomene > Aeschynomene evenia. Next base: position 21,535,915 of record CM024265.1, on the reverse strand, counting down.
ATTCAAACTCCTGAGCAGCAAGCATGGTTACCGAAATTGTTGGGGTACGACTTCACAATTGAATATAAAAAGGGGACAGAAAATGCGGGCGCAGATGGGCTTTCTCGGGCCTTTCTATCTTTGACTACAGTGGTGTCTACCTTCATAGATCAATTGAAGGTGATCATGCAGTCTTTTGACCCCTCGACGGAGTTTTCTACCTCAGAGCTGGGTTCGGGTATGCTGCGGCAACATGAAGGGCTATGGTACTGGGGTAACCGAATGATAGTACCTAAAGACTCACCAATATTACAGGACATTCTCCAGGAGTTTCATGACTCCAAGATTGGTGGACATGCAGGGCTGCAAAAGACTTTAATGCAGGTTTCACACCAGTTCTATTGGAAACAAATGCGCGCTTCTATTCGTGAGTATATTTCTAGATGTCAAATCTGTCAACAGGCAAAGTATCTTACTCAGCCGCCAGGGGGACTGTTAGAGCCGCTACCCATCCCAGCGCAGTATTGGCAAGATATTGCCATGGACTTCATCACTGGTCTCCCCAAGGTCCAGGGCTGCTCGGTCATTATGGTGGTGGTAGATCGCTTGTCTAAATTTGCTCACTTTATTCCTTTGACGGCCAACTTTCAGCAGCTAAGGTAGCCGATGCATTTATAGACAGGGTTGTTAGTATCCATGGTCCTCCCCTGTCCATTGTCTCGGATCGCGATAAAGTCTTTACCAGTAAATTTTGGGAGCATTTTTGTGAGCGACAGGGCATTACGTTGGCTCGCAGCACAGCATTCCACCCGAAAACCGACGGTCAGTCAGAGGTCTTGAACATGTGTTTGGAAATGTACCTCCGTTGCTTCACCCAACAGAACCCGCATGATTGGATCTCTCTATTACCGTGGGCTGCTTTCAGCTATAACACATCATGACACTCATCCATTGGCATGTCTCCGTTCAGGGCGTTGTTTGGGAGTGAACCACCATCCATTCTAAAATATGCTCCGATAGCAGCCGACCCCCATGCAGTGCAGGAACAACTTCGACAGCGCGACGTGATACTTGCTGAGCTGAAGGAGAATTTACTTCGAGCGAGAAACCGTATGAAGATTCAAGCAGACAGAAATAGACGTGAAGTCACATTCCAAGTAGGCGACTTGGTGTTTGTTAAGCTCCAACCGTATCGGCAGCAATCGGTCGCACTGCGGGCTAACCAGAAACTCTCCATGCGCTACTTTGGTCCCTTTAAGGTGTTAGCCCGGATTGGTAAGGTGGCATATCGTTTGGAACTTCCGGTGCAGGCTAGAATCCACTCGGTGTTTCATGTGTCGCTCCTTAAGAAGTGTATGGGCGAGCTAGTGGCGACTACTTTTCCAGCCCCTCTCTTGACTGATGGGAATACTAACGGCCTCATCCCGCACCAAGTCTTGGGCCATAGGATGATTAAGAAGAGCGGCAGGTGGCAAGAGGAAGTCCTGATCAAATGGCATTCCATGCCTGAAGAGGATGCTACCTGGGAGTTGTATGAACAGATGGAATTACAGTTCCCTGCTTTCGACCTTGAGGACAAGGTCCCTTTTAATGGAGGGGGTAATGATAGCACTATAATGAGAAAGCTGTAGAAAAGGGATGACGCACACGTTGAGTCTGGAGCGCGTATCCAAGAAAGGCCGTAACAAACTTCCAATTGCAGCAACAACCTCCCATAACAGAATGGTGGTATTAGTCTGAAGGGAGGGGAGCTTGGAGAAGGCATGACAGAACTATGAGCTTCTCCTCTGAATTCCTCTCTGCATATTCTTCACTCTCTAAACCCATAACTCTCTTCTCATCTGAATTCTCTCTATCTTGCAGGTGCATCTAAGTTCATCTCAAGACTATCACTTAGTTGAATCCATGTTTCCATTCTTCGTGTACCCATTTCATTACACTATTGTGCTCCACTGTACTCGTTGCTCTGTTTCTTAATTTTCAAAGACTGCAACCGTATCAGTTGCATTGTTCTTAATTTAAAGGCATAATAGAAATTTTAGAGTACTGTGTTTGGTTCACCGATTTTTTATTTTTATTCTTAGGTAAAAATGAGAAATACACATGAATAATTAAAATTATTGGTATTATAAAAAAAATTAAAATAAATTGTTCTTAGAGAATATTTATATTTAAATTATAATTAATTTGTAATAATCAAACAATGTTAAATACGTTAACAATTATAATTAATTTGTAATAATAATATTCATAATATTTGAAATTTAAAATCCAAATATAAAATATTGAAACTGATTAGTGTCAATAGATTTTTATAAAATATTAATAATTTGTTAAGTAATTTAAAACTAATTGAATTCAAAATCACATTTAAAACGGGAACGAGAATATTACTGAAATTAATATGGAAATAAGAATATCAATAATATAAAAATAAAGAAGATTAATGAAAAAAAATTTAAAACTGAAAATATTACTAATTAAAAAAATAATATCACACCTAAAATCACATCTACACATAAATCAGTAATAAATCATAATAAATATTGCGATTACACTTTTTTAAGCATAGACAGACCAAACAAATATATTAATACACAAACAAAATTTTAAACTAATGTTCAAATTTTATTTACCAATATATGCATTGTCACATCTTATTCTTATTCTATTTCTAATCTTAAGTTTTGGTTTTTCCTTTTTTTACAGCTCTAATGTGATGGATAAAATTAGCAACCTTAAATTATAAGTATAATTCTAAATCCTAATAAGTATCAACTTTAAGATTTTTACTTCCTTCATCATGAAAAATTATAAGTATTATTTTTCTTCTATCCCATATAAACAAATATATCACTATATCAGGCAAATGATTTTTCTTAATTTCTAAGAACTAATTTCTATCTCTTTTACAATAAATTTATTTGAATATTTTATATACAATATAATTTATCACTAATACTTAATTTTTATATAAGAAAATTTTCCTGATTTGATATTCAATACAAATTAATTTTTTTAATTTTATCTTTGAATAAATTATTTCTCGTGCATTGCACGGGTAATAAACACTAGTATATATATATATATATATATATATGTATGGGGCTCAATTGAACTTTTAATCTTTTAGTTTAAATATATATATATTTTGTCCCTATTGTATTATTAAACTTGCCCCATACTAAAAAAAATTGAAAAACATCATCTTATATTTATATATATTAGCGATGTAATATTTTCGCTCCCACTGTACTGTTAAAATTTTCTGGATCCGCCACTGAGAATAGTAGCTGATGATGGTTGACCAAGTAGTATACACAAAACATTATTAAAAAATCAAATATAGTATTATGTATTTCAGTTTCGAGTTCATATTGTTAATTTTATTATACTCTTTTGACTGGTTTCTACCCTTTCAAAATCACTAGCTAGTAAACCGAAGAGGAGTCGATTTTCGCTCCCCGAATCGAGGTTAGGAAACAAGCTCATAGCATTTCACTTTGACTTCGTCAAACTTAAGATATGAGTCAACATAGGTATAATAATGAGATAAAATCTCCATTGAAATTTAAAAATGACAATCATTTGTAAAACATTTTCATTTCTCTAAAACTTCTACTAAAATAAAATGGAAGGGGTATATAGTAAATAAATTGTACCTTTTTCAATAAATAATATATTTTTTATGTTTTATTTATTCTCAGAGAGAGAGAGAAGCATGAAAACTAAATAATTAATAATAAAGTCTAATGTCAAACTCTAACATAAAATAATCCAAGAAACAAATCAACACATTAACAGTTTAAACCATTCCAAGTCGAAGCTCATGTCCATAAAACATCCACACACCAATTGGATCTGGTCCTTCAATGCTTCAATTATTACAATATGTGAAAAAGTTTTGATATAATTTTGCGAGTTTGACAACTATTTAAAGTTTTGATATCCAACGTATTTGCTCTAACCTCTGACGACGTTGGATTCCTTGTTCCTCTTCAATATCTATCTTGATCAATTTGTAAAGAATTGCTCCCAAAAATCATCATTCATAGTTCCTTCTGGAGCTGAGTTCCCCTGGTTGTTACTTGGAACCTCTTGATCATTTGACAAAATTAAATTGGTAACCTCATTTTCAACATTGTTCTTCGAAGGAGAATCACTACCTCCATATTCTTCTGATCCAATATCATGTAAGTTTACATTGTCCAAAGTTAGATTGTGAAGACAAGTTATAGTATGGCTATCATCTTTTTCATCATTAGGCTTCAACGAGAAAAATTCTGGACTCTGATCAAAACCTGTTATTGCTCCAATATCTGCAAGCTCCAACAAAATTTTAAATATGTCTTTAGTGAGAAAGAGAAATGGAAATGATTTCATTTCATTTGTTTGAAATTGAAAATAAGAAAAAAAAAATGAATTGAACTGTAATTCCATGAAATTTGATTCGTTTGATTTTTTAAACTTAAACATAAATACAAATCAAATCATTTTAATTCTTTCTTAAATCATTCCGATCCTACACAATCTATTGTATTCTAAACATAGAATTGATTTCTGAATCAAATTAATTCTCTTTTGGTTAGTCATTTCAGAAGGAGTGTTTGAATAACATTTTGTCATCTATCACTTTATTAGCATTGGATGTGACAAATGAGTTGAATAAGTAGGACCAATATCAATTGGTTAGCTCCACAATCCATGAGAAATCTAAGGGAAGTAACTTTCTCTAAGGCACAAGGTTTTGAATCATAAAAAATTCATACTTAGAAAGTTATTTTGTTGGAACATTCTAATAATTTATTGAGTGATGTTATTTACAATTACAAAGATAAACTAAAATTACAATTTGAAAAATGAATTCACATAAATCGTGAGTAATAATGAATAATAACATCTCAATGAAAGTGAAAATATATAATTTGGTAATAAAAAAAAGGTCTATAAAAAATTTGAACACCTCATACAACTCAAGTCATGAAGGGCATATTCAATGCTTTGAGGATCGCTTCAAAAAGAAGACTTTAAAAGATAGTGTAAAAGTTAATTCATAAGACTACTTAAGAAGATAATTCATACATCTACATCATAATATAAAGCAGAAAATTGATTACTTCAAAATATAGTTTAAAGGGGACTGTTATTTGTACATATGACAGTGTCATCCACCCATTTTTTATCCATTCAAAAATTGACAACTTTTATTAAAATGTTAGCAAGTTGCCAACATATCCATCAAAGTTGTCAACTTTTTAAATGAGTAAAAAAAGGGTGGACGAATATTGTTGTATATACAAGTAGCATTTTCCTAATTGAAAATGATACTTCAGAAGCTAGTTCAAAAGAAAAATGCTAGAAACCTTGACCACTTCAGAAGTAAATTTTGTTCAAAAGGATAACAAAGATTCAACTGCTTTGACTCAAAGTTATTTATCATAGGCTTACATTTAGAGTCATTCTTACATTGGTAACTTTTGTGATAGGAGCAACTTAAGGATAAACACATGTTTTATTCTATGTCCTTAAGCTTATGAATGTAAGTGTTTTATAACACATTCTTTCATTAAAACTCGTAAACTGACTTGGATTGAGTTTAGAAGAGGTTAGCTTGAAGAGACTAGTTAAAGACTACAATTATCTTGTAGAGGCCAGGTAAAGACTACTAGAAATCTGTGGTAGAATAAGAAATTGAGAAGGTTGAGATTAAGAATACATGTAACTTTTTGATGTTAGTGGAACTCAAGCATGTGGTTTAACAACTAAATGTAAGCATGATTTATCGAACTAGTATAAAAATATCTTTGTGATATTTGTCATCCCTTAACTCTATAATTTCTATGATTATATGCTTTAATTTGAATTCATTAAGTATAAATTATTTTTGAAACTTACCCTTCACGAGGCACACTTTTTGAAGTTAATTTTTAACTTATTTCCCTACATTTTCAAGTTTAAAACACTTGATAGAATTTAATTAAATTTCATAAACCTCGATAAGATTTTAAAAAGCATAAAAGGCATGATTCAAACTTCCTTATCTTGCAAACAATCACCTTCAATAGTATTGAGCATTTAATAATTGTTGAGGAGAAAATATCCATGGGATAAGATGGCACAGAGCTCTAACTATATTGTTGAAGGCTACTCCATAAACAAACCTCATTGTTTAATTGAGAACACTATACATATTGGAGAAATTAGATAGAGCCATTTATTGAATATACAAGTCTTGACTTGTGGGACATCATCGGAGAATGAGACTATCAACCTATTAAAGATGTTATGTATCCAAATATTGCAACTATCTAAGAAAAGAGAGTTGAACCAGCACCTTTAACTATCAAAAGAATCATTCCAAGAAGTAGATGGGTTGCTCAACAAAAGGAGAAAGTCAAGGTAAGGTAAGGCCAAGTATCTGCTCACATGTGCCTTAGTAAAGGTAGAGTATGATAAAATCATCTCGTGTAATACTGCTAAGAAAATTCGGGATAAACTACTTGAGATCCTTTATGAATGAAAAATTCAAGTGAAAGAAAATAATATATTCATGTTTGTTCACAAATATTAATCCTTCGAAATGTTTTCAAGTGAGATTATTGATGACATCGCTATAAGGTTTATGCATACTATAAATCAAATGAAGAGTTTGGGAAAAAGATACACAAATTCTGGGATGGTCAGAAAGATTCTTAGATGTTTGTCCTCGAAATTCTTCCCAAAGTCACAATCATTCAAGAGGTAAAAGACCTCAGAACCTTGAATCTAGATATGCTCATTGGGTCTTTAAAGACTCTTGAGATTGAATTGGAAGCACATGAAGAATCCTCCAAAACTTCCAAGTTAATGTCTCTTAAAGAACACACATAAGAAACCAATCAAGGGAAAGGCTCTGAAGAATAAAAGGCTTTTGAAGATGATTCATAAGACAAGGAGATATCCATGCTGGTGAAGAAGGTGACAAAAGCATAGAAGAACCATCCTAAGAAGGGTAAAAAGCAACTCTTCAGAAAGGAATAACTAAGGTAGACAGTGGAAGTTTCTATTAATGAGGAGAGAAGGTACACTTTATGACGGAAGTTGTCCTAAACTCATAGCCACTAAGAAGAAATTTACTTCGTCCCAGAAAAAAAACAATGATGTTTGTTGTACAACAGAAATACGTCCAACGAGCATCCAACGTGTGCTATACATAAGACGTAATGTGTTCTATATGTATAGCACACAACGTATATAGCACACATTACGTCTTATGTATAGCACACGTTAGATGCTCGTTAGACGTATTTCTGTTGTACGACAAACATTGTTAAAAAAAAAGTCATGCATGGAAGCCACGTTGAGTGAATCTAAAGATGAACAAGAGGGTTTAGGATGTCAAGATGATTCAAAAGATGTGATCAACCTATATACTTCATGGCTAACTAGACTTCAGAAGTTAAGGAAGGTTCAGAAGATAAAGAATCTGAGGCAACTAACTCCCCCTTCTGATCCTTCTTATGAGAACAGTCTGGAATGTATGAGGAGCTCTTAGAAAGCTCACAATCATCCACCTCCCACTTTCTGATTCTGAAAAAAATCTCCAAAACATATCTTCATAAAGTGAATCTCTCAAGGCCGAGAATGAGAAACTTAATGGGTGTGTTTGGAATGATTAAAAATGGAAATGAAATGAATTGAATTGAATTCTAAATCATTTCCATTAAAATCCTCTCAAAATATATGTGATTTAAAAATACACAATTATCAATTACATAAGAATTGCAATTTGATGCCTTGGCATTTTTAGTATAAGTTTCTAATACTTTATCTTAGTTTTATTAGTATTTTGTTCAATTTTAGAGTAATTTAATTAGTTTAGAGTTTAATTTAAATTCTTGGTATGGTTATGTGTTCTTTGGTAGTTTTGGTTCTATTTTGTAGAAGAATTGGAGTTGCATTTGGGAGCTTTGAAGGAACATGGAAAATCATTGCAAAATCTAGAGCTGCAGCAATGTAGAAGCAGAAAGGTGTATAACCCTCTCATGGTGTTTTAACCATACTTGGAGCTATAGATGTTGGATGAGATTGATTTTGGTGTCATTGGAAAGATAACGAAAAGATCTACAACTTTGATGAAGATGCTGAAATCCAATTCTCGCGTCTGGAGCCTCGAAAGTGGCCTGCAAGTTAAGGCTGAAGTGCTGCCAGCCATCCCGGCGCCCAGCGCCCCGCCAGGCCCTCCACCGGGCGCCCAGCGCCCTCCATGCAGCCAAAATTAAGCGCCTAGCGCCCTGCATGACCCAAATGCGGCGCCTAGCGCCCAGGATGGCGCCCCGCGCCCTACAAACAGTATTGAACAACTTCAGGCGCTCAAACAAGGCGCCTTGCGCCCCGAGACAAGCTTCCCGCGCCCGAAGGAATTGGAAACAAAGCACCATAACTAATTTCCAAAATTGTGCTATAATTTAGGATCAATTCAAATGCAAATCTGTTTGATATCTTTTTGAGTTATCTTTAAACTAAAATCCCTTTGTTTTAGGGATAGGAACAATTTGAATTCTAGGACTATCTGGTTATAAATAGGACTAGAATGGAAGCTCAGAATCATCTTGGTTTTTACTTCACTTAGTCCAGTACTCTGTTTTACTCTGTTTTTCAATAAAATCAGTTATTCATTCTTCAAAATGTTTTCTTTCGATTATTATGTTTTGTTTACTTTGATTATGAGCAACTAATTTCTTTGTTAGGGTGAAGGGGATCGTATTACTATGAATTAATTTTATATTTGTGAACCTTTTAATTTTATTAATTCAATTTAAGCAATTACCTTATTTGTATTGTGTTGTTCTGAGATTGGAAAATCACTTTTCAACTTATCTTGGATTTATGTGTTTATTTGGGAAAATAAATTTGTGAATTAGCTTAAGGGAAATTGCCAAAAAGATTAATTTCTAGGAATAAAATTAAGATTTTTGTGAACTTTTGAATCAATATAAATATTTTCTTTTCTTTGAAATGATTTGATCAAGGGATTGACTGATTGTTCATAGAAAAAGTGTTAAATTACCAAGGAATTGGAATTGACAACCTAAGATTCGTTCATTGAATTGAAGCTTTAAAATTTAAAGGCAAGCAATTGTTTTATTAATTTCAGAAAATACGTGAACCCGATTCCCTAATCTTTTATCAATTGAATTTTTTATTAAACTTTTACTGTCTTGTTACATTTAATAGCCTTTTGAATTTAGATTATATGTTCATTCATTACCTTTTATTGGATTCGTCTAATTAGAAATCTACTTTAAGAAATTTTTGCTCGGTTCTTTAATCCTCGTGGGAACGATACCCACTCACCGTGGTTTTTATTACTTGAACGATTCGGTGCACTTGCCGAGATCCTATCACAATTCAATTTATTTTCTTACTTTTTGCATTTCAAACAATAGAGTTGATTTAAAAATCAATTCATTTATCATTTTTATTGATTTCAAACACACTCAGTCTAAAAGAACAAACCTTGGAAAAGGAGAAACAAATTTTTTCTAGAAAACTTTCAGCCATAGAATTTAAGCATTCCGAGAAGAATCAAATGGCTAAATCTGACATTTTTTAACTTTAGAAGACCTCTAAGCTTCTCAAATCAGACCTTGAGAAGATGGAAAATAGATCCAAAATGTTAGATCTGACTTTAGGAGGTTAGAAACCATTTATGGATAACATCAAACTTGGTTTAATAGAAGAGATTGAAGAGAAAACTCCAAATATACCTTAGAAAGTCAAAAAGTAACCTTCATGCATTATCTGACACACCTCAGAAGTTGAACATTTCAAATATAACCTTCAAATACAACCTTTAAATTAATTTTTCTTGATATTTCTAAATATATCTCACATATTCAAAATCCATCTCCGGATGAGAAAGATTCTAAACCTTCTCAGTAGCTTGATAAGTGTATTTTCTATACTTATTCACTGCTACAATGTTACGAAGGGATACACTGCTATATTTATATGAAATAATAGTGTATCCCTTCGTAACATTGTAGCAGTGTTCTCTACATAACACTCCTTCATAACATTGTATTCCTTCATAATTAACCGTCTTCATCTACCTAACAATATTTTTTCGTTAAACTAATAGAAAAGCGACTTGACAGGCAAGTCGCTAGTATATATATAATATTTTGTTTATGTTTGTTGGAAAACAAGACTTGTAGATGAATTTAGGCTGAAATGGAGCAAAGTGACTTAACATGAAGTAATTTGAAGGAAATGCTAACGGGACAGAGAGCGCAATGTGTCTTCCAAAGGGTATTACTTTTTCATCTAAGCTTCAATCGACACAACTCCACTTGGAGATGAAACTAGACATCAAGAGTTTTAGCCTATGTTTGTTTTTGCATTTCAGACACGTTAAATTGCATTGAACGTTGAAATATTTTGTTTGGCTATATACTTTGGTTTTCCATTTAACCGGATTTTGGCAGCAAACCCACGTTCATCTCAAAGCAACTAAAAGTTGCTTTTGTGTTGCGTTTTGAATGTTGCAATAATATTAAATTTTTTCTTCCACCTTTGACCTTCCATAGGATATATCACATTCTCTCTCTCAGTATTATCTCATAGACACAATCACTCTCTCTCTCTCTCATACACACATATAATGTGTTATTTAATAATTAATTTTTATGATTTTTTATTATAAACAAGTGGGACAACCATGAATTTGACAAGCCAAAATAGCATTTCTCACTTCTTTTTTAAGAGAAAAATTGATGCTTATTTGGTAGAAATTTTTTTTTTAAAAAAAATTTAGGAGTAGCAGTCACTTGATTGGTCTTCTAAAAAGGGAATTCACATCAAGTAATATGTTTCTAAGTATTCCTTTGTCTATGTATCATAGAGTGTAAAGATAAACCAGAGATAGAGAGAAAGAGAGACCTATTGATAGAATAGGTAGACACATAATACAAAGGAAATGGAGCATTCAGTAGCTCCTACTCTCCTAGCCAAATTCCAAAATCAAGCCTACCTCTAATTCACTCAGCTACTACTATATATATCCATCCTATAACAGAATTTTTAATCCCCTCCCTTCACTCCCTCTAACTTGCCAACTAGGCAAAGTTAATTACAAAACTCACTCATGCCTTGCATACCTCTCTCTCCCCCACATAATTCCCAATTACAATTAACTCTTGCACTTATAAAATTGGATCTCTATCAATACTCCCTCCCTAAAAGAATCAACTTATCCTCAAGGTGATGTGTGGAAAACGAGAACCATAGTATTGAAGAGGGTTTTCCTCCTAGGTCCCAAATCTTGCAGAAAGAAGAAGAAATCATGGTTGTAGCATATGAATATCCACCCAGGTCCCATAGCTCGAAACCTAGTGGTCTAGTTGTGGGAATCATGAAGTATGATGAAATCCCAATTTCCTCCCTATCTGATTCCTCCCACCATCACCTAGCTTCATTTCTTGTGTCCTTAAGCAATGGGTCAACTCCAGCTGACCCCACTTCCCTTCCCAAGTCACAGGGATACAAGATTCAAAGAGGGAAAATAAATGCTGCTCAAATAACCCAAAATTGCATCCCAACAGGTTCCGACCAATTGTTCTACAATTAAACACTTTTACCAAATTTGCTTGCAGCTCCAAACTCATTCAGTTACAAGGTGAAGACTTAATTCCGTAGTTGGCCATCACTTGTCTGACACCATGGTGCATGAAGATTAATTTCTTACTCAATTTTTCAAAGTCATGAATACCGTGAGATAGGACAAAACCATTTTCCCTACTTGCCTTAAAAAGCATTTTTCACATGTTGTGCTATAAGTATCCTTGAGAAGCATATGAGACATTAACTCGAAGTCTCACTGTAGCTTTCGACCTACCTCCTCCATATGAGAAATACAAATATGGATTTGCCCAGGAAGGTGGAGTTACCAAGCTTTGGTAGAGCCCAATCTGGACATAAGATTTTCCTTCATTAGCAATAGTATTTCTACTCTCTTCCATTTTAAACCAAGCCTGGCCAACTGAATTGATACCAAGATATAACATTTCTTTTAATTTGTTTCTCTTGCTAAAACTTCTAAATAATAATTAATTTGGGCTTGGCCCATTTCCCTCCCCTAAGAATTTCATTCAACTATTCTCCAAACCTTCTCTCCCCTTAAATGGGCTTGACCCATTGGGTCAAAAAACATACTCATTCCCTTACAAACCCTACTAAATCTTACCACTATCTTCACTTCCATTTGTTGCACAGTCATGAAGCTTCCTATGAAGAGGGACGCTGCTACTGCTTCCCCCACCTGCACTTCTGATTGATTCGCCAACGGGGGTGCCGGTCGCAGCACCCGTGTTTTGGTTAGTTAGTTTCATTTCGTGCTCTAGCAGCGCATGCATGGTTCTTTTCCTTTTCACTAATGCACTCACGAGACTTCTACTGAGCTGAAATGGTGTTGCTGCTCCTGTCTTCTGTAACTCCGACCGGATCGCCACCGTCGTCGGCAGCTCATCGATCGTGGAGCATGTATCAGAGTCGAGAAGTTCTGCAAAACTCTTCGCCAACACGTGCAGAACCCACAACTCCTTCACTATTGATGTCTCTTTCCCTTCTGTCGCCGCCGGTGAAGACCAAGGATCTGGTGGTTCAGGTTGCGGTTGCAGACCCTTCATCCATCTTGAAACCCAAATCTCATTTACTTTCTCCTTCCCATTTTTCTGCCTCTTCTTTCCCAAATCGGATTCCACACAAACTACTCCTTCAGGTGATCCTGGCAACATAAACGTGATTCTCATGCTCGAGTGTTTGTACCCACAAATAGTATGCGTCTTTGTCGTCTCCTTCGATGAAATCTTTTTTGGTGGCTTGGGCGGCAGTGGCGGTGCTAGTGGTTCATAACTGTCGCCTCTCTCTCCGTTGTTGTTGAAGTCGATGTCCATTTCGACACTGTCACCGTCGTCTTCTTCCCGCATGCTGGCAAAAAATGCACGAACATTAGGAGCCCAATCCACCATGGATGACCTGCCCCGTCTCCACCACCGGGCTTCATCATTCTCCCAAACTAGGAGTCGACTGCGCCGAAGGTATCGTCGGTACTCCTTGAGTAGACGCGTCACCTCTACTATCTTCTTCTCCACATCCTCTACTCGATTCTCCATCGTTGCTCTCAAAACTCCCAAGAAAGTGCTACTGATACCAAATGATATAGTGCAAAAATAAACCAAAGATAGAGAGTAAGAGAGACCTATCGATAGAATAGGTAGACACAAAATACAAAGGAAATGGAGCACTCATCAGCTCCTACTCTCCTAGCCAAATTCCAAAATCAAGCCTACCTCTAATTCACTCAGCTACTATTATATATATCCATCCTATAACAGAATCTGTAATTCCCTCCCTTCACTCCCTCTAACTTGCCAACTAGGCAAAGTTAGTTACAAAACTCACTCATGCCTTGCATGCCTCTCTCTCCCCACATAATTCCCAATTACAATTAACTCTTCCACTAATAAAATTGCATATCTATCAGTGTACTTGATTGGATGTTTGTTATGTAAATTAATGATTAGAATAGGTTAATGGATGTTCCTAAATCTATTTGAAAGGAGGTAGCTAGGTAATAGAATGTTTCGTTGCCTAAAATCGGTAACCCAAGAAGGAGAATAAGGGCTGGAAATAAAAATTAGTTGCATGGGGGAAAAGGGACCATGTAGCTCTTTTTTTTTTTTTAATTGATCAAACTATAACAAATCATTTTCTTTTTCTAATTTGTGTGCACGTTATTTTGAGTTGTTATTTGGTAAAATTATTAGAGAAACAGACCCCCTCCGTGTTTTAACATTATGTTGAGGCAAAATTTACATCAAACCAAATATCAATAATCATAATTGGAAAAGAAGGATAAATATTTCTATGATGCATGCTTAAGGGTCAATAATTCAGAGGGAGAAATTTTTTAAAATTCAAAATTTCACATGCATATCATATTAAATATCTGTTTTTTTTATCCTTTGATAATGAATGAAGTGGAATATTGCTATGACACTCTCATAAATATTATCTTAGGTCAAAAAATAATAACTTGTGCTAAAATAGAATATATTTCATTGTCATCTAATTATGCTTAAGAAAGATAACTCTCTAAAGAAAGACAATAAGGTTTTAAAAACTCAGAATACGAAAGAACTCACTTTAGAAAGTTATTTTCCTAAAAGAATTAGTCTCAAGGTTCTAAACCTATGAAGAAAAGTTCTTTCAACTAGTTTAGCAATATACTTATCCAAAGTTTGATTTGTTATCATATAAAAGTAGCAGATTGTTAGCTCCAGAGCCTTTTAGAAATTTAAAGAAAGTAATTTTCTCCAAGGCATAAGATTTTGAGTGATAAAAAATCCAAACTTAGAAAAATATTTTGTTTGGATATTCTAATGATTTGTTGAATGATGCTAGCTAGTTACAACATAACACACAATGATAAGCTGAAATGGCCAGTTGAAAAATCAATTCTTATATAAATCATGAGCAATCATGAACTATAACATCTCAATAAAAGTGAGAATATACGAATTGGTAACCAAAAAATGTTTATAGGAAATCTAAACACTTCATACAACTCATGTCAACATGAGAAGCAACCAAAGAACATATTCAAAATCAGTATGTAAAAATCTAAATCAATGCGAAGTATATTATATATATTGGGTGCATATTCAAGGCCTTGAACCAAAAGATAGCTTCAGAATGAGAGTAAGTTTTGTGATAGGAGCAACTTAATAAGGATAAATACTTATTTTATTCTAACTTTTAATTGTAAGTGTTTTATAACATATTCATTCATTCAACTTTTAAAATGAGTCAAGAAAAAATTAGCTTGCAAAGACTAGTTAAAGATTTTTGAAAATATATGTAGTAGAAAAATAAATTTACACAATAAAAGTGTTTGAGAAGACTACAAAGAATTGGATGTGAGCATGGTATACAAATACCTTTGAGATATTGTAAGGGAGAAAACTAAAGCCTTGATGATTAATGAGACTAATGGTTATATAGCCTCTCAAACAAATGAGCAACAGTCACTAAATGAGGAAAAGGAGTTGGTTACAGAGAAATGACAGATGTCAGGTGATCCACCAATTCATGAAATAAGACGGAGCAAGAGGGAAATAATTAATAATCAGAGGGAAAGAATTAATAATCAGAGGCTGGTTGACTTTTGGGCCTAACGAACTTGTGGTAAATCCTTCTCTCTCTCTCTCTCTTTCTTCCTTTCTCTGAGATTCTCTGCTACCCTCTGTCATCCTCTAAACCTTTCTGCACCTTACCTTTCTCTACCAGGAACTTGCTGACTCTGTGGAAAGCTACTCGGAATATTATCCCTAAGCCTCCTCCGTTAATTACTCCTCCGTTATTTGGCTATTACCTTTAGATGCTATTTCCTTCTTTGTACTGTTTTATTGAGATACTGTGGACCACTTGCTGATTTCGTACTTGTATTTCCTTTTATTACTCTATATAAAAATCCAGCTACATTATACCCTTCCATTTGGTGCTTTCATTAGCCATGTCAGTCGCCGATAACACAAGGATGAAAGGGATGGAAGCTGACATAAAAAAATTATTCCAGTTGTTAGAAGACTCAGCGGAGGAACAACGACTTGAACGGGCTCGAGCAACTGAGGCTACTGATCTGAAAATTGATGCTATTCAGACCTCCATTGCTCAACTCCTTCGAAGAAGTCGCTCTCCTTCCCATGAGCGCCAGCATGGTTCGAACTCAGGGAATGCTCATGGCCAACAACCCCAAGCTCCACATCGAAGGGTTAACTTTGGTTTGCCTAAGTTCGATGGCTCTGACGCCCTTGGCTGGATATTCTCCGTGGACCAGTACTTCAAATTTTTTCGTATTCCGGAGGAAGAGCAGATCGGAATTGCAGCGATCCACATGACAGGGATGGCGATTCCTTGGTTCCAGATGTCTCAACGTTCTGTTCCATTTCATTCTTGGACGCATCTGAAGAGAGCCATTGAAATTGAATTCGGTCCTTCCATGTTCGAGACGCCACGCGAACTTTTATTTAAACTCCAGCAGACCGGATCAGTGACGGAGTATTATGCCGAATTTGTTGCCCTTGCCAACCGCACCAACATCGAACCTCCCGACGCTCTACGTGATTGTTTTATCAGTGGCCTAAAGCCTGATGTGAAGCGCGAGGTTAAGGCTCAATGCCCCCTTCGCTGATGAGGGCTGTGAGCTTAGCACGGCTCTACGAAGACAAATTTGCCTCACCCGCGAAAATATCCCAAGGCCCTGCCAATCCTCGTCCACAATTTCCGACACCAAACCAACCCCCATTCCACAGACCACCACCCAGAACCACCTTGCCCCCTTTATTACCTACACCCACCCAACGCAACTTACCCTTTACTAACCGTAACCCCGTGAAGAGACTCACCTCAGCTGAAATTCAGGCCAGGCGTGAGAAAGGTCTGTGTTACTAGTGCGATGAGAGGTTCTCACCAGGCCATAAATGTCCGAATAAGCATTTGATGTTGTATCAGTTAGAGGAGGAGTAAGAGGAGAGTGCTCAGGTCCCTATTACAGATAATACTTTGGAGACTGAGACGCTGCCACAGCTTGACAATCAGGTGCTTGATCATCACCTATCTTACAATGCTATGAATGACACTTCTGGTCCAGCAACCATTCGTATCAAGGCATTCATCAATGGAGTGGAGGTCCATGCGCTAATTGATGGTGGGAGCTCAGATAGTTTTATTCAACCACGAATAGCCCAGTTTTTGAACCTACCGGTCCAACCAGCTCCAGGATTCCGGGTTATGGTGGGGAACTTTGATATGATGACAGTGGAAGGGTGCATTCCCACCTTAGAAGTCACTATGCAGGGATACAAGGTGCACATTCCTGAGGTTTATGTGCTTCATGTGGTGGGAGGTGATTTAGTTATTGGTACTACATGGCTCAAAACACTTAAGGCTCACATCGTTGACTACGATTCATCCTTTATTCATTTTTTACATGGAGGACAATTTGTGACAGTATTTGGGGAAAACTCCATTACTCCATCTCAGGCTCAATTTCACCACATCAAGCGGATGGTCCACACGGACGCTATTGCTGAGGCTTTTACCATCCAGATTCATGAAACAGAGCTAGAAAAAGCCTCATCTCCCCTACTCTTGCCCGATGACATGGAACCGGAAATGGCAGCATTACTTCATACCTATACCGCAGTATTTGACCAGCCAGCAGGCTTGCCACCACAACGGGATCATGATCACAACATTCCTCTCATTCAAGGAGCCACACTAGTGAAAGTTCGACCCTATAGGTATTCTCACAGCCAAAAGGCCCAAATTGAGCTCATGGTGCAGCAAATGCTTGAGGAAGGCATCATACAACCTAGTAAGAGTCCTTTTTCGTCCCCCATTTTGCTGGTTAAAAAGAAAGATGGAACTTGGAGTTTTTGTACTGATTATAGGGCCTTGAATAACATTACTATTAAAGACAGTTTCCCAATTCCTACTGTGGACGAACTTCTTGATGAATTGTTTGGTGCGAGTGTATTTTCCAAATTGGATTTAAGGTCTGGTTATCACCAAATCTTGGTCAAACCAGAGGATAGGAACAAGACAACATTTAGGACCCATCAAGGACACTATGAATGGCTCGTAATGCCATTCGGGTTAACTAATGCGCCTGCTACATTTCAGGGCCTGATGAATGATGTTTTTCGGCCTTACTTAAAAAAGTTCGTTTTAGTATTTTTTGATGACATTCTGGTTTATAGTCCCTCTTGGCACTCCCACCTTTTACACCTCAAGACAGTGCTGCAAGTATTGCAGCGAGAAACCTTATTTGCCAAGCTTTCCAAATGCTTATTTGGGACTGCCGAGATCGATTATTTGCGTCATACCATCTCGGGCAATGGGGTTCACATGGAGAAAGAGAAAGTGCAAGCAATTAAGGACTGGCAACAGCCGCATAATTTGAAGCAACTTCATGGTTTTCTCGGCCTTACGGGCTATTACAGACGCTTCATCAAGGGTTATGCTTCAATAGCTGCACCTTTCACTGATTTATTAAAAAAGGATAGCTTCCATTGGGGTGATCAGGCTGTGCATGCTTTCCAGCAGCTTAAGGCTGCCATTTCTTCTCAACATGTGCTTGCATTACCTAATTTCCAATTGCCCTTTGAAATTGAGTGTGATGATTCAGGGGTTGGCATTGGAGCGGTCTTGTCCCAAGGGAAACACCAGATCGCTTACTTCTCCAAAAAGTTATCACCTATGATGCAGCGACAATCAACCTACACCAGAGAATTTTATGCCATCACGGAAGCCATTGCCAAGTTTCGCCATTACTTGCTTGGAAAAAAATTCATTATTAAGACAGATCAGCAGAGTTTGAAATCCTTGTTAGCGCAGAATTTGCACACACCCGAACAACAGCGATGGTTGCATAAGTTGTTAGGGTATGATTTTGAAATTCAGTACAAACCGGGTAAAGAGAATGTTGCAGCTGATGCTCTTTCTCGAAGCTTCTTTGCTGCTTGGTCTTCTCCGACGTTGGATTGGCTGCCAACCTTAAAATCAAATATTGAGAAGGATGAACACTTGAAGTCAATTCTGCAGCAATGCATCAATAACACCTTTCAGGACAGCAGATATAGCTATAAAAATGGGCTGCTATTGTGGAAAAATAGGGTGGTGATTCCCTTTAATAGCAGTTTGATTAGCACCATCTTAAAAGAATATCATGACAACCCTATTGGGGGACACTCGGGCATTGCTAAGACGGTAGAGCGGATTTGCTCCAACTTCTATTGGCCGAATATGCAGAAGGAGATTAGGCATTATGTCATGTGTTGTACTATGTGTCAGCAAGCTAAAGTCGAGACCAAGTTGCCTGCAGGCTTGCTACGGTCGTTGCCAATACCGTCCCAGATATGGGAGGACATTTGTATGGATTTCATCACATCATTGCCACCAACACAAGGATACTCTGTTATTATGGTAGTCATTAATAGACTAACCATGTTTGCTCATTTTGTGCCCTTAAAGCATGACTTTAACAGCCACAATGTTGCTGAGGTATTCGTGAAGAACATTGTGAAATTGCATGGCTTTTCTAAATCAATTGTCTCCGATAGGGACAAGGTTTTCATTAGTAGGTTCTGGCAGCAGTTATTCAAATTGCAAGGCACAACTTTAGCAATGAGTTCGGCATATCACCCGGAGACTGATGGTCAAAGTGAAGTATTGAACAAAACTCTAGAGATGTACTTAAAATGCTTTTGTTTTGATAATCCAAAAAAATGGCTGGAGATGCTTCCCTGGGCTCAGTACTGGTACAACACATCACACCACAGCAACATTAAAATGTCTCCCTATAAGGCATTATATGGGCGGGAAGCACCCTCAATTGTCCGATATGAATTGTCTCCTCTGGATGAGCCATCCTTGCAGGAGATGTTGATAGCAAGGGATAAAGTATTAGGAGAACTTCGCAGCAATATGGAAATCTCAGCAATTTATGAAGGCATATGCTGACCGATATCGGAGGGATATGGAATTAGAAGAAGGTGATCTAGTCTTGGTGAAACTCCAGCCTTACAGACAGCATTCAGTGGCCCTGCGGAAGAATCAGAAACTGGGGATGAAGTACTTTGGTCCATTCAAAATCAGTAAGAAACTGATCCCGGTAGCTTACAGACTTGAGTTACCTGCAGAGGCTAGAATTCACAATGTGTTCTACGTTTCGGTGTTAAAGAAATTTAGAGGCGAGCAACACAACCAGTACTTACCGCTTCCCTTGCAAACCTCAGAATTGGGACCAATTTTACAACCTGTAGCAGTCCTGGATCAACGTACAATTATGCATAATGACAATGAACTCCAGCAAGTGCAAGTGCAGTGGGGACACGGATCTGCAGCTGAAGTCACTTGGGAATTGGCTGCCGATTTCTACAAAGGACACCCGCAGTTCAACCTTGAGGGCAAGGTTGGAGTTAATGGGGAGGGTAATGTAAGGGAGAAAAACTAAAGCCTTGATGATTAATGAGACTCATGGTGATATAGCCTCTCAAACAAATGAGCAACGATCACTAAATGAGGAAAAGGAGTTGGTTACAGAGAAAGGACAGATGTCAGGTGATCCACCAATTCAGGAAATAAGATGGAGCAAGAGGGAAAGAATTAATAATCAGAGGCTGGTGGACTTTTGGGCCTAACGAACTTGTGGTAAATCCTTCTCTCTCTCTCTTTCTTCCTTTCTCTGAGATTCTCTGCTACCCTCTGTCATCCTCTGAAACTTTCTGCACCTTACCTTTCTCTACCAGGAACTTGCTGACTCTGTGGAAAGCTACTTGAAATATTATCCCTAAGCCTGCTTCGTTAATTACTCCTCCGTTATTTGGCTATTACCTTTAGATGATATTTCCTTCTTTGTACTATTTTATTGAGATACTGTGGACCACTTGTTGATTTCATACTTGTATTTCATTTTATTACTCTATATAAAAATCCAGCTGCACTATACCCTTCCAGATATTTCCCATCTCTTATGTTTTTAATCTTTTGAGTTTATTTGCTTTGATTTGAATTCATTAAGTATAAATTGTTTCTAAAACCTATACCCTTCAAAAGACATTTTTTAAAGTTATTTTCTAACTTATTCTGCATCTTCATGTTTACTACATTTGATCAATGTTGTTTAAATTTATGAAATCTCAATAAGTTTTTTTTTAAAAATGATATATATTCAACCTCTTTTCATGCCAATCTTCACTTTCAACATTCATCATGCTAAAGTGATAGGTGGAAAAAAGATATAACAAATTTATAGATGTTATCCAAACATTTTTCTTCTAGAAATAACTTGAAAATCAAATCATTTAATACCAAATCATAAATCATTTTCTAATTTTAAGCATTCAAAACATTACCTTCATATGTAAATGCGGGAGGATCCACGGTTGCCAACATCCCTTTTAGTTGCTCACTTTCAAATAGAATATTGTTCAAGCTTTCCTCATCATATGAACTTTGTTTCTTAGGCGACATCAATGAGAATTTATCCGAGAAATCTTGATTGAAAACATTCCCAAAATCTGTCCCATTACCGTTATGACTGTCATCAATAAAGCAATAATTCTCTATGTACACTAAAAATATTTATTTTCATGTACTTTATACGTACATAGGTAAGTAAGTAACTAACTAATTAAGTTTTTTTTTTCTTCTTCTTCTTCTCTATCTTTTAGTGGGAGTAAGCCCAATATATGTATTGTTCAAATACAAAGAACAATTCTCTCAATAAAGTGAGGGTTGGTTTGGAGGAGCTCTTGTGATTTTCTTCAATTGATTTTATCATATAAAATTTTTTGAATAAGTGAAAATTATTTTAGAATTGGGAGTAAAATTAATTTATAATTGGATACAAATCTTAAAAGATCTTTCTTATTTATTTTAAGGGAGTGACTATTGTCACACCCCTAAGTCTATATTGGCATACCCTATTAATGAAATTTTTAAGTAATGTTCCAAATTCATCCTCCATCAATATAATAGTAGTTTTAATATTTTGTATATCATCATAACTATTTATTTTTATACTATGATAGTATGTTGTTTTTTATTAGTATAAATCAAATATTTTATTATAAAAATAATATAATTGAATATTTTAAAATAATAAATAAAATAAAAATGATTAATATATATATATACATATATTTATATAAAAGAAAAGATAGTAAAATAATAAAAAATTATAAGTCATAAAAATTAACATCAATTAAATTTTTTAAAAAATAAACTAACTCTATATATACTAAAAATAATTTTAAACATATATTCAAATAAT
This sequence comes from Aeschynomene evenia, assembly GCA_013621005.1. Classification (NCBI taxonomy): domain Eukaryota; kingdom Viridiplantae; phylum Streptophyta; class Magnoliopsida; order Fabales; family Fabaceae; genus Aeschynomene; species Aeschynomene evenia. The sequence continues at coordinate 21,514,056 of CM024265.1, read as the reverse complement.
GAACTATTGTTTTGCTACAATATTCTTTATATATTAAATAAAATATTTTTATAATTAAAATAAATATATAATTATATAAAATAATATATAAATTCAATAATTTTTTCTCTTTTAACTCTTAGATCAATTTTATAAACTACTCAACGAAAGGAGTTTTTTTATATGAAACTAATAAATATTAAAAGAAAAAAAATATTTTTGTTATTTATTTTGATTTTATTATATTTATTTTTCAAGCATCATTGGTAGAAAGTTTTGATGCTCATATTTTAACTTTAATCTTTTTCAATTTTTTACTACTATATTATTATTATTTTCATTTTTTCATGTTTTCCTTTCAATATTTTATCATATAGTTCAATATTTATAAGTTTTTAAGCATAACTTTCAAATCATAATTTAAAATAAATATTAAATTTAAAAATTTATTTTTTAATATTTAAGTTTAATTAGAAAAAAGATATATAATCGTAGTATGCGATTTAATAATGAGTTTAAGTTATTTATTAGTTAAGAATAATATTATAGAAATATTAAATAAAGAGTCACTAAAATGGTGTGACAATAGATATTAGAGTATGGCAATAGCTAGCCACTCTCTTATTTTAAACATTTATTTTTCATTATTAGAAAGATGCTATACTTTTTAATTTCTAGTGATTCTGCTTTTGCTAAAAAACAATCATGCAAACATGTCAAAAAAAACAAAACAAAAAATATTTTTCAATAAAAAGAACATTTGGTTTAGAAAACAAATTATTGGTGCACAATAAAAAACCAGTCAAAATAGTCAATAAATAGTGTACAACGAATAATATGTAATATGCACAACGTATATCACATATTATACATAACATAAATAACACGTTATGCACAACATATATCACATGTGGTATGTTATATATCACATGTGGTATGTTATATATAACATGTCATATTTGTTATGCACATTATATAATATATGTTGTGCATATTATATTGATTGTTTTGACTGTTTTTTTACCGTGCATATAGCAATGCTCATTGAAGCTAACACTTACTATCAAGGGAAGAAAATCTTCTCTTCTTGTTATACTCTGATAAGTCCAAGGCTGAAATTTTGCGATTGATAAGTTCAACAATATTAGGGTTCTTAAGAGCCTCTTCAAAGAAGTTGACCAAATTGTTTTGTCTCTTCTCCATGTCATCCAATCGCTTAAGTAGATCTTTCAAACTGAGCTTTGCAACTGAACAATTTTGTTTAGAGCTACCAATTTGGGACTCAATATCAATTTTCTCATTTTTCAATTTCTCTATTTGTTCCTCTAGTGTTGCCCTCTCAGGATCTATGAGTGAACTTGGGGAATTATTATTTTGATTATGGGAAGCCGGCTTCTTGCGATGAATGTTCTTCAGAAGATGTATTTTGTCCCTCACAAAATTATCATTACAAAACTCCCACCTCTCTTCATTTACTTTTCGAAATCCCTGGACAATGGAATATTCAACTCAATTATTACTCATCAGTAGTAGTGACAGATTAAGGAAATTTACGTGATGGGGGCAAGAGTAACATACATTTATAACAAAAAGCTAAGGTTCACATGATTTTTATCGCATGATGGGGGCAAATATAAAAAAAATAGGTTCACATAATATCAACACATTAACTTTTATCGTGTAAAAAAAAACATAATTTTTATATTAGGGTGGTTCAAACATTATAAAATATTAGGGAAAAAAATATGGATGATACTACATGTATAATGACTAATCAGTCAAACAATTAACTAATCACTAATAAGCATTCTATATAAGTAATTTATGATATTTAGTGTGTACAATCTGTAGTTCTTAGTATGTGTAATTTGTAGAACTTAATCTGTAGTTCTTAGTTCTCATTCAACAATCCAACCCACTTCAGAATAATGCCCTTCTGCTCAAATGGTGGTGGAGGTTCTTAGACGAAAATATGCCGCTTTTGAAGAGAGTGGTGATTTCGAATCACAAATTGAACCCTGAAAAGTTAGTGGCTGAGCAGAGAAACAGATTACTGAGTGGTCCATGGAAGGATATAATGAATATAGAGAGCGATAAGGCTGGAATTGCTGACATTATCAAGAATGGAATCTCGAGAAAATTGGAGATGGGGCAAGGACGCAATTCTGGTTGGATGTGTGGATAGGTGATCAAACCCTTAAACAAAAATTCTCATGGCTCTTTGATCTATCAGCACAACAGTCTCACAACATCATTGATATGGGTATTTGGAACGGTGAGGCTTGGGAATGGGCTCTTGATTGGAAGCGCTTCCTGCTAAATTGGGAAGCAGGTTCGGTTGAGGAGTTGATGGCTAACTTGAACCAAGTGCAGCTGTCTAGAGGATGTGAGGATAAATTCACTTGGAGGTTTGAACCAAGTAAAGGTTTCTCTGTCAAATTATTCACTAGGCAGGCTGTGATGGCTTGCGTAAGTGGCGTTGAGGTGGAGGTGGATCACAGAGAAGCTTGCAAGATCTGGAAGGGTTTGGCACCGCCAAGGGCTGAAATTACCATTTGGTTTGTCCATCTCCAGCGACTAAATACAAGAGAAAGACTATGTAGATTGGGTTTGATTTCACCAATTGAAGCAATATGCCCCCTCTGTAGTAGTGAAGTTGAATCAGGAACCATTTTTTCTTTACTTGTTTACAATCTTGGAAAATTTGGATGAGCTTGATTAATTGGTGGGGGTTATCAATATGCCTCCATCTAGAGCCTATTGGATTTTTCAAAGAATGGTCGAATATGGCTTTCCAAGGTCTAGAGCTGAAACTGTGGACGACAATGTATTATGTCGTGGTGTGGAATCTTTCGAAGGTAAGGAATAGGGTGATTTTTCAAGGTGCCTCAGTTGATTGGAATTTCGAATTATTAAATATGAAGTTGGCATAAGGGTGGTGGGTCAAAGCTTGGCAACCGAATGTTCCATTCACCCAGAATTTTATCTTATCCAACATTGATTTATGGCGAGCTTGGATGAGGCATAACTCTGCGCTTAAAGGGAGAACATGGACTAGGTGTGCTCGTGCAGTCTGGTGGCTAGTCGATATCGTATTCTTGCATATTGTGGTTGATGTATCCAAAGATATATGTTATAGTTGATGTGGGTTGGGTTGTTGAATGAGATCAAATGGGTGTACACTGTAATTGGGGTTTGGAGGCTGGTATCACAGACTTTACCATTTATACTATTGGTTGGTTTAGCACTCTTTTCCTCTTGTTGTGTTAGAGGTTTTTAATGAGGCTATGCCAACCAAGACAAACCATGAGCTCTCTTTGCTTTGACCTCATGTGTGAAGTATTGGAAAAAAAAAAGATACATTGCCAAAAAGAAATTACATCCCATTAACTTCCTACACCTGCCCGAGTTACACAGCCTCGCCAGCAATAGTAAGAACAACAATACATACTCCAATTTTGCTAGAGATTGCACACGACTGCACTCTCTCATCAAAAGAAAGGAAATGGTTACTTGAACCAGATCATCAAAGAGCAGGAATGGTTATCTGCTACTGCTCCCCCTCTCCATAGCAAGGATACAATTAAGCTTTCAACAACTCATTCTCTACTACCTATTTATTAATCCAGTACAACACCTGTCCTTTAGCCTCGACTGCAGATATTTGTTTATTATAAAAAATACTCTTGTTTCTAGCAGACCACACCACCCAAACCACAGGAAAAAACGCAATTGTCCAAATTCGCCTCCCATTCTTCCTAATTGGACCACCCAACCAAGCAGTAAAGCATTCATGGGCACATCTAGGCCATGCCCTATAGACCCCATTATTTTCCAACAAAAAATACCAAAGACACCATGAAAATTTGCAGTGAAAGAATAAGTTATTAACACTTTCAGGCTCTTCACCACATAGCACACACAATTCAAGATTTGGCAGAAGAACACCAATCTTACAAAGTTTGGATCTGATATTTAACTTTTCAAGAACAACAAGTCAAGTAAGAATCTCCACCCTTGGAGATACCAAACCCCTCCAAACAGATTTACCATGATTATGTATCCCTCTCTTCAAGGCCATATCGTCCTCCCTTCCTACTATAGAAATGAAGGAACTGACTGTGTAAACACTATTTTTCTCATATATACTTCCACACTCTTTTATCCCTCAAATCCTTTTGTAAAACAATCCCCCCAATAAAAATTTCAAATTCTCAACCATTCCTTTATCATGTTCCCTCAGTTCTCTTGAGCAATTAAAACTCCATGTCCACACAAGACCATCCTACACACCAAAGTCAGCAATATGCCTATTTTTCTATGTCGAGATGCGATAAAGTTTGCTAAATAAGGACTTCAATCTCCCTTCCTCTAACCATTGATCTTCCCAAAATAATGTCTTTGCACCCTCCTCAAGGCCATATTTAATCCCCTTGGAAAATGGTTTTGTTAACTCAGTCTTAGAATATCCTAACTTTGTAATTTCTGCCCATACACCTCCATAGGAATTTCTCTCTACCTGTGAAAACAGATCCAGATCCCCCCTCAACCTACGACATGAGCACACTATCCTCTTCCATAACGGGCACTCCTCCTTCGAAAATCTCCACCATCATTTAAAAAATAGCCCCAATTTTTTCAGTTCCAAGTCCCCTACACTAAGTCCCCTTTGTGCTTTGGGCTTTTGGATCACATCCCATCTAACTTATGGTAATCCATGTTCCCACAATACTATTGTTCCAGAAAAATTTTTCTTGTAGGGACGTTATCCGCTTCACCACTTCCTTTGACATCCTAAAGACGCTCAAATAGTACATTGGGATGCTATTGAGCACTGACTTGATCAAAACTAATCTCCCCGCTTTCGACAGAAGCTTACCCTTCCACCCCTTGAGCCTAAACTCAATTTTCTTGATCACCGGTTGCCAAGTCGAGACCCTATTCGGGTTCGCACCCAATGAAATGCCTACATAATTGACTGGAAAATCCACCCTCCCACATCCCAGCAAATCGCAAGCCTCCTCCGCTTCTTGGTTATGATAATTAAGCGCGATAATAGCCGATTTATCATAATTGATAGTCAACCCTGATTTAAAAACTCAAACCCGTCCAAAAGATGCCTAAAATTCAGCACTATCGCTAAGTCATTCGGACAGAAAAGGATAGTATCATCCGTAAATTGTAAATGGGATAGCAGAACTTTATCCCTTCCAACCAATAAAGACCTCAATTTCCCTTTTAATTGTAGTCTAACCACTATCTTATTGAAAACTACAGCAACCAGAACAAATAAGAACGGGGATAGTGGATCCCCTTGCCTAAGACCCTTTTCCAACTTAAAAGGTTCTGTCGGCACACTATTTACTAAAACCGACATTGACGCCGTTGTGATACAACATCTAACCCAAGACCTCCATTTTTCTCCAAAACCCATTTTTCCAATGACACAATCAATAAAGCTTTACCTTATACTATCATAAGCTTTCCTGAAGTCTAGCTTAATCACGAAGGCTGGAATTTTCCTCTTCTTTACCCAGTGAACAGCTTCGCATGCAATCAATGCACCATCCACAATCTTCCTCCCCTCCACAAAGGCACTTTGAGTTTCACCAACAAGCCTTGACATAAAAGGCTATAGTCTGTTGGTCATAATTTTTCGAGATTACTTTGTATACACACCCCACCAGCGTAGGTCACTTATGTTGGACGAGCCACTTTCTTCAATATCAATGCAACCTAAGTACGATTGGCTCCACTTGGGAGCTTGCCACTCACAAAAAAATCCTCCACTGTCGCACAAAATTCATTCCCAACCTTACCCCAGAACTTCCTAATGAAATTTAAATTAAAGTCGTCCGAGCCCGGAGCCTTTGAAGGATCGCACCCCCACACGACCTCCTTTATTTCCTCTTTGGAGGGAACAACTTCAATGGTGTCAGCTTTAACACGTGATATCTGTTCCACCAGTATTCTATCAAACCTCATCTTCAAGAAGTTCACTTATGAATATAAGTTTTTAAAATGACTCCTTATGCCCCTCATAACTCCTTTGGGCCCTGTGAAGGATTTCTCCCCTATTTGAATAAAATTCAGCATCTTTCTCTTTTTCCTCGAAGAGGCCACAATATGGAAGAATCTTGTGTTTCTATCTCCCTTCAAGGCATAGTTGGTTCTTGACAATTGCCTCTGATACTCCTCCTTCTTCGCATACTAGGTCTCTAACTCCTCCCTCAACAATGCCCTCCTAGCCGTCAGCTCTACATTTACCGCATTCTCCAATAACACATCAATTTTCTTCAGTTCTGTCTCAATAGCATCAATATTACAGTCAATTTCATTAAAAGTTTCCCGGTTCCAATTACGAATCAGCATTTTTAGAGCTTTTAACTTCTCCAGAAACCCCCGATGCTCTATCTTATCCCATTCCAAGCATACAAACAGAATAAACCTCCCATATTAAACCATGCATCCAGAGACCGAAAAGGTTTTGGGCCCCAATTGATTTCCTCATTATCCACCAAGATATGACAATGATCTGATAGTGCTCTACTAAGTCCCTTGATCTTTAAGTCCTTGAACTGAACTAGTCACTCACCATCCACAAACACTCTGTCGATCTTACTACTAGAATTTCCCCCTACCCAGGTGTATTTTCTGTCCACCAAAGGCATCTCCACTAGCTCCATATTCTCAACTCATTCATTGAATTCTCAACTACTAGTTGGTAGAGAGGAACAACCCCTTCTATCAGACTTGTTTAAGATCTCATTAAAATCCCCTCATAAAGACAGTAGGTACTCCACATTGCTCCTTGAACCTCGCCAATTCTCCCCAACACATGTTTTTCTCCTCCCTCGAATGAGGGCCATAAACCACCACCACTGCACACTTGAATTTCTTTTCATGTAACTCCCCCACCCACGCCACCTGCCTGACACCTTTATAACAACTACTCTTAACCCAAACTATCCCATCCCACATACACACTATACCTCTTTCTGACCCAGTCGCCGGAACAGACTCCCAGCTAATCCCCTGCTCCCCTAAAAGGACTCCACCAGACTAGCATTAATAACCTCTTTCTTAGTTTCAATCAAGCTCACAAAATCTATTTTCTACCTTCTAAATACACTTTTAACCATTTCATACTTCCCTCTACCCCTAACCCCCTCACATTCCAAGAGAGTGATTTCATTTTGACAAGGAACCCTCACCTGATTTGTTCATGCTCCAAGCACCACAACCATTAATCTTCTTTTTTTTATGGCAATCATCAACGCCCCTTCGGCCTTATGCCCCGCAACCTGCATCTTCTTAGCTGCTTCTTTGTCGCAATTCCTCCTCCTTAGTTTGGCAAGGAATTTCATTTCATCATCTGAATACACCTCAATCCCCACAGATCTGCTTGTTGACGAAGCCCCATCACCACTTAGATCTGAAAAGGTATTTAAGGTTTGTTCGTTGCTACCCATTGCACCGCCATAATGTAGTAGGGACTCCTTGACTATCAAGTTTTCCTCATCTGTGTTTCCCACCCCATCATTATCTTCATGACTCAAACAAGAGGGATGTGAACCTATTATCGCATCGTTGTCCTTATCTTATTGACCTGAACACACTTTAATCTCAACATCATTTGATGAGCCCAACCCATTCTCGTTTTGGTTAGGGGTTGAATCGATCACTAATCTACCTCCACCAATAGACCCATTTCAACAGGTGAACTCCATAACTTGTTCAGGGTCCCTTTCCTGCGGCCCAATATCAAAGCAATGAACCTGGCCCAAAGAGATATCATTATCTACTATTATATCCCTTCCCCAGCACCGACACTTGGCACCCTCTGAAGCCCTCCTGCGATTAATTCATCCAGAATAGGGTCCTCAAACACCTTGTGTGTTAATCCGGACTGGTCATTTGATTCCCCCATGTTCAAGTTCCCCATGTGCACCACACCTTCCGCCGCCTTAGTGTTCTCGAGCCTACCAACAATCGGTTAGTTTTCCTCCATAGATTTGCACCTCCTACCATCATTTTTTCCCCGGAGACATATTGTCGCCGGCGTTCGTATCTGACCCTTCCACTACCTCGTTCCCCTCCGCTACTTTGTCCACACCTTCAGTATCGTTGTTCAAATGAGGAAAGCTTTGATACCCATACATGTCTTTTCCGATCTCCTTCGCATATATCGTGAAATTGATTCCATCACATACAATGTACACTTCACCATTAATGAGTTCCCACAGGGTAGTATCAATCAAAACTTTAGCAGAGCTAAATGACCGATCCGAACCTAGGCCATCATCAAGCATTACAACGTTTCCCCATAGCTTCCCATTGAGCACAGAGTATCCTCTCACCAAGATTGAATGGGAAGACCAATAATCTCAATCCAGACCCTCCTTGATGAACAAGTTGTTGACACATTTCATGACCTAATGTCATCAAATATGCTCAGCAGGGTTTCAGACTCCAGAGCCATGCGCATGATACCTACTGATTCAAAAGTTATCATGAATTTGAAAGCCCCCACTCCACTGAACTCTACATCGCCCCACCCACCCCCCACTTCCTCCACTATTTTACACGTTACATTCTGTTAAAGCTCATCGGCAATTTTGACGAGCCGATAAGGCTTCTCCTCAGTTTCTCCACATGAGACGGTTGGCTGAGTACTTCGATGTGTTGGGATTAACCTCCCCTGATTCATCACCATTGCTCCTGGATTCTGGGTCTGCCCTATCCTTCCTGCCCTGCCAAACCTCTCATAGATCATGACTTTAGAGACTTCCTTAGGCAACCCATCCACGAACACTGTGTGGCACCTGTTCTCCCAATCCGGCGCCTTATCCTTATCCTTGGATCCACCTTCACCACCTTGCACTCGAGACTTCGGCATCGACTTCGTACTTTGAACCATAGTCCACTCATCCTCCTCATTGCCCCCTGAAGCCCATCTTTGGACCACCCTCTCACACCCACTCTAGAACTGAACCGGTGTTTAGACCTGCTCCCTCTAGCACCTGCCTCTCACCTACACACATCCCTGTGTTTAGCTAGATCTGAATCCCTTATCTACATAACAGCGAAAGCCAATTACATTATGTGCATGATGCTAATATGTAATCGTCAATGTCAATACTCTAAAACAACCTTTGTTAAATTTATCTTTTTAAACCCTTAGATGCGCTTTGAATAAGGTAAAAGATTTACCATGTGTCATTCGTCGTCAATCACTATGTCAAACTTTATTTAACAAAATATATAGAAAGGATCTACTAGAGTATGTTTGGGATAGCATTTTAGTTTTGCAATAATGCTATTTGTGGAAGAATCACCCGACAAGTTTTAATTTATATAAATTTGAGTCATAAAAATTAATTCAGAGATTAATATTATTTCTCTCTTCGCTAAAGAATCAGACTCTTACCAAATAATAAGAAATTTATTTTACACCCTGTTTAATAATTAACCATATAAAAATAACTATTTAATTTCTCACTATATAATAATCCAAATAAAATACGCCAATTTAAAATTACTATTTATTAAATTAATTTTTTATATAATTAACGTAACTAGCTAGAGAAAGTCTCAACTCAACCCACAATAGAAGTTGGGAGCAAAATTAAAGGAAGACTACTAAACATGAAAAACGAAAAACAAACTGTAAAATATTAAGGAAACATAAAAACTCATAATGTATATTATTAACTTAATAAACTCAAATATAAATAATATGATATTTAAATAATAAATTATAAAAATCAATTATATTTATAAATATCTATTTAAATAGTTTATTATAATCTCAAGACTCAGCTAATACAAATACACATTAATATAAATGTGATATACTATATAATTAGTTTGAATTTTATTAGTATCATCTAAATATATATTAAACTCTTCATTATCTGATGAATCTCTAACCCCTAAAATTTTTCATGAAGCTCCGCAACTAGGTATGTGTCATGGTTGGATAGATTTATGTCTGGATTTTCGAAATTATCTTTATTTTTTCAGGGATTGTTGAATATCAAAACATTGATCCTATGTTGATTGATTCATTTTCACTCTTTTTTGATACTCAAAAGTAAATAAGAATTTTTTGTCTTTCATGAACATGATTACATGAATATAATGACAATGATTAATAGAGAATAGATATTGTCACTCTTATATCTTTAAAAAATTAAAATAATGATGAAATCAACTGTTTGTTTTCTCTTAATTTATTTTTCAATAAATAAATATAATAAAAACCATTAAAATATAGATATTAATGGTGTGTTGACTATGTTATATCAATAATAATTCGTGTAATTTTAAAAACCATTAAAATAAATAAATATAACATGTGTGTTTAATTTACACATGTGGTTTATCAATAATAACTTCTTCCCAAAATCTATCCCTCAGTCAAACACATCCTAATGAAAAAGAAAAATCGATCAGAAGCAAATTAAAGGATGATTTTAAGGACATATTTGTGACAATTGTTGCAAAGAAACAATGTTTTTATTTATCCTTATTATAGAGTTTGTTTTCAGTTACTTTGGAAGAGTCAAGGGAGTCATGAAGTCAGTGTAACAGGAGTTAGATTCACAGTGACTTTAAAATTGGCTCCGAATACACCATCACATATTTGTGCATCCCTTCTCGTACACAGTTATTTCCTTCCAATACACATTGATTGCAAAATTGAAGTGAACCAAAAATTGACAATGTCACTGTGACTCTGTTCACGGAATCACTGTAACTCTCATACCAAACACTTGATAAAATCAAATTTTCACTTACTCATGACTCAAACGCCAGAGTAGAAAAAATAAATGCATCCTACATGTTTTCTTCAAATATGTTTGAAAGATAAATATTCTAATGCATAATAAATATATAAAAACTAAGTAAAAGAAAAAATAGATGCAACACTATATAGTTATTTTCACATGTAATGAGTGAGAGGAAGAAAGAAACTAACATAGATATTGAGTTGACGAATGAAGCTTGAGAAGTTGTTGTGCTTGAAATATTTTGGGAGTAGAAAACGACAAAAATCTGCAGCGTTCCAAACAATGAAGCTGTCGTTGGTTGGGCTCCATGATACAATGTTGTTGGTTGATGAATCATCCACAATCTCATATGTCTTCGTCAAGAATGGAGCTAGAACTCCACTTTCAGACCCTAACCCTCCCTCCATATCTTTCACTTTTTTCTTTCTAGTGGAGTGAAGAAAGAAAAAATGAAAGACCTTTCTTGTTTTTACTAGAATAAGCTTTGCTCCAAATCTATAATTTAAAAGAAAAATATTATTTCAACACCCATTTAGATACTCATGTGATTGTGAGAGAAGTTATGGTCTAAGAAGAAATTGGGAGAAAGTAAATGTTGATCTCATCTATATTGTGAGTGAGATGTAGGGGAATTTGAGATTAATTAGTTAAAGAGTGATGCTAAATGTACAACGAAAAAACCAGTCAAATCAGCTAATAAATGAGATTTTGGGTCATAATTACTCAGCTCATTACAATCTCAATGATTATTTGAGCCAAAATCAGAGCCAAAATGGACCTATTAACTGTATTGGCTGGTTTCTTATTGTACACTTAACAATTATTGTTGGTTAAAATAACATTATTATTATAATTTAAATTCCAATTGAAAGCAGTCAAAGAGAAAGTTAATTACATCTTTGTCTATATTTGAATGGTCTATTTAATTTAGATTTTAATAGAAATTTTTTTAAATAATTAAAGTTGAAGGAATTTAGTTTGAGATCAATATGGGTGTATTTGGATAGAATGAAAAATATATGGAAATTAATTGAATTGAAAAGAATAAATTGATTTGAATTGTAAATTAAATATGAGAAATGATTATTGTACAATAGAAATACATCCAACTAGTATCCAATGTGTGTTATGTGTACGTAATGTGTGTCATATGTAATATTTTATTACATATGACACACATTACGTATGATACATAGCAGACGTTGGATACTAGTTTGATGTATAATTGTTGTACATATACTATTACCGAATAAATATCATGTTTGGAGTTAATAATATAAAATAGAAAATGAATTGATTAGAAATTCACACTACTAGAAAATTGAGTATTTTCAACATTGAATGTGTCAATAAAAGTAATATTGGCAATTAGTGACCATCGAAAATACTTTAAAACTGGTTAATGGGTATCATCAACAACCATTAATTGTCAAAAAATAGTTTATGACTATTTTCAACGGCCAAAAAATGTTAACATATCTTTTTTTGACAATATTTTTATCAACATTTTTTGACAATTACATGTTGAAAATTATGATTATTGTTATAGTGCCGTTTTCATATTTGAAATAGAATGAATTTGTTTGTAATGGTAAAAAATTGAAATGACTTGACTTGATTTGCATGTAAGTTTACCAGCATTTCATTTCCACTTAAATCTTACAAAAAATTAAATGATTTCAAAAATAAAAAATGGAATTACAAATCAATTTCTTTCATTATTTTCAACATGTAATTATCGAAAAGTGTTGATAAAAATATTGTCAGAAAAAGACATATTGACATTTGTTGACGGTTAAAAATAGTCATAAATTATTCTTTTACAATTAATGACTGTCGAAAATACTCATAAACTAATTTTAAGTATTTTCGACGTCCACTAATTGTCAATATTACTTTTATTGACTATTTTTATTGACACATTTAATGTTCAAAATACTCTTTTTTTTCTAGCAGAACAAATTGGATACTAGTTAGACGTATTTATGTTATATAACATACATGTGTATTAAAGAGTAAACTCTCAACTTGCTACCTAACAATTTCAACTTTATATAAGTTGATCTCTTATAATTAAATATATCTTATTTATTAATTTATAACAATGTAAAAAATTAGACGTCATAATGTCCTTAGACGAAAATATAAACAATATTAATGACATTTTCATTCAGACATACTGCTCCTAACAATTCAACGTAAAAAATTGTCCTTAATTTCATTGAAAAATAAAAAGACCATTGTAGCCCAGCCCTTGGACTCTACTTTCGAGAAAGAATATAGCCCTTGATACACATGAGTATCTTAAATTCTAGTTTTACTTGCAAATTACAATGAAACATTAGTACTAGTGTTTATTACTGTATTAACATAATTAATCATTTGTTGCATTACAAGCTAACATCTGGACCTATAAAACAAATCGAACAAATATTAGAAATATGCACTGGTAATTCAATTTCAAATATATCAAACCAGACAAACTGGATAAACTACACAAAACAATGTCATTCAAATAAATATATAATTCATAAATTAAAGAAAAAGATGCAACAAAATAAAAATGTTTGATGAAAGTGTTCATGTGCTTTTGGCATCTTATGGTTGCAACTTATGCCAATGAATATTGGCTAAATTTACAACAAATGTAAGCCAACTACAATACCATACAATTTCATAAACAAGATTTGTAAGTGCACGCGCGCGCGCACACACATATATATATAAAGTAATAATATTTTGTATACAATGATAAACCAATCAATATAATTAATAGACTTATTTTTAATTTTTTACTCAAATAATCATTAAAATTTTAATAGACTGAGTAATTATGACTCAAAATCTCATTTGTTGACCAATTTAGTTGGTCTTCCACTATACATATATCACTTATCAGCACTCATATAATAAAAGAGATATGTATTTCAAAACAAAGAAGGTCCTTAATTACAAGTTGCAGCAAAAACAAAACTAACACAATTTATACAAACACAAAACATAATCAGAGAGCATCAAATGAATATAATCTACCCTAATAAACCATCAAAATGATCATAAACTTAACATAACGACAATATAAACTATGTAAAAGAATTTCTCAAAATAAGCAAAATGCTTCAAAAGCATCATAACATATAGTCATTCATCCATTATATATTCTGTTACAATATTGCAGGGTTTTGGGGGTTCTTGATGATCTTCACTTAGATAAGTTAATCCATAGTTGAAGCATTTGATATTGAACGAGATATTTCAAAGGGATCACTAACATATATTGATCTTTCAAATAACAACTTCTCAAAATCAATTTTAAAAAATGTGCAAATTATTAAGACCTCAAAAAAAGAAAAGGGAGACTAAGTTCTAATACAGCAAATAGGTATATATACCGAAACCAAGTTAATGAAAAGTTAAAGATGTTATCTCAAACATATATATAGCAAAAGACACAATTGAAGAGATAAAGGAAGGAAGAGGGTGAAGATTGAATTTTTTTAAAAGTGAAATTAGAGATCAATTTTTTTTACAATGTCAGAGACCAATATATTTTACTGTAATGAAATTGTTGTTAACATTATTAATGTTTTCTGTCTAAAGACTTTATAGTGTCTGGTTTTTTAATTACATTGTAAAATTAGAAATCAAGTAGAGTATTTCTAATTGTTAAGAATGCTAAAATAGAAATCAAATTGAAGGTTTAATCTATATTAAATTTTGTTTCTAGAGCACAAGATGAAAAATACAAGGATAAAAAATAATGTTGACCAAGAACTATCTTTTGTGATACAGTTCTTTCTTTACAAGTCCTTAAAATTCTCAACCGGTTAAATTTTATATAGTAATAAGGAATTTTCAGATTGTTTTCTTTCCTTCTTTATATGATCTATTTATATAAATCAAATAGTTTTTTGTTTTTGCATCTTGTAAAAATAAAACAATCCAGCAATAGGATGCTGAATAAGCTATAATGATATTCAATAAAAAAACTAAATTGCAATATAATTTTTCTTGATAAAAATATGATATATAGATTGAGTTTAAATGGTTTTAATAGTATTGAATCTTTATAGAAACTATTTATGTAAATTTAATATATTTGGTTTAATTTTTAATAGAATTCAACAATAGGAATTTTTAATCATTATTTTTTACCAATAATAAAAAATTTGACAAAATAGATTGAATTTAAATGCTTTAAATAATATTTTTTCTATATTCATATTTGAACTAATGTCAATACTGACTAGTTATTCAATGCTATTGTTTGACTTTAATTAATTTTTATCAAAAGCATAAAAGAGTTTTACAATATCATTTCATGATAGATTTTGATATCATTTAATGTGTTTGACACAAATTTATACTTTCGTATAGAAAGGTTAGATCAATATTTTTCGCAACTCACCTTTGTCTTCTAATTAACCAGCCCTGCTATTTGTACAATAAGGGCGTGCCATTCCAGCCAATTTACAATTTACAGGAGAATAAGTAATT
Organism: Aeschynomene evenia; assembly: GCA_013621005.1. NCBI lineage: Eukaryota > Viridiplantae > Streptophyta > Magnoliopsida > Fabales > Fabaceae > Aeschynomene > Aeschynomene evenia. The sequence continues at coordinate 21,498,784 of CM024265.1, read as the reverse complement.
GATTCTATTTGGACATGTTTTGTAATTATATGAAAAAGGATTAAGTTGCAAGGGTCCCTTTGATATCCTAATGCTTGGGAACTATATGTCTCTGTGGTATGGTAGGCTTTACAAAGTGTTTTTACCTCTCTATGAGGCGGCTCAATAGCTCATCAAGCATGACCCCAAGAGATTTGAGTGGAGGGAGTGTGTGTGACCGTAAGTGTCTAGGGGAAGTCTTAAAATAGGAAAATATGTAAAAACCCTCTAGCATAATTTTGGTTTTTGTCTAAATTAGATAAGGTAGGAAGAGTGCAACTATGAGTTACCCACTATAGCAAGCTAGGTTATGGACCTAGAGCCCACAAAACCTGTGAAAGACATCACTATGTCAAGTTTCAAAAATCTGAGTTGAATATATAGATCCAAGAACACTCAAGGGAAGGAAGTAGCAATTGGATTAGCCGAGAGAATAGGGTAAGACAGAGGAAAGGGGTCAAGGGAGTAAGAAGTGTCTGTTTTCCCCTTGACCAGCACTTGGGCTGAGCATCTTGGTTCTTACCATACAACTGAGCCTGAGGTTCCATAACAGAAAATACACATTCACTACTCCTCACAAGCTTACAAACCTAGATCTTACAACATCAATTCTATACTACACATTTTGAGGCTGAAACAAATTCAAATTTGACCCACTTCATTGTGACATAATAAATCAATCTCTCTCAAAAAGTGTGAGCTCATTCACAATAATTTTTCTTTTCTCTCATTTCAATTTTGCACAAGCCCAACGTCTCTCTTCTTTCTTTTATTTCTTTTCTTTCTCTTTAACATATTAAGTCTCTTGTAATTTGTGCATATCCATTCACACTCTCTCTCTCACACTCATCTTTTGCCAATATTTATATAACCAATATAACAATATTTGCACATCAAACTTATAATATTTGCACAATCTTTATAACAATATTTGCACAACCCTTATAATAATATTTACACAATCAAACTTGCAATATTTGCACAATCAAATTTACAATTTTTGCATAACAATTATAACAATACTTGCACAACCAAAATTATAATGTTTGTACAACCATAACATATAAATGCAAATTGAATGATGATTCATTTTTGTACAAGAACTAATTAAATAGTAAACAAAAAAGTTATTTATTGTACATAAAAATATAAATATAGTGATGTTTGTATCACTGAGTCATAGAAAATACAAAAAAAAATGAGATGTAATATTTAAATAAAGTAAAAATGGGAGTAGATAGATGCATGAAAAGATGCGTGACAGTAAAAAAAAAAAAATTGGCCGCAAAATATGACAAGTAGGCACGTGATTAATATAATCCTAGTAAAAAATTTAAATGGACCAAAAACGAACAAAAATGCTTATTGGCAGTGTTGGCAATAGCATCATTGTACATGAAGATTAACCGCTAATTAACTGTTACATAAGAAGTCTTTGCTTTCTCACAAGCTAGCCTAATTTAATTGTATTGTTCCATAAAATTAGATAACAAATCCTTTAAAATTGGACATGTTCACAACCTTGTGAACTGTTTGTTTTACAATTCTTCCTAATCTTACCATATTCAAATAGTCTAACTAACCATTTATAATTTTGCAAAATTAGATATGTAAACCTTCATAGAACAAATATATACTCAATAATCAATATAATGTACATTTATCTTAACATACATTGCCCTAATACCAACAACTTATTTCAACGCAGAATACAATCTCAACCTATGCCTATATTTCAATCTAATATTCTAATATGATGAGATCCACATTTAACACAATTTTAGTGAAATATTTTTCGGTTCATGATCGTCGAAGTATTCATCGTCAACCACAGTGATTAATTTCTTTTTGGCTGGTAAAGCACCTCGAATGACATGACAACTCACCCAGAGTTTTAAAATTTTTCCGTTCTCAAGATGATGATCGAGCCCTAAACACTTAGTTAAGGAAGGATGAGTCTCAACCACTCAGCTACCGTACTCCCTGCATTAAACAATTTAAGTAAATACACATGCATCATGTAGCTCATCAAGTATGTGATCTAAGTAGAGATATGATGACGATAGTTTACTTGTGATATTGTTGATTGCTAGACAATCCACACACATTCTCCGAAGGTCATCCTTATCTAGAACTAACAAAATTGACATAACACTTGGACTCATGCTCTCTCCGTCCTAATATTCCCTTTGACTAGTAGCTCACCTACTTGCCTTTGAAGCTCCTTAAGGTAGCGTTTGGAGTCACATACACAACTAGATTAGACACTAAGACATGGACATTAATGTACATTAGTGTTCAAAAAATCGGACTGAACCGGCCGGTCCGACCGGTTGAACCAAGAACAGGACCCATGTCCAATTCAGTTTTGTGATAAAAACCAATTTTTAAAAAACCGGTAAAAATCAGTGAACCGGCAAAAAAAATCGGTTGAATCGGTCAACTAATTTAAAAATAAAATTTGAGTAATGGACAAATTGGTCCCTATCGATTTTTGTCGTGGACACATAAGTCCCTAACAAAAATAAATAGTAAAATTGTCCCTAACCAATACAAATGTTAGACTTATAGGTCCCTCGGTTACTTTCACCATTTGGCTCATAGGTCCCTAACCAATACAACCGAGGGACCTATGAGTCTAACATTTGTATTGGTTAGGGACAATATTACTATTTATTTTGGTTAGAAACTTATGTATCCACGACAAAAATCGATAATAGGACCTATTTGTCCTTTACTCTAAAAATTTTAATTTTTTAAAATTTAATAGCTATTTTATAATAAAATAAAATATAATATATGATATAATGTAATACCTCGGGAATTTTGAGTTTTATGAGTAAGAGATCACGGTATATCCCGGGAAGACAGGACACCTAATGGGCCGCACCTCCCCTTTTCTTTTTCTTTTCCTCTCCCTTTTTTTCTTCCTTCCCGTAACCCCACCCCCCATTTCCACCATCTTCTTCTTCTCCCTCACCTTTCTCTCATATCTCTCTCAAACACTAACCAAATCTCTACCAATCTTCAACATCAATTTATCATTTCTCATCTAGTATATTGTGGGTAAGTGTAGAGTATTTCTTTCTCTCCATTGGTGTCTATTTCTCTCTATTTGCGGTTTTGGGGTTTTAGGGTTTAAATTGGGGGTTTTTAATTTTGTTGAGAATCTGAGGATTTTGATGTGTTCTCTAGGGTCTCATTCAACTAGAGAAGCTTCGGGCAACTCATCCTAGCACCGGGATTGAGCCATGGACTCCATTGGAGTATTTTGTGAGTAATGGGTTATTTATGGTTTATGTTTGATTTTGAATGTTATGGTGAATTTCTTGCTATGATAGTTGATAGGGACTGAGATTGATTGATATATGATTGATATTGCATGTTGGTTATGTTTGATTTGGATGGGTTGTGGTGAAAAAGTGGATTTGGGGAAGTTTTTCGCGTTATTTTTCGCAGAAAATTGCTACTGGTGCTGTCTGTAATCGATTACCACGAACTGGTAATCGATTACGTAATCGATTACACAGTGCAAAATTCACAAAAATCATATTTTAAAGGCTGTAATCGATTACAGTGAGTCTGTAATCGATTACACAGTGTAAAAACCTCATTTTTATGATTTTAATTCATTGCTTTCATGTGTTTAAGTTATACCTCAATTTCCCCCTCGTTCACCACTACCCGAAAACTTGACACTTGAGTGTTTATGATGATAATTTGGTATTGGATGAGATTGGATGTGTGGGAATCTAGAAATTTCTTTGTTTTATGTAATAATATGATAAAGATATGATGATAATATGATTATGACATGATGATGATTTGATGTCGTTGTATTAATCATATGATGCTGATGATGTGATGATGAAACAATGATGCATGAGTGATATGTAAACGGTGTGATGATGACGCGATGACGATGAATCAATGATAATTAAGATTTAAGACATAAACCATATATTTATATACGAAAGGAATTCGAAGGCAAGATCAGTTTGGATTCGACCTGAGGAGGGGCTGGGCTCCCGGGGTCGAAGGACTTAAGGACCTGAGGAGGGGCGGGGCTCCCGGGGTTCTTAGGTTATTATGTCTGAGGAAGGGCGGGGCTCCCGGGACAGTAATGAGGATCTGAGGAGGGGCTGGGCTCCCGGGATCCATAAAAGTAAAATACATATTGAGACATACGGAAATGTGAAACGAATTAACGTACGAGGATTTGTGATAAAGAAACCGGATCGTATGTGGTACGTATTATTGCATGAATTGTTGATGCTTGTGTATGCTATATGTGTCAATTATAAACTGTTTATAATCCTTATTCACTGAGTGTATGACTCACCTATTCATACAAAACATTTTCAGATTCAGGTGCAGATCAAGGAGCGAATCTTTCCATTCCTCCAAGCTCTTAGCTTTGGTGAGCTTCACCGTATAGAGGCGTTACGTTATAGACTATTGTTTCCGTAGAGTGCTCCATAAGATTACAAACAGGATTGTCTAAGTTATGTATGTGTTGTAGTCTAATTAAGACTTGTTGAATTTTTGTTGTGTTATGTTGACTTCAGAGATAAGCAAGATATTATGGCAGTATTATATATATTATGAATATAGGGCTGATACATTAAGAACCCTATTATATGTATGGATTATACGTGATGTGTGCTATTAAAGTAGCTGTGGTTGTTGTTGTTTAGTTTGATATTGTGTGGAATCCAGGTTAAGGCTGACATGGGATTTGGTGTCCCATGTGCCGGTCACGGATTCGATTTGGGTCGTGACATATAATTATTAAAATTAAGAACTATTAAACCTCTAAATTTATTAAATGCTCTATATTTTAACTTCCAATCAATATTTTTAATACATTTTAATTGTTTATAACATATAATTCATCACATGCATATATACTGTTAGATAAATATATTATATATATATATAATTATATAAATTGAGCCCCGATCCAACCGGTTGAATCTCTAAACGTGTGAACCACTGTCCCATTCGATTCAATATCCGATCTGATTTTAAAACATTGATGTACATAGACACAAATTTAATATGTATGTATGTTGTTGTTTTTTTTTGGTAAATATGTATGTATGTTGTTTAGATGTATGGGATAAGACACTAAAAATTATATTTTATTATGTTTGAAATATATTGTTAGAAGGCTTTATTACTTGGTGATTGCTACAATGCCCAAGCTAAAATTAAGGGTATGTACCCAAGATGACGTGTCAACTAACAATTAGAGAAGGAATGAGAGGTGGGACCTACAAAATTAAGTTCATTCTTAATCTCACCCAATATATTTATATTAATTATGGTTGTCCCTCACAAATTTTTTAATTTTATGAATTTTATCCCGTACTAAAATACTGCCATTTTAACTTTAATAACAGTTTTTTTTAACTAATTTATCCTAATAATTATCTTCATATAAAAAAATTAAGGAATAATTATTGTGTAACTCCCAAGTAATTATACTTTAATGTTTAAGTCATTTTAGACCAATTATCAAGGGTCACGTCATGATCTCATAGCTTGTTTCTTTCTTTTAAAATAATATACGCAGAAAATACGCGATAATTTATTTTTAAAAATACAATATCGTGAAAATAGAGACAATCGTCAATATATAAACGCTAGATATAACTATACACAATATATCTATATAATATATACATGCATTATAACTCTTACTATAGACATACATCACAAACATTTCTCCAATTACATAAATCATAACAAGTATTTAGTATAATATACGTTTCTGTGTGTGTACTAGGTGCTCCTAACATATACAGAGAACATAACATAACATAGAATCCTTTAACTTTATCTTCCATTAACTTTATCTTGCATTAATCTTTGGTCATATCCACCTTTCTATATCCTCTACTTCATCTAGACCGTAGGCATGAGCTCATCCTAAACATAACGGGGAGAAGGAGTTTCACCTTCCCTTGCTAATGAAGCCAGCGACCGAGATTGACACCCCTCCCTTGCTAACTCCATCAACGACCGAAGGCTATAGTGTTTTAACATATGCTTTTACTTTACATCATCACACCTTCCCTTACCAATGAAGTCAGTGACCAAAGTTGTATCTCTCCCTTACCAATCAAGTATGTGACCGAAGGCTACAGTTAATTTTGATAAGTCTAGTGCCATTTGCTCGAGTAATGTTAACAGAATTCGTGGGAAAATTTTACTGGCATATCTTGTATTAAATTCACTAACAATTTTGGCAGCTATCTTGGGGTGGATCTAAGCCATGCTAGAGTGGCTAGAACTTGTGCCAGGAATACTATTGATAAGATTAATGCGAAGCTCTCTGCTTGAAACGGTAGCCTCCTTAATAAAGCTGGGCATATTTTCCTGGTGAAATTTGTCCTTGCCTCTATTCCGGTGTATAATATGCAGGTTTCCTTTTTTCCTTCAATGACTTGTGAAAAGATAAATCAGATCACCCGCAATTTCATCTGGAGAGGTAAGGCTGAATCTAAGGGTTTGAATCTTGTAAACTGGGAAAAGATGATCCAAACCAAAAAAAATGGGGAGGTCTTGGCATCAAGGAGGCTAGATGTGTGAATATCTCCTTGTTAGGAAAGCTTGCTTGGCAGATCTTGAAAGACAATGAGAAATTGTGGGTTAGAGTTCTTCGTCATAAATATTTAAAGAATGGGGTTTCTCTTATGATGGATGCGGGTAATATAATGGCTTCCTCTATTTGGAAGTCTATATCCAAAGCCATGCTTTTTCTACAAGATGGTTTTGGTTGGGATATTGGAAATGCAAATAACTCCACCTGGTTTAGTGATTGGCTTCCTTTGGGCAGGATTTGTGATAGGGTTCCTTTCATTCACATCTCTGATTCTCATCTCAAGATTTCGGATCTTTGGTCTGGAACAAATTGGAAGCTTAATTATCTTTACACTATCTTGCCTCCTGCTGCTATTGATGAAATATTTAGTATGAATTATTCAAGTTCTCTTAACGTGGACCCTGCTGGTTGGTTTTGGCGTTCTTCAGGTTCTTTCTCTTATAAGGCGTCAGCTGGTTATGAGTGGCTAATTGCTAGATCATTTCCTAGAAGTGATGATTACAACTGGAAAATGATTTGGCGCTTGAATGTCCCTGAAAAAATCAAAATTTTTCTTGTGGCTGGCTAGAAACGAGGCTCTCCCAATGACTGCTTTTCGTCACCGATGTGCTTTGACTGCGTCGGATTTGTGTCCAAGATTTAATGAGGAGGTTGAATCTTTAATTCACTGCCTCTTTGATTGTAGCAAATTGACCCCTGTTTGGAGCTATTTGGGACTTACGGATCAGATGTCTTATCTTTGGTGCATCAGGACCCTGTTGCTTGGCTTGATATCATTTTGTATCATCAGGACGTTATTCTTATCTTGTCAACCTTGTGGTGGGCTTGGAGGGACCGTAACAAATTTTTCTTTGAAGGCTCATCCTGGACGGCAACATCGCTAGCATGTATAATTCGTAAGGATAGTAATGATTTTCACAGCCTTTTCTCCAAGCATGAGCATGGCTCCTCCGTCCTTGATGTATCCGTGTCTGTCTCGGACTTGGTCTCCCCCTGATTCTCCCCATGTAAAACTCAATTGTGATGCTAGCATTTTTCATAGCTATAATCTTGCAGGCTATGGAAAAGTGGATTCGAGGTTGCTCTGGCAAGTGTAATTCTTTGCGGATTCTTCACTGTGAACTCTTGGCTATTTGGTGTTGTTTGTTCGTTGCTTGGAATTGCAATCTTCGATATGTTATTTGTGAGTCAGATAATAGAGATGCTATTCTTCTTTGTCAGAGCAGTGAGCTTCTTAATGATCACCTTGATCGTGATTTAATTTTGAGGATCAGAGAGTGTATTAGCAGGAAATGGATGGTTCATTTCAGGCTCATTCAAAGGGATAATAATGGTGTTGTTGATGGTCTCGCTCGGATGACTGCTAAAGGTTAAGTGCAACATGCAGAATGGGATACTGTCCCCAAGGATATTGAGCATATGATGCATTTTGACATGAGATAGCTTTGTTTCTATTCTTTTGTTTACTTACCAAAAAAAAAATAAGAAAATTAGAATTTTTCAGCTTTGTGTAATTATTTACTTTTTTATTTTAATGTGAGAAATTTATATTTAATTTATTGGTATTAATTTGATTTGATTTATTTTAACTATTTAATTTGTACCATGATCTTTTCAATTGTGCTCAATTTTATGTTCTTCATCGAGAGAAAAAATCTTTTATATACTATAATGTTTTTTTAGTTACGACGCCAAATATTAATATATATTATTAATATTGTAAATTAACAAAAAACTAAATTAACTATAGTAAATTTTGCAAAATAAAAATTCAGAAACATAAATCATGATATAGATATTATTATTAATAATAACTTTAATTGGTAGTTGAAGTAATAATAAATTATAAATTAATTCGATTATTAATAAAAAGAAGAATAATTTTGTACAATTAGCTAAATTGCCATTTAATAGAGAATGACATTAGTTAAATAGGGATGATAATAGTCATACTTATAAAATTATCTCAGGTTTTCATAGAGTCGTTGAGGAAAATCGTCCTTGAGGGTCAAAAGGAATAAACCTAGTTCAAAGTGAGAGAGAGCATTTTAAAGAGGTTACAACCATTACAAAATCTATATCTATATAATATTGTAAAAGAGAGGTTATGGTTGATTATCAATTTGCCCATTAATTGAGTCTTTATAAATGTGACACGTATGCAATTTTAGGTATCCTTTATTTTTATTCTTTCAAGATATTTACAAATCTTTAATGTATCTTTTAAAAATTAATATCTAATATGTATCTTTTATTTTATTTAGAAGAATTGATTTTATGTATAAAATATTTGAAAATGATCATGTTTGATTTGGAAATGTCTATTCACATTTCATAATATAAATTTGGAAAATTTCTCTATCAAATACTTATATATATACATATTTTGTTGTAAAATATCTACTTATTCATTCAGATCCATTTTTTTCTTTCTACCTCCTCAACCCTTTCAACTTCATTTTTTTTTCTCTTCCTCTCTTATTTTGTCATCTCTATTTCTTCCTCTTTTTTTTTTTCTCTTTCTTATTTCATTTTTTTCATCTACCTTCTTAGTTATCCTTCATTTTTTCTATTTTTTAAATTATTTTTAATTCTCCTTCTTTCATTTTCTATTGTTCATCTTTCTTCTATACTTTTTTATTGTTTAATTCTTCTCCTCATTTTTTTTCAACTTTTTTTCCTTTTTTTTTTAATTTTTTCTCACCTCCTTCTTTCTTCTTCCTCCTTTCCTCATTTTTTTCTCTCTTCTCTTTTTATTTATTCTTTTTTTTTTTCATTTTTCTTCTTTTTCATTCTTCATATATTTTTCTTCATCCATTTTCTATACGTTTTTTCTTCTTATGTCTATGTTTTACTATCTTCTTTTCTTCCTCTTTTTTTTTGTGTCTTTTACTTTTTATTTAATATCTTTGTACTCCTCATATTTTGTATTATCATTGAATTTTACAATCAATTTTTATGTTTTCTTATTTTTTAAAAAAGATTTAATTTTTTCTTTCTTTGTTCGGGTAGGTAGTGACAATGGCTTGGGTCTAAGGCTGCGAAAGAGTTTTTTGATATTTTATTTTTTCTTCTCTCTACTATTTTTATTATGTTTTTTTTATCAAATGTTTTTTTATTACTATTTGAATGATTTTTTTTTATTTTTTAATATTTTATTTTCTTATAATGAATGAGAAAATTCAATCAGTTTCTCTATGAATATGCATATTGTTTTTTAAATTTATTAAATAAAAATTCTCTATTTTTTACTACTATATTTTTAAAATAAATAATTTTTATATTTTAACTTTTTTATATTCTAATTTGAATGACTCTCTTTTTGGAAAGTTAATGTAATTAGAGACACATATCAATTGAAATATTCAAATCTTTAAACAAAAAAATATTTAAGATGGTGATTTTAAATGCAATTTGATATCACATCAAGAAAAAATATTATACATAAAAGATTGTGTTTCATAATTTTTTTACTATTATTGTTAGTTTTCTACGTGTATCTTGATTGATTGAGTTTGATTTTAATTTTATTTTTATTCATGATTTACAAATTTTTTATAAATATTTATTAATTTATATTTAAAAATGAATAATTTTTGTTTAAGATATCAGAGTCTCTATTAGTATATTAAAAGACAGGTAATAATTGTTTACTAATTAGCCCATATATTAATCCTCCTAAACTGTGCAACATGCGATACTATCAAAACCCTCATAATATTTATTTTATTTAATCTTATAATGTAAATATTGAAAATATTCATATTACTATCTTAATATTACATAATAAATCTTGAATTTTAGATAATATTATAATATTAACTTAAATTATTAATATATCTAATTATTAATAGAAGAAAGACTTCAATATTACAGAAGATTAACTTGAATTATAGTATATTTAAATTAAAATGATTTTTACCTAATTATTTGATTATTCACTACATTCAATCCTACATTAAAAAAATAGTTTTATTTTATAATTTGTTTTAGATAAGGCTAATTTCGTTAATTAACTGAATTCAATTACCGCAACTTAATTGTTATAATTTAATATTTGACATGATTGATTAACTGTCTCACGGGAAATGTTAAACATAAATAATGAACATGTTTTTTTTAAAAGAGAATAATTACGAATTATTAGTAATTATTAATGTTTGATAATTAGTGATATTTGAATATTTTACCTATAATTTAGTAATTTTGAGTGATTGATAATTAGTGAATATTTTAGAGAATTTTAGTGATTGATATTAAATATTTGTAATATTTTTTGTTAATTAGGAATAATTATGAACATGAACTAGTAATTTTCAATATTTTTATTGATTGTTGGACGAGAATAGATATAAATAATTAGTAATTATACATGATTGATAATTATTAGTTTTGGAATATTTTCTATGATTTTGATAGTTTTTAGTGATTGATAATCTGTAAATTATGATTATTTTTGGTTGATTTTTGAAAGAGAATAATTATAAATATTTTATAAATACAAATTTGATATTGAATAAGATGAAAACTAATTATGTGATTGAATAATTTTATTTGCATCCACTAATATAATAATAATTTCATCATGTATTTTTATTGTTATATTTACAAAATAAATTTATGAATAACATATTTTCATTTAAATTCATTTTATACAAATATTTTTCACTAATTATCTAATATCTTAAACGTAAAATTTAATATAATCCCCGTGCATCGCACGGACACAAGACTAGTAAAGGGGTAAATTAGGGCGTTTAAATTATGGCAGTTGGTAAAAGCGCCATAAATGTTGAATATTGCGGCGGTTTCGGGAACTGCCATTTTAATTTATTTTACGGCAGTTTATGTGAGTTACGGCAGTTTACAACCGCCCTTATTAACAATATATCTTATTTTATTGACTTCAGAGCAAAACAAAACAAGTGAAGTAGCAAAGCATCGAGGTCCACTTGCGATTTCCATCCTCACCTGTGTGCCTTCTAACCCTAACAACCCTATCAACCTTGTCCCGCCACATCCTCACCTCACACGCCGCCGTTGCGACTTCCATCTCCCTCCTCTCGCTGTCGCGCCGGAGCTGCTTCTCTTCCCTCCTTCTGCGGTGATCGCTGACGTTGGTGCGTCCATTCCCGACGGAGCTCGCTCCTCCGTTCACGGCTCCAGCTGCTTCCTCTCAGGTCGGTCACTCTCTCGCTCAATCTCTCGTTTATTCTCTCACGCACTCTATGGCTCACTGTCTCGCTCATTCTCTGTATTTTCAGATCGATTTCACGGAGAGGAATCGGGTTCCCTTCCAACTACTATCGGCGATTTGAGGTAGGGTTTAATTTTTTCTCTCATTCTGCATTTTGTAATTTCACCTTTTTTATCATAAATTTTGTTATGAGATATTAAGGTTTAATTTGATTATGTGTTGTTCAATGATGAATATCGAGATGTTGTTTCTGTTTAATTTTGTTATGCTGTTGATATTAAGGTTTAATTTCACCTGTTTCTGTTTAGTATTGGTTGGGTTGCCTTTAAAGAAGTACAGTGACAAGTATTTTTCTTCTGCAGAAATTTCTCAGTATGTTCATTTATCTACTTTTGTTATTATTCTTTTTTATATATAATTATTAGCTCATCCATCCTATTAATAAAATATAAGTTGTTTCAATTTTGCATGTGATCAATGAGCTGGAACATTGAGCTGAAATACAGTTTCTATTTAAGTATTATAATAATTTCTTGGCAGAATATTAGCCTTATGTTATACCATGACATTTTCTATTCAATTTTTGTTAAGACTTTTGTAGTGAAAGATGCAAAGATTAGGTAAAGTTTTACATTTCACCAAACAGAGAAGGGTGGAGTAAAAACTGCTTTCTCAAGACTAATATGAGAAATTATCTGTAATTTAGTTAAATCAAACACCTGTCTGCTAAAAGCATAAATTTTTTAAATTAGTTACTTACCCTTTATAACAGATGTTGCATGCACAATTATACTGAGTCTGTAAAGAGTTACAAGCTTATTCAATTGTTGGCTATCTTTTGTTAGGTATAGTTACAGTTAATTGGCCTTCAAAACGTTTTAAGGGCCTTAATGTTTTAATTTATTCGTATTTGTAATTGTGATTAACTAATTACAATTATTTTGTGGTTTTAATAATACTTACTCACCAAATATTGCTCTTTTTCTTACAATAGTTGCAGTGTTGTACACACATGTAAATTTTGCTCTTTCTAATTTTTCTTGTGTGTGGTTGTCTTTATTAATTATAGTGACTTCATTCTAGGGCTTCTAGGAATCAAACAGTGTGTTCGTATCACAACAATCAGCTTTTATGTAATAGATCAACAGCTTATAAAGCCATCCCTCAGAGTTGGATGGTGCTGATGCTACAATTATTGGCATCACATATTCTTAGCAAATTATATGCACGTTGAGGGTCTTCTCAATGTTGCACTCAATTAGTTCAATTTTTTGTAACTTCCTTTTTGTTGCTCCATTATTTGTCTTTTGGGTGAACAGAGATGAAATCATGTAAATAAGTTTTAGGCACTTGAATAAAAATATCTAAAACCGCTGAATTTGCACTGCATGCACAAAAAGTGGCACCCAGGTAAGCATATATATATAGAAGACACCTTTCTCTTAAAATCAGTTCAGAACAAAATGCAATATTTAATGCAGTTAAACAGAACCTAGCTACAAGCTGAGACTCTTTTCTGATGTGGCCAAGATCAGTTAGCCTCACCACCATTTTATTTTATTATTGTCTACCAAGCAAGGAGGGAACATTTTCAATGTATAGAATTTTCCTTTCTGTGAGATTCCTCATTTTCAAATGGTAATTAATGCCACTATTGAAGTGGCAACTCAAGCACTATGTGTAATTGTATTGATTGAAGAAATGGAAGTGGCAAAATATGCTGAAGGTTATTGAAATGAGTTGCGTGTTATTACAGGAGATACACAAGCCTTGTAATTGTATAGAGAGTTAAATGCTAAGAGAGATGAAACAGAGATATCTAACAATACTAAGGATGTGATGAAAACAAGCCTTGTGATTTTTTCCCATACAGTCATTTGCTGAACGTGAGGGTTGATCTGAACGTTCCTTTGGATGACAACAGCAACATCACCAATGACACTAGGGTTCGTGCTGCTGTTCCTACTATCAAGTACTTGACCGGTTATGGCGCCAAGGTTATCCTTTCCAGCCACTTGGTATGTTTTCTGTATTCATTTTTCATGTTTTTTCGGTATCTGGGTATTAACTTTTGTATTTGGTTGACTTGGATCATGGGTCTTGGCTATTATTTATTTTATTTTATCTTTCTTTGCATGTATTTGTGATTGTGAAAGTTGTTTTCTTTCTCTGGTTTATATTGGTTTTTAATTGAAAAAAGGAAGTGTTTTTATGGTTATGATTGTGATTGGTGTTGCTCCAATTATGATGAATTATATTCCTTTCTATATTGATTTAACTATGAACTAACTCAGTTTTCTAACTGAGATCTTAAGTGTATAATCGATCTGAATGTTGAATGATATATGGTTGTCTTATTTTAGTGGATTTCGTCATTTCGATGTGTAGTGAGAAGTTAAAAATCTGTTCTTTGTTTAGATTTGCTTATTTTTATGTTCATTACAGGTTATAAGAACCATAGTATAGCTTTTAGAATGGAGCTTTTTTATAATTAATTTATTTTCTAGCTGCATTAGGTCATGATAAAATAATAGATCAGAAATGATTTTACCCTGAATTTTACCCTGAATTTTCTGTTTTTCAGGGACGTCCAAAGGGTGTGACACCAAAATACAGCTTGAAGCCCCTTGTGCCAAGACTCTCTGAGCTTCTTGGAATTGAGGTGTGCCTTCTAGAATGATCTATCTGTTTCATTCATCACCCCATGTGCTATTTTTCTAATCATCATATCATGTTTGTTTTCATTATATAGGTTAAGATGGCAAATGATTGTATTGGAATTGTAAAGAGAGTTAAATGTTTAAGATGTCAAACAAGCCTTATGATTTTTTTCCCTTTAAAGATGTGGTCCCTCATCTTTCCTTAATTACTTGATTAAGGGCCCATCATTTAATTAATTTCTCTTCATTTTGTACTGTCAAAATATATTTACTTGTCTGTAGCTTCATAATATAATTAAGATTTCATACATACATTGCAATATTAATAATTAAGCTCATAATATATGATGATGTCAATTTATGATTAGACTTCACTAGTACTATAGTGTTGATTAAGTTACTAAAATTTATACTTTACTGATTTTATTAATTACTTAGATATGCCGACGAAAGTGCGTTTTAAGATAGTTAAATCAGTTATAGGGAGCTCTTCACAACCAGAATTGTCTACGGAAGTTGCTACAAACCCAAATTCAAGGACAAATGCTGAACTGCAGCAGTCACAATCAACACTTTCTTGTTCTTCATCATCATCCGCTCCAACAAATACCTCTTCTAATTCAGCTAGTTCAGAACAAACAAATGGTGAGGGTTTATCTGCAGTTGAACGTCATGTTGGACGTAAATCTAGCCATTATTGGTGGGTTGATGCCATAGGTACGTGTAGATATAACTTAATGACAATTTTTATCTTTTTAATATGATTTAGTTGTCTAACTCTTTTCCTTATCCTAGATGAATATGAGGATACTAAAAAGCTTGAAATGACAATCAAAGGAGTCAAAAACATGGATGAGAATCTACGCATAGTCATTGAGTTTGACAATTTTGGTTCACCAGTAGGAGAGGCAGCTGGCCTTCTTGCTGGAGTGTGTGGTCTAATGGCAACTGATTGCCTTTTGTTCCCCATCAGTTTTGAAAGTTGGAAAAAAATGCCAGACAACTTTTTTGAACGGCAATGGGAAAATTTCTTTAAGGTAAGATCACTAAATATTTTTAATTTATTTCCAATTTTGAGATTGTGTCTATGTCAAGCATACTAACCTATCATTTTTTTAATTGAAGAATCACTTCTTCTTCAAGACAAATGATGAAATAGCAAAAAAATATCTAGCTAAGTCAATTAGCAAAAAGTGGAAAGAACATAGGTTGAAATTATGGAATCGGTCTTATGATCCAAGGCTTAGCAAGAATGATATCATCAATGATGTTCCAGAAGACATCATAAATGAACAATGGGCATTATTTGTAGATTACCGCTTCAAGCCTTCTACAAAGGTAATCATTTTATGATCTATGAATAAATTGTTGTGATATCTTTAAAACTTATACAATTTCATTTGTAGGAACTTTGCAAAAGAAATCAAATGATTCGGAGTAAACAAATCATTCCTCATACCACCGGTGCAAAGAGTATGGCAAGGAGAAGAGATGAATTGGTGAATAAATATTTTTATCATTAAGTTATAATTTACATATTGTGTACTAATTTTGAATATTTTATTATTTTCATGTTACAAAATATCAGAAAAAAGAAACTGGAAAAGAGGTTGGTCGAGGTGAAATGTGGAAATTAACTCACAAGAAAAAAAATGGAAGCTACATTAATGAGGAGGCAAGGGAGATAGCGGTAATTATTATCATGTATCATAAATAAAATTTGTTGTCCTTTACAAAATATAATCTATTTTTTTGTCATTCATGTAGGAGAAAATTGATGAGCATATGAGTCAAAACATGAAAAATTCATCTGAGATTTCTACTACTGATGCCATTGGAGCGATATTTGGAAAAGAGCACCCTGGTCGTGTTCGAGGGTTAGGCATGGGAGTAGTTCCTACCGTGGCTTTCAAGCGTACTCGATCTGATGGTATAAGCTCAAGTTCAAATAGTGCATCTACATCTCAAGAAATGCAAAATAAGTTGGTTGCTGTAGAGTCACAAGTGCAAGCATTATGTGCATATATAGCTATGAAGGAAGGAGGGAAAATACCTGCAGAATTACAAGCATTATTTCCTACTCTTTCAACACAGGTACATTAACTATTGTATTTTATAAGAAATTTTGGTAAAGAGTCTTAATTAAATTGAATAACGTGTGTATATATTTTGTGTTTAACATTTACTTGTTTATCTTCATTGCAGATTCCAGACATAGGAAGTGGGCCTCCATCATCATCCGGTGGAAGTAATAACACTCAATAGAAAGTCGTCATACATGGTCATTAAATTTGTTGCTAAAAGTACGGTAGAACTTTAACTTTGATGATGAAGTAAGATCAACTTTTTTTCTAGTGGATGTATGTTTCAATATAGATATATAACATTTTATTAATAACATTTATTCCTATCATTTGTTGATAGGAATTGTTGATAACATGTGTGAAATTGGAATATGTTAGTATTCCCTTCTCTGTGCTATATTAATTGTTGTATTATGTATCAATTGTGATGAAGGAATATTTTTGTGATCTGTTTTGGTTATTATTCGGTTTTGGATTATTGTTAATAATTTTCATGTGATGCATTTTGTTATCACTATCATTATCATAATTTTATAACTAAAATGTTTAGTTTAGTTTTATGGTTTTTGGTACTTATGGTTTTTGGTACTCTGTGGTGGTCCTGAGTAAAGGTACATTTTGTTATTTGAAATTATGTCTACTGTGTAGTTTTTGAAATATCTGTTTATTATCTGAAATTGCAAAAGGTGATTCAAATTAGGGACTAAATTGAAGTTACAAGATGTTAAGTTAGGTCTATAGTGTGTGGTAATTTTGACCTGAACTTATATTAAGGTCTTTCAAACTAATTGTTAGGCTTTGTTTAGGAGTTTGGAGGGGACGAGAGGGGAAGGTTTTGAAGGGAAAGATAAGGAGAGGGAAGGGAGGAGGTTGGAGGAGATAACATCTCCTTGTTTGTGAGTTTTAAAATTCCCCCACATTGGGGGAACTTGAAAATGAGGAGTTTGGAGGATTTTGGAGAGTTTTCAAATCCTTCAAACACCTCTTCTCCCCATCAATGCAACTCACAAGCACAACCAAACTTCTCAAAGTCTTTCCCTTCCTTCCCCTCCCCTCCAAAATCCAACTCATAAACACACCTTGAGTTTTGGAGGGAAGGGGAGAGGAGAGAAAGACTTTGAGAGATTTGGTTGTGTTTGTGAGTTGCATTGATGGAGAGGAGAGGTGTTTGAGGGATTTTTAAAACTCTCCAAAACCTTCCAAACTCCTCATTTTCAAGTTCCCCCAATGTGGAGGATTTTAAAACTTACAAACAAGGAGATGTTATCTTCTCCAAACTCCTCCCTTCCCTCCCCCTATCTTTCCTTCCAAGACCTTTCCATCCCCTCCCTTCCAAACTCCCAAACAAAGCCTTAGAGTTTTGTTAATGTGAATGCTCTTTGCTAGTAAAATTTTTCATGATATATACATAGTATATAATAATTGGGATCTTTGGAAAATAATCATATTCATTTTCATATAGAATATGTATGTATGTAGGTCATTAAATTTGTGTAAGCTTAGCTTAGCTGGCAATTAGCAGCATAGCAAGGGCCCAATGAGTAATTTATTGTGTGAATTGGTTACGTAGGTAAGCTTCAGTCTTGTCTCTTGTTCTGTTGGTGGTGTAATTTTGATTCCTATATGTGTCCCACAAGAATCGATGAAATGCAGCATAATGTGTGTGATCCTGCGTGCGTGCGTGACTTGATGATGATTGTGTTTTGTTCTTAAAATCTCACATAATTTGCATTGGAGTTTAGCACTAGCAAAATATGGTAATTTTTTCTGCTTTTTAAATTTTCTGAACAAGTTACTCACATCATGTTGTTGATTAGTATTTTTCTGCTGTGTTGTTTTTCATTTGTATTTGTTAAGATCATTGTTATTTGGATTTTGATTAGATATTAATCCGACATTTTAAAAGTTCGATTAATAGTTTTATAATGTTGGATTATTATATATAGTCACTTATATTTCTTGATTTTATGGTATACATATAGCATTACTCAAATATTAATTATGATGAATTTGAATAGTAGGGACGAAGATGGTTTATAGTATGATACTATGATTTTGAGATGTTTTAAATTTGGGGATAGATTAGTTTGTGATTAAATGAAAAAACCAATATTTTAACATGAGGTCAAATTTATAAATTTAAAATTTTTGTAGAAACAATTATAATTAAAGTTAAAAATGGCACTACTTTGATATGGAGTAAAATTTATAAAATTTAAAAGTTGTGAGAGACGATCATAATTAATATAAATATATAAGATGAAACTAAAAATAAATCTAACTTTAACTAAGTAGCTAGGTCGCATTTCTATCTCTTCTCTATTTACTAGTTGACACAATCTTTGATAGCATATCCTTAATTTTATTTAGGGCATGCAGTGTAGCAATCACTTAACATAAATCAGTGTACTAACCTAATAATGAGACGTGTCCTAAGAATATTAGACATAGTGCTTGTGTGTCTCATATTTAGGGGTAATGCTATATAGATTCTCTATATGAGTGTTCTATGTGAATATTTAAAAAAAAAAATACCATCAAGGATCATTATTTTGATATCAGTATTATTATTTGATATCAAAATATAGATATTTATGAGACACTTATATGAAAAATCAATGTATCATTTTCCCATATTTAGAGTCATGTCCACAATTCCAAATGCTGCGTAAGGGTTCGTTCACGAGTTTCAAGGAAATGGAAATGGATGGTTTTGAATGGAAATGGATGGAAAGAGGGGAGAGTTTCAAAGGGCTTAATTAAATAAATCAACCTTGTTCGTATAAGTTTAAAATACAAAAGGAAAAGAGAAGAGAGGGTTTCAAAGAGCCTTATGAAACATTTTTACAATTTTATACTTTTCTTATATAAATTTTATAATTACAAATTCTATAAAATATTTAACATTTTATAAAGTTAAAAAAAAAAATTTTTAAAAAATTGTCACCTAAAAATTATGTATTCAAAAATATTTTTTTATCAAAACTTTCATAAATATTATATTTTTATTAAAAACTATGTCATATTCTAACTTTCTCAACACACACTTTTATATATATATATATATATATATATATATATATATATATGTATATGTATATATTATTTGCTAATGTAGTTTTGTCAAAAAAAAAATTATATGTGAAAATTTGGTAGAAAATTAAATAACAAGCTTATGAGATTGAAATGGATTGATAAGGATGATATTTTAATTTTTTAGTAAGGTTAATAAAGTAAATTCAGTTAAAATCTATCCTATTAAATCTCTTGATTTGGAAAACTATCATACAAGGGTTTTGAGGGATTAATAAAAACATTCAAAACCTTTTCCTTTTAAATTTTGTAGCTCATCATGAACATAGGAAATTTTTTAAAATCATCCGTTTCCATCCTTTCCCTTCCAAACCCACCTCGTGAATGGACCCTAAGATTACTCTGAATAGGCTAGTTTATTTGGATTATATAATTTATTAAATAATGAAAATTAGGGTAACAATACAAGTGAAGTGCAGGGACGAATCCATGAATGAAGATAAGGGGGCCAAATAATAATATATTAAATTATTAAATAAATATTTTAAATGTAATAAATTTCTATATTAAATCTTTATTAAAGTCGGATAATGTATTAGTTTTTAAATTTATATTATTTTAAAATTTTTCAATTATAAAAATATATTTCTCCATCTCCATTTTTATAATTATTTTTTATTTTCTTATTATATAAACATAATAAATTAATATAAAATAGTCATCATAATAATTATGTTACATCATTTTAAAATACTTTAATATATTAGATAAATAAAATTTATTCAATTTAATATAAATCTATTTTTATATCTTTCAATTAGTTTACAAATGTATATTCTTTTATTCTTAAATGTATTGATCATAGGTAAATTGATTCAGTTAATTAGTTTAATATTAAAAAATAAGTAGTTATATATATATATAGAGAGTGAGAGGAGTTGTTTTGAGAAAAATAACAAGGTCATTGCAAGGTGGGAATCGAACCATGCACTTTGCAGTGAGAACAAAGAAGTATCACCACTCAATCAAATGCATGTTTGATTAGATATAATAGATGAAAATTTATATAAAATAGGTTTCGTGGGGGGGGGGGGGCCAAGATCCCTGCTGCCCCCCCTCTAAATCCGTCCCTGGTGAAGTGTACCCTTATATAGGGTGGCAAATATAACCAACTACAACCTAATATTCAACTGTCTAAAATAACACTATAATATAATATTTGTAGACAAAATACTCAAATTAGTCCCTATAAAATTTATCATCAGACAAAATATTCCCTCAAGAATAAAAAATTCAAAATACATCCCTCCCAAATTAAAATGTCAGACAAATTGGTTCTACAAGAAAAAATTAGACAAATTAGTCTCTCAATATTTATGAAAATAATGGTCAAATTAGTCCATATAATGGGAAGATTAATTTGTTCAAAATCTTTAATTGGTAAGGACTAATTTGACCATTTTTCAAAACAAACAATATTACAAAACAAGCAAAATTCTTCGAAAGCATCATAACATATAGTCATTCATCCATTATTCTGTTACAATATTGCAGGGTTTTGGGGGGTTCTTGATGATCGATCTTCACTTAGATAAGTTAATCCATAGCTGAAGCATTTGATATTGAACGAGATATTTCAAAGGGATCACTAACATATATTGATCTTTCAAATAACAACTTCTCAAAATCAATTTTAAAAAATGTGCAAATTATTAAGACCTAAAAAAAGAAAAGGAAGACTAAGTTCTAATACAGCAAATATTAGATATATTGAAACCAAGTTAATGAAAAGTTAAAGATGTTATCTCATATATATATATATACCAAAAGACATAATTGAAGAGATAAAGGAAGGAAGGTGAAGATTGAATTTTTTTTAAAATGCAATTAGAGATCAATTTTTTTTTACAATGTCAGAGACTAATATATATTACTGTGATGAAATTGTTGTTAACATTATTAATATTTTCTATCTAAAGACTTTATAGTGTCTGTATTTTAATTACATTGTAAAATTAGAAATCAAGTAGAGTATTTTTAATTGTTAAGAATGCTAAAATAGAAATCAAATTGAAGGTTTAATCTATATTAAATTTGTTTGCAGAGCACAAGATGAAAAATAAGGGACAAAAAATAATGTTGACCAAGAACTATCTTTTGTGGTAAAGTTCTCTCTTTACAAGTCCTTAAAATTCTCAACCGGTTAAATTTTATATAATAAGAAATTTTCATATTGTTTTCTTTCCTTTTTTATATGATCTATTTATGTAAATTAAATAAATTTTTGTTTTTGCATATTGTAAAAATAAAATAATCCAGCAATAGGATGCTGAATAAGCTATAATGATATTCAATAAAAATAAAAAAAACTAAATTGCAATATAATTTTTCTTGATAAAAATATGATATATAGATTGAGTTTAAAAAAAGTTTTAATAGTATTGAATCTTTATAGAAACTATTTATGTAAATTTAATATATTTGGTTTTTATTTTTAATAGAATTCAACAATAGGGATTTTTAATCATTAGTTTTTACCAATAATAAAAAATTGACAAAATAGATTGAATTTAAATGCTTTAAATAATAATTTTTCTATATTCATATTTGAACTAATGTCAATAATGACAGGTTATTCAATGCTTTTGTATGAATTTAATTAATTTTTACCAAAAGCATAAAAGAGTTTTTATAATAGAGTAAATACCCAAATTCGTCCCTGAACTTTTTTTCAGTGCCGACTTCCATCCCTGATCAAATTTTATTAGTCTCGTAGTCCCTGAACTTGAATTCCGTAAGAGATATCCGTCCCTCCGTTAACTCCCCCGTTAATGAGTGACAGAGTAGTCCTACGTGGACCGTTAACTTTGTCCTACGTGGACGTTAAGTGACACGTGTACAATGTAGTTTTTAACAGGGGACAAATCAGTCCCCGAAGTTTCTAATATGAGACAAATCAGTTCCCAGAGTTTCTAATAGGGGACAAATCAGTCCCTAACCCTTGAACCAAAACAATGTCGTTTTACAAATCTTCGATTACCTTCTTCTTTCTTCCCCATTTGAAACCCTAAACCCCCATTGCAGACTCCACAGCCGCGCCTCCATCCTCTTCTTCCTCCTTGGTTCTTCTCCCTCAATCTCCATTGAAACACCTCCTTAAACCTTCATCATCACACTAGCACCACCACTCCCTCTCTTCTGTCCTCTGTGTTCTTGTCCCCCCTTGTAACCTCCATTGAAACACTTCTTTCAACCTCAAGATTCCTTTGTTACACCATCATAGCAGCTACCCAATCTCAAGATTCCATTTTAAGGAGGTGTTTCAATGGAGGTTGATGGAGAAGAACCCAGGAGAAAGAAGAGGATGGAGCTGTGGCTGTGGGGGTCTACAATGGGGGTTTAGAGTTTCAAATGGGAAAGAAAGAAGAAGGTAATCAAAGATTTGAAAAACGATATCGTTTTGGTTCAAGGGTTAGGGACTGATTTGTCTCCTATTAGAAACTTCCACTACTAGAAACTATCGTATTATCGACAGATTTTATCGGCGGATGACCCTAGTATCCGTCGATAAAACCAGGTATCAACGGATAGTCGCACATGATTTGTTGATGGTCGAGAAACTTATATCGACGGATATCATTGAATAATCCGTCGATATATTATCGATGGATATATCTGTCGATATCCGTCGAAATTATCGAAGGACTTATCGGCGGAAATATCCCACGATAATGTTTTTTTAAAAAATATAAAATTAATAAATGATTATCGGCGGATACATATCCGCCGATAAATTACTTTCAGTAAAATAAAAAATTATTTATTATCGGCGGATACTGTCCGTCGATATTATTTTTTAAATTAAAAAAAATATAAAATTTTTACTATTATCGAGGGATCAATCCGTCAATAATTAGCAAAAAATATTTTTTTAAATTAATTTTTTTAATTTGTAAAAATATTAATAAACAAATTAATAATTAAACTAAATCAATATTTATAAAAAAATACTAATAATATCCATAAACAAAACCATAATGAAAAATCATATATCTGTACAATAATATTTACAAAATAGATAAAATCCAAACACTATATATATAAAAGTAAAAACATAGAAAAACCATACATAATAATTATCCATAAATCCCTTTTTGTACAGATTAACCTTAATCGTGTCTAAATCATAGAAAAACCTACAAACACACTTGGCACATGGACACTTGACTTTTCCCTCAGACCTAAATTGTTCAGTCATAGAAGCAAAACCCACAAACTCTTCAACTCCAGCATAGAATTCCGGCTTAATTCCCCCTCTATTCGGGTGTAACCTATCATACATCCATGATCTATTTGTTGATGACATTGCCCTTGAATTATTGGGGAATCCTAAAATGAGAAGTTTAATTATGGGTAATTAATAACAGTTTTTTAGTAAATCTAATCTCACCATTAATACGACACTAATGATTTTTACAAGTTTGTTAAATCTTAATTCAAACAAAATTTCGGCAGAGTTTCCCTTAATTTTAGATAACTTAACAAAAGTTATTTAATTTCGCAGAATTTTAACTTCACAAAATTTTGACAGAGTCTCCCCTTAATTTTAAACATAGTTTCCCATTTAATTTACAAATCAATCAACCAGTATTGCCGGAGTTCAAGGACCGGTCTCAGACTAAGTCATCTACCCTAAGGTTTTGCAACAGTAACAACGCAATCATATTATTTAAAGTAATAAATAAACATACCAAATATAATCGTAAGCTCCAACCGTAAGCTCCAATCACCTGAATATATAAACAATTGTTCCCATATATATCATTTAAATAATATATTTGTTATTGAAAAATTACTAACTTTATATTACATATAAGTTTGTTAAATATAACTTTTTTTTAAAGTTTACATACAATGATTATTTTAAAACTGTTTTACTATAATTTATTTTTTAAAAACACATTTTTAAAAACTTTTTTATAAATTACAGAAATTAAAACTTTTTTTTAAATAGTTTTTCTAAACTTTTTAATATATTTGTTAAAAGTGTTTTCTATTTTTTTAAAAAAAGATTTTTCTAAAAGTTTTTTTATAAAATTTTAAATGCAAAATATTTATTTTACAATATTATAAAATTATTAACAGAAAAATATATTAATATTTTTAAATAGAAAAAGTAAAAAAATAATAAACAAAATATATAAAAATACGAAAAATAATGAAAAAAATTAAGAAAAACTACCGAATGGAAGACCAAGGAGAGAGATGCACCGGTGGATGGTGGCCGGCAGACGGTGAGCAGCGGTGGGCGGCGGAGGGCGGCGGAAAAAAGCTACAAACAATGAGTTCTCATTAGAGACCTCAAACAAAAATTCTAAACCAATTAAAATGTAGAGGAGAGAGACTAACCTGTTGGCACTTCCCGGTGGTCGAACGGGCGTCGGATGTCGGCGGAAATGGGCCTTTTCGCGGAGGAGAGAGAGAGAGCGGAGGAGAGAGAGAGAGACCGTCGCGAAATGAGGAAGAAGTAGACCCTGTCTCCTCATATTCGCGGATTATCGACGGATGATTTTAATCCATCCGTCGATAATATCCCTCGATAATGAGCGCCTGATTAAATGAAACGGTGCGTTTCGATTATCGGCGGATGAAATAACAATTATCCGTCGATATAAAATTCCCTAACTTAGGGTTTAGGGTTTAGGTCATTATCGGCAGATAATATCCGCCGATAATTACTACTTAGGGTTAGGGTTTAGGGTTTTATCGACGGATATATTCAATTTCATCCGTCGATAAAACCAATCATGACAAAAACAAATTTTTGTTTTGCGCGGGAACTAATTATCGAGGGATGAATTCGAAATCATCCCTCGATAATAATTTTTAATAATAGAAAATAACCAGCCCTTCTATACCCGTCGATATATCCGCCGATAACGGTATGTAAAATGTCCGTCGATAATCCGTCGATAACATCCGTCGATAATCCGCATGTTTCTAGTAGTGTTCAGGGACTGATTTGTTCCATATTAGAAACTCCATTATACATGTGTCACTTAACGTCCACGTAGGACAAAGTTAACGGTCCATGTATGACTACTCCGTCACTCATTAGCGGAGGATTTAACGGAGGGACAGATATGTCTCACGCAATTCAAGTTCAGGGACTGCGGGACTAATAAAATTTAATCAAGGACGGAAATGAGCACTGAAAAAAATCAGGGACGAATTTTAGTATTTACTCTTTATAATATCATTTCATGATTAATTTTGATATCATTTAATATGTTTGACACAAATTTATACTTTCGTACAGAAAGATTATATCAATATTTTTCGCAACTGATATTTGTCTTCTAATTAACTGGTGCATAAGAAGCCTTTGCTTTCTCACAAGCTAACCTAATTTAATTGTATTGTTCCATCAAATTAGATAACAAATCCTTTAAAATTGGACATTTTCACAAACTTGTGAACTGTTTGTTTTGGAATTCTTCCTAATCTTACCATATTCAAATAGTCTAACCATTTATAATTTTGCAAAATTAGATATGTAAACCTTCATAGAACAAATATATACACAATATAATGTACATTTATCTTAACATACATTGCCCTAATAGTCTAATACCAACAACTTATTTCAACCCAGAATATAATAATCTCAACCTATGCCTATGTTTCATTCTAATATGATGAGATCCACTTTTAACACAATTTTAGTGAAATATTTTTCGATTCACAATCGGAGTATTCATCGTCAACCACAGTGATTAATTTCTTTTTGACTGGTAATGCACCTCGAATGACAGGACAACTGACCTAGAGTTTTAAAATTTTTCTGTTCTCAAGATGATGATCGAGCCCAAGACACTTATTTAAGGGAGGATGTGTCTCAACCACTCAACTGCAGCTACTCTCTACATTAAACAATTTAAATAAATACACATGCATCATGTAACTCATCAAGTATGTGATCTAATTAAGTAGAGATAGGATGACGATAGTTTACTTGTGATATGTTGATTGCTAGACAATCCACACACATTCTCCATATGTTATCCTTATCTAGAACTAACAAAATTGACATAACACTTTGACTCATGCTCTCTCCATCCTAATATTTCCCTTTGCCTAGTAGCTCACCCATTTGCCTTTGAAGCTCCTTAAGGTAGCGTTTGGAGTCACATACACAACTAGATTAGACACTAAGATATGGAAATTAATGTACATTAGTGTTCAAAAAACGGGACAGAACCGACTGGTCCAATCGGTTGAACCGACGGGAATAGGACCCCTATCCGGTTCGATTTTGTGGTAAAAATCGATTTTTTAAAAATCGGTAAAATCGGTGAAGCAGCAAAAAAATTGGTTGAACTGGTCAACTAATTTAAAAATAAAAATTTTAATTTTTTAAAATTTAATAGCTATTTTATAATAAAATATAATATAAAATATGATATAATTATTAAAATTAAGGACTATTAAACCTCTAAATTTATTAAATGCTCTATATTTTAACTTTCAATCAATATTTTTAATACATTTTAATTTTTTATAGCATATAATTCAGCATATATACTGTTAGATAAATATATATATATATATATATATATATATATATATAATTATATACGGTTGGACCCCGGTCCAACCGGTTGAACCTCGAAACCTGTGAACCACTGCCCCATCTGATTCAATGTCTGGTCCGATTTTTAAAAAATGTACATAGACACAAAATTTAATATGTATGTATGTTGTATAGATGTATGAGATAAGACACTAAAAAATATATTTTGTTATGTTTGAAATATATTGTTAGAAGGCTTTATTACTAGGTGATTGCTACAATACCCAAGGTAAAATTAAGGGTATGTACCCAAGATGATGTGTCAACTAACAATTAGAGAAGGAATAAGAGGTGGGACCCACATAGTTAAATTTAAGTTAATTCTTTGTAATACCTCGGGTAGTCTGAGTTGTTTGAGTAAGAGATTATGTTACATCCCGAGGAGACAGAATACCTAGTGGGTCCCACCTCCCCCTTTTTCTTCTTCTTTTCCTCCCCTTCCCCTTTCTTTTCCCGTGCTCTCTCTCTCCCCCCTCATTTCTTCTTCTTCCTTTCCTCTTCTTTTCTCCTTCTCATTCTCTCTCAAGAAACTAACCTCAAATCTTCATCAATCTTCAAGATCCAAGTTAGCCTTGCTCATCTAGTGTATTGTGGGTAAGTATAGAGTATTTCTTTTTCTCCATTCATGTCTGTTTCTCTCCAATCTCGTTTTGGGGTTTTAGGGTTTAAATTGGGGGTTTTTGATTTTGGTAAGAATCTGAGGATTTTGATGTGTTCTCTAGGGTCTCATTCAACTAGAGAAGCTCTGGACAACTCATCTTAGCTGTGGATTGAGTCTTGGAGCTCATTGGAGTAATTTGTGAGTAATGGGTTATTTGTAGTTTATGTATGATTTTGATTGAATCTGTGAATTTCTTGTTATGATAGTTGATAGGGACTGAGATTGGTTGATATATAATTGATATTGCATGTTGGTTGTGTTTGATTTGGATGGGTTGTGGTGAAAATGTGGATTTTGGGATGATTTTCGCAAAGTTTTCTGCAGAATTTCGTCTCTGACCCAGACTGTAATCGATTACAGCGAATTGGTAATCGATTACTGTAATCGATTACCAATGTACTGTAATCGATTACCACGGGTTGGTAATCGATTACAGACAGCCAATTTTCGTAAAAATTTTCTTCAGAACGAAATTTGAAGCAGGTAATCGATTACATCAGTATAAAAACTCAATTTTCAAGACTTTAACTCAATATTTGCTTATTTTAAAGTTAGTTACTCAAATCCATTCGTTCACCACTACCCCAAACTTATTACTTGGATGTTTATGAAGTCATGACGATGACAATTTGAATGTAATGCGATATGTGATTATGAAATGATAATTTGGCATTGGATGTGTGAGAAATTAGAAATTTCTTTGTTTATGTAGTAATATGATAAAGACATGATGATGATTGATGTTGTTGTATTTATGATATGATGCTGATGATGTGATGATGAAACGATGATGCATGAGTGATATGTAAATGGTGTGATGATGATGATGAATTACTTATGTTGTGATTATGAATGATATGTGCCACTAACAGCGCTAAATAAGATAAAAATTTAAGAAATTAAGAGATGGTAAAACGACCTGAGGAGGGGCATAGCTCGCGGGGTCGTAAATGGGAAACCTGATGAGGGGCATAGCTCGCGGGGTTTCTCAGTATGGTGTCTGATGAGGGGCATAGCTCGCGGGACATCCATACTTCCTATGAACATGAGTCGGGCCGAGCTCCAGGTGTTCATAGGTTAAAAGCTACCAAGATAAAGAGACTGTATAAGAACGACGAAATTGATGCATATTTGTTATTGGTTTATGTTGTAATTGCGTTGTACTGTTATATGCTTCATATATACACTGCTTATAACCTGTTTATTCACTGAGCGTATGACTCACCCATTCATACAAAACATTTTCAAATTCAGGTGCAGATCCGGAGGCGAATCCTTCCGTTCCTCCAAGCTCTTAGATTCGGTGAGCCTCAATGTTAGAGGCGCTAAGTTATTGTCTTTTGTCTCTGTAGTATGCTCCATAAGTTTACAAACAGGATTGTCTATGTTATGTGTAATTGAGATAGTCTAATTAAAACTTGTTGTATTATGTTGATTCTGAGTTACGAAGGATGTTATGTATGAATTTTATATGACGTGGGGTGTTACAGTAGTTGTGGTTATTGCTGTTTAGCTGGTTTGTTGTGTGGATTACAGGTTAAGACTGACATGAGACTCGGTGTCCCATGTGCCGGTCACGGATCCGAGTTGGGTCGTGACATTCTTAATCTCACCCAACATATTTATATTAATTATGTTGTCCTTCACAAATATTTTAATTTTATGAATTTTATCTCATACTAAAATACTACAATTTTAACTTTAATAACATTATTTATTTATTTCTTTCCTTTTAATCACATAAGAAGGACTATTATATTTGCATAAAATTTCATTAATATCCATGGCATATAAGATTACAATTAAAATGTTAAGGAAAATAGTTTAATATTATTTATAAGAAAGATGTTGTTAGAAATTATTTTTTTATTAACAAAATAAAAAATTTAAAAAAGAAAACATACAGTAATAATGGAAGGATATATACTTTTAAAATATATCAAGATCCACATATAAATAGTCTGTGAAAAAATTTATGAGTTAAAGATTTAGATATATTATGTCTTATTGTTAACTTAAAGAATAACATTATATTTTTTATCGTAAAAATAAAAATTTTGCAGCCGGGATTCAAACCCAGTTATCCATGCCACAAATTCATATTAGTGAACTATGCTACTGCGGATCCTTATGATGTGAATCACAAACTATTATATTTCTTGGCTTTTGATAATGTGAATATTTTAGTGTTTATTCGGTTTTTCTCATCCTACAAAAACCTTTTAATCTTTTTGGCATTAGTTGAATTCAATATATTATCTATCATTTCTATCCTTTATTCAATTATTTTTTATCATGAAGCCACAACTATTTCTTTCGAATTCATAATAAATATCAATCACATACGAGATTATATTTATTGAATTAAGGATAAATTATGTAGTTTTACTCACATCTGCATGAAGTTAAAAAAGATTTAACAATGCAAGTGAATTTGTATATAAGAAATATTTGACTTATTAATTTTGAAATATATTTAAAATTTTTTTTATACCAAGTAAAAATAATAGAAAATCTTAAAAAAAATTCAAATTGGGAGTCTTATATTGTTGGCATAGATATAACATAATATATTGTTGATTTTTAAGTAACGAAAATGTCGCAACTAAGACTTGAACGAAAAAATTCATGCCACAAATGGAACTCAATAAAGTGTGGTGCTATGAACCATTGCTACATGAATCACAAACATTTATATTTGTTAGTATTTGTAAAAAAGTTTTACTATTTAATGAGATTATTAAATTTTTATTTACCTAAAAAAATTTTGGTTAATTTTTATGTTATTATTTGAAGTCATTTATATAAGAAGTCACATATTTATTTATTTCTTTTTTGTCACATATGTAGGACTATTATATTTGCATAAAATTTCATTAATATCCACCGCATATAAGATTACAATTAAAATGTTAAGGAAAATAGTTTAATATTAATTATAGGAACCATGTAGTTAGAAATTATTTTCTTATTTAACAAACTAAAAAGTTTTCAAAAAAAAAAACATACAGTAATAATGAAAGGATATATACTTTTAAAATATATCAAGATCCACATATGAATAGTCTAAGAAAAAATTTATGGATTTAAAAATTTAGATATATTAAGCCTTATTGTTAACTTAAATAATAATAACATAATATATTTTATCGTAAAATTAAAAATTCCGCATCCGGGATTCGAACCCGGTTATCCATGCCACAAATCCATATTCGTGAAGTGTGCTACTGCAAATTCTTATGATATGAATCACAAACTATTATATTTTCTGGCTTTTGATAATGTGAATTTTTTACTGCTTCTTCGGTTTTTTTCCATCCAACAAAAACCTTTTAATCTTTTAGGCATTAGTTGAATTCAATATATGGTCTGTCATTTCTATCCTTTATTCCGTTAGTTTTTATCATGAAGCGACAACTATTTTTTTAAAATTCATAAATATCAATCATATACGAGATTATAATTATTGAATTAAGGATAAATTCTTTAATTTTACTCACATCAGCTTAAAGTTAAGAAAGATTTAACAAGTGAATTTGTATATAAGAATGTAAAAAATATTTGACATATTAATTTTGAAATATATTTATGTAATACCTTGGGTAGTCTGAGTTTGTTTGAGTAAGAGATCACGGTGTAACCGGGGAGATAGGACCACGTGGGCCCCACCTTTCCCCTTTTTTTCCTTCCTTTCCCTTCTTCCTCCCCCCTCATTCACGTTTTTCTCTCTCCCTCATTTCTCTTCTTCTTCTTCTTCCTCATCCCTTTTCTTTCTTCTCAAATCCAAAACCCAAACCCCATTAATCATCAAAGATCAAGCTAGCTTTGTTCATCTAGTATATTGAGGGTAAGTGTAGAGTATTTCTTTTTCTCCGTTGATGTCTATTTTCTCTAATTTTCGGATTTGGGGTTTTAGGGTTCCTAATTGGGGTTTTTGATTTTGTTGAGAGATTGAGGTTTGTGATGTGTTCTCTAGGGTCTAAACCAACTAGGGAAGCTCCGGGTGGAGTCTTGGAGCTCATTGGAGTAATTTGTGAGTAATGGGTTATTTGTAGTTTATGTATGATTTTGATTGATTATGTGAATTTCTGGTTATGATAGTTGATAGGGATTGAGATTAGTTGATATATAATTGATATTTCGTGTTGGTTGTGTTTGATTTGGATGGGTTGTGGTGAAAATGTGGATTTGGGGATGATTTTCGCGAAGTTTTCTACAGAATTTCGTCTCTGACCTAGGCTATAATCGATTACAGCGAATTGGTAATCGATTACTGTAATCGATTACTGCGGGTTTGTAATCGATTACAGACTGCCAATTTTCGCAAAAATTTTCTTCAGAACGAAATTTGAAGCAGGTAATCGATTACAGAGGTTTGTAATCGATTACATCTGTACTAAAACACCATTTTTAAGGCTTTAACTCCAAATTTTCATATTTTAAAGTTAGTTACTCAAATCCATTCGTTCACCACTACCCCAAACTTATTACTTGGATGTTTATGATGTTGTTGTATTTATGATATGATGCTGATGATGAAACGATGATGCATGAGTGCTATGTAAATGTTATGAAGATGATGATGAATTACTTATGTTGTGATTGTGAATGATATGTGCCACTAACAGCGCTAAATAAGATAAAATTTGAATGAATTAAGAGATGATAAAACGACCTGAGGAGGGGCATAGCTCGCGGGGTCGTAAATGGGAAACCTGAGGAGGGGCATAGCTCGCAGGGTTTCCCAGTATGGTGTCTGATGAGGGGCATAGCTCGCGGGACACCCATGTTACCTATGAACATGAGTCGGGGCTGGGCTCCAGGTGCTCATAGGTTAAAAGCTACCAAGATAAAGAGACTGTATAAGAACGTTCGAGTTATATATCTGCTGTGTTGGTTTATGTATGATTATATGTTATTGGTTTATGTTGTAATTCCGTTGTACTGTTATATGCTTCATATATACACTGCTTATAACCTGTTTATTCACTGAGCGTATGACTCACCCATTCATACAAAACATTTTCAGATTCAGGTGCAGATCCGGAGGCGAATCCTGTAAGCTCCAGAACCCTTCTGAGAGAATTAAGCATAATTCTCTTAAAGTCATGAAAGTTTTAATGATAACAAGGTAAGCCATAAGTATAAAATTTTACTTAAGGTTTTGCTAATGTGTGCGCTAAGTGTCTCAGAAAGCTATAAATTATTGCAATACCATGAGCAAAGACCAAGACAAAACATCAAGTAACCTCGAGATCAATTGATAAAATCATAGCGCCGAAGATATCAGAAAGGATATCTCAGAAGCGC
Source organism: Aeschynomene evenia (assembly GCA_013621005.1). NCBI lineage: Eukaryota > Viridiplantae > Streptophyta > Magnoliopsida > Fabales > Fabaceae > Aeschynomene > Aeschynomene evenia. The sequence goes on along the minus strand of CM024265.1, from coordinate 21,465,578 downwards.
AGAAGGTGAAAACATGTCTCTGAGGAAAGAACACTGTCGCCTCAGAAGGGTCTCAGAAGACCTCGCGACTAGTAGTTCTCAGAAGGGTCTTCCCTCAGAAGGTTCGCCTCAGAAGTCCGTACAACTCTTAGAAGGTTGGACTCAGAAGCAACCAAGTGTCTGGACTCAAGGAAGTGCAAACAGTCTCAGAAAGCTCGCTACAACTAGCCAAGGAAGTGGGAACACGCGCACTGTGCAGTTCTGAAAAGTTCCTCATTTTGTGCTGACTGTAGCAGGGAGCCGTTCTGAAAAGGACACAACCACATAAGCAAAGTGAAAGCCTCTAATTTCGCGGCTCTTTGATGCCTATATATATGAGTTCAATTCCAGAGCAATGTGACGAAACTCTTGCACTAAAACTCTTGATTAAACGTGCCAAAACTCTGTTGAATTGAAAATCATTTTGCGAAAACTTAGAACTTTCTCAGAAAGACAATTTTTTACGAAATTGTTCTTCTAACTTTGCAAAATCTTCTAGTTCTGAATTGGTGTAAATTCTTACATTTGTAAGTAAATTCTAGAAGTCTACTAAGTGTAAAACTAGGTTTGTAACTTAGTCTTGGTAGTTGTTTTCGATCAAAACAAACCTTCGAAAAACGCTAAGTCCTTCTTTGTGTGAAGGCAGTTTTAAGTCCTCTAGTGTTTGAGGCAAAGTTCAAAGTCCTTAATTGGTTAAGGCAAGGAAGTCCTCTAGTTTGAGGCAAGGAAGTCCTCTAGTTTGAGGCAAGGAAGTCCTCTAGTTTGAGGCAAGGAAGTCCTCTAGTGTGAGGCAAAGAAACCCACGTCGAGTTGTGAAGTGGTGGAAGTCCTTTACTTGGTAAAGGCAGTGTTGTCTGAGAAGGCACATTAAGAAGAATATCTAAGAACTCTCAACTGAAGGTTGAGGACTGGAGTAGGTTGGTTATAACCGAACCAGTATAAAACTCTTTGTGTTAAGCTTTTCTCTCTTACTCTTTAATTGCATAAAGCTTTGAGAAAAACTCAACCATGGTTTTAACTAAGAGGTCTTGTGAAAACATTACCAATTAAAATCAGAAAGCGTTTAAAAAATTATAACTCAAAGTCATTTTCTTAAGACTACTCAGATAGGAACTTTCTTAGAAAGACTAAGTTCTCAGAAACTTAATCTTCTCAGAAAGCTATTTCCGCTGTAAGCTCTTAAATTCACCTTCTGAGTAAAAACAACTTTCTAAGTAAAAGTTTTAAAAGGTAATTTTCAAAACTTGCACGATTCAACCCCCCCTTCTCGTGCACACATACACTTTCAATTGGCATCAGAGCTCGGTCCTTAAGGGGTTGAGCACTTAGCAGTGTCAAGGAAAAAGATCCACGAAAGGAAATATTAATTCACCAGCTGCATTCATATCAGATGGGGCCTCAATAAACAGACCTCCGATGTTTCTTGGAGACAGCTTCGATTACTGGCGTGACAGGATGACGCTGTTCATCAAGCACACCAGTCTGGACTTATGGGATAGGATCGAGAATGGAGACTATCAGCCTCTGCAGACAATTACAGAGGATGCTGTAGTTGCAACAGACGCTGAGCCAGGAGTGGCACCTCCAGCACTCAGAACCTATACAAGACGGGTCCCTAAGGACGAATGGACTCAAGAGATGAAGGAGAAAATACAACTCAACTTCAAAGCCAAGTATATTCTCCTCTGTGCTTTACCCAAAGTAGAATATGACAAAATTGTGTCATGTGATACTGCACAAGAGATTTGGGAAAGACTTCATATGCTGCACGAAGGTAATGACGAAGTCAAGGAAACAAAAATCTCAATGCTCGTACACAAATACGAATCCTTTAGCATGCAGCCTGAGGAAACTATTGACAGCATGTCAATAAGATTTCTCCATATCATCAATCAGCTGAAAGTCTTGGGAAAGACTTATTCAAACGCTGAGATGGTAAGAAAAATCCTCAGAAGCCTTTCTGCAAAATGGCGTCCTAAGGTCACAGCAATCCAGGAAGCCAAGGATCTAAACCAGCTAGGTTTGGATGTACTATTTGGTTCGCTCAGAACACATGAGATCGAACTGGAAGGGTTGCTCGGAGGACCATCCGCTTCCTCCAGACCTCAGAAGGGATTGGCTCTGAACAGTCAAGTCAGAAAGTCTTCCAAAGCTTTCAAGCTGAAGAAGCTTCTGAGTCTGACAATGATGAAGGATCAGAATCCGACGAAGACGACATCTCTCTCCTAGTAAAGAAAATGAAGAAAGCCTGGAGAAAGAGACCAAACAAAAGCAAGGAATTCACTCCTAAGAAAGGAAAGTCAAAGCCCTCAGATGCCACATGCTTTGGATGTGGAGAAAAAGGCCACTTCAAAACGGAGTGTCCACAAAACAAAGGGAAGAAGAAATTCATTCCCAGAAAGAAAAAGAAGGCAATGGCTGCAACCTGGAGTGATTCAGAAGACGAAGCTTCTGAAGCAGCAAGTGAGGAAGAAGAAGCTAATGTGTGCTTCATGGCAGGAACTGACTACATTCTCGAAACAGAATCTGAGTCAGAAGAGGTACAAAATTCCCCTCCTCTTTCATACTCATACGATGAGCTTTCAGAACTCTATTATGATCTTCTGAAAGACTCAAACGAGTTAGCTAACAGTTTCAGCGACCTAAAAAAATCTTTTAAAACACAGAAGCTGAAAATGCAAGACTAACTCAAGAAGTTCAGAACCTAAGGCTTGAAGAGACGACTTCAAAGGTAGATACCTTGAAAGTCATAACCTGTATCAAGCATTAGAAAGTTTGTCTCAATCACAGTAGAAAAGGCTGAAAAGGCCATGATCGAACTGCAAAAGACAAATGAACTTCTAACCTCTGACTTAGTTAAGATGGTCAATGGTGAAAGATGCTAAGTCTTTTGCTTGGGGTCAAAGACCCTATAAAGACAAAAGCGATCTTGGATATGAAGAAGTCTTTGAACCACATAATCTTGATCCACTCTTAACTAAATCACCCCGCATGTGCATTGCATGTTTTAAGAGTGGTCATGGTTCTGAAAAATGCCCTATGTTGAAAAAGGGTAAAACTTCTCAGAAAGCAAGTGCTTCTGAAAAGGGCAAACAAAAGGTCTCTGACTTTCAAAACCATGACCCTTCTAAGAAAAGAAGGCAAAAATCCAAGAAAGCTAACAAGCAAGGACCCAACAAAGAATGGTACCTAAATCTGTTAACTTTGTGACTGCAGGTGCATCATCAAGCGCTGCTCCCACCACCATGATGAGCAGTGGTACCTTGACAGTGGCTGCTCAAGGCACATGACTGGAAGCAAGCACTGGTTCAGAAGTCTCAAGCCAAGAAAGGCGGAACAGTGCGATTCGGTGATGGCGCTAAGGGGAGAGTCACTGCAATCAGAGATGTTGGTAAGGATTCCTCTCACCCAAATCTCAGATGTACTTTTGGTCGATGGCTTAACTCACAATCTATTAAGCATTAGTCAATTTTGTGACAAGGCTTAAAGGTTGAGTTTTATGCCAAGTATTGTCATGTGATTAATCTCACAAAATGACAAGATCGTTCTGGAAGGAAAACGTGTTGGTAACATTTATGTTATCCATCTGGATGATCTAAAGGATCAAAATGTGGAATGCCTTGTCTCTGTCCAAGAAGACAAATGGCTATGGCATAAGAAACTTGGTCATGCCCATATGAGACTTCTTTCTGAACTCTCTCAGAAAGGACTTGTAAAGGGCCTTCCAGAATTAAGTATCAGAAGGATGCAACCTGCGACTTCTGTGAAAAAGGGAAACAGACCAAGGCTTCCTTTCCCAGTAAAAGTGGTATTTCTACTCAGAAACCACTGGAACTGCTCCACATGGATCTATTCGGACCAACCAGAACAGCTTCCCTTTCTGGAAAACGCTATGGTCTTGTCATAGTGGATGATTACTCCAGATTCACTTGGGTTTTCTTTCTAGCCTCTAAGGAAGAAACTTTGAGAAGTTCAAAGCATTTGCGAAAAGAGTTTCAACTGAAAAAGATTCGCACATTCATGCCATTAGATCAGATCATGGTGGTGAATTTGAGAATCATGCTTTTGAAAAGCTTTGTGAAAATCTGGGCATAGCTCACGAATTCTCATCTCCCAGAACTCCTCAACAAAATGGAGTAGCTGAGAGAAAGAATCGAAGCCTTCAAGAGATGGCAAGAACAATGCTCTTAGAAAGTGGACTTTCAAAAGGTTTCTGGGCTGAAGCAGTAAATACTTCATGCTACATTCAGAATCGAGTCTTTCTAAGACCATTCTGAAAAAGACACCTTACGAGCTATGGAAGAATAAAATACCAAACATTTCTTATTTCCATATATTTGGTTCTTCTTGTTTATTCTCAACACAAAGGACAAACTCTCCAAGTTTGATCCTAAGTCCGATGATGGATACTTCCTAGGATACTCCTCAGCTCTAAAGCTTACAGAGTATATAACAAAAGGAGTAAATGTGTTGAAGAGACAATCCATATTAAGTTCAAAGAACTTAGTAAGGACCTGTCTCAGAAAGGTGCTGACTTAGAAGATGAATTTGAGAACTCAACATCTCTTCTGAGAAAGCCAAAAGGAAAATTCTTATAGATGATGAGACTGACTTCCAACCCATGGAACAATCATCTTCATCTAAAGAAAAATATAGTAACATCATCAAAGCTCCAGAACCTAGAGAATCTACTTTTCCAATACAATGGAACCTAGATTCTCAGAAGGACAAGCTTCTGATGACTCAGAAAGAGAACCTTCTGTGTCTCGTTCTCAGAACCCTACTCCTAAAGGGATCAGAGGTTCAAGAGACTTGAAGAACATCTCTCAGAATGAAGTCTTGGGCAATCCAGAAAGTGGCGTGAGAACCAGAAGGAACTATACAAATCTTGCTATGGTCTCTGAACTTGAACAGATTCCATAGAAGAGGCGTTAGATGACCCTAGCTGGGTAAATGCCATGCATGATGAACTTGACCAATTCGAGAGAAATCAAGTTTGGAAACTGACTCAGAAACCCAAAGGCAAGAGTGTCATTGGACTAAATGGGTGTTTCGAAACAACTGATGAAAACGGTCAAGTCGTGAGAAACAAGGCAAGATTGGTTGCTCAAGGGTACAACCAACAGAAGGGATAGACTATGATGAACTTTGCTCCAGTCGCAAGATGGAAGCTATCAGAATGTTGCTAGCTTTGCTGCACATAAAGGTTTCAAACTCTATCAGATGGACGTTAAGTCTGCCTTCTTGAATGGATACCTTTCTGAGGAGTTTATGTAAACAACCTCCTGGTTTGTGAATGATGCATTCCCGAATCATGTATTCAAGCTTACAAGGCTCTCTATGGTTTGAACAAGCTCCAAGAGCTTGGTACGATAGATTGAGCTCCTTTTTGCTTAAAACGGATTCTCAGAGGGAAGTGGACACAACTCTTTTTACGCTCTCAGAAGACTCTGGCTTCTTGATTGTCCAGATTTATGTTGATGACATAATATTTGGCGCAACCAATGAATGCCTTTGCAAGAATTCTCCAAGCTTATGCAAGGTGAATTCGAGATGAGCATGATGGAGAATTAAATTCTTCCTAGGATTGCAAATCAAGCAAGAGTCGGAAGGACAGTTATTCATCAAGAGAAGTATACCAAGGAACTTCTGAGGAAGTTTCTGATGGATAAGGCCAAACCATGAGCACTCCCATGCATCCCTCTCAAGTAATTGACTTGGATGAAGATGGNGATGGGAGAATTAAATTTCTTCCTAGGATTGCAAATCAGCAAGAGTCGGAAGGGACAGTCATTCATCAAGAGAAGTTACCAAGGAACTTCTGAGGAAGTTTCTGATGGATAAGGCCAAACCCATGAGCACTCCCATGCATCCCTCTCAAGTAATTGACTTGGATGAAGATGGTGAGAAAGTCTCAGAAAGCAACTATCGAGGGATAATTGGCTCACTTCTCTACTTAACCGCCTCCAGACCAGATATCCACTCAGTGTTGGGATCTGTGCTAGATTCCAGTCTAAGCCCAAGCAATCACACTTGACTGCAGTTAAACGAATTTTACGATATTTAAGTGGAACTACTAATCTTGGTCTTTGGTACGAGAAGGTTGTTCTTCTGATGTTGTAGGTTACTGCGATGCCGACTACGCTGGAGATAGGATAGATCGCAAAAGCACAAGTGGTGCTGCTGCTTCTTTGGAAAATGCTTGATCACTTGGTCTTGCAGAAGCAAAATACGATCGCCCTATCAACTGCTGAAGCTGAATATGTGTCTGCTGCGAACTGCTGTTCTCAGATGCTCTGGATTAAGAATCAGCTACTTGATTATCAATTAAGGTACACCAAAATTCCTATCCTCTGTGATAATACAAGTGCTATCAACTTAGCTAAGAATCCTATTCAGCATTCTCGATCCAAGCACATCGATATAAAACATCATTTATTAGGGATCATGTGCAAAAAGGCGACATTGAACTCAAATTTGTAAATACTGAGGATCAAATCTCAGATATATTTACAAAGCCTTTACCCGAGGATCGTTTCAATGTTCTGAAAGGATTTCTCAATTTAAGATGTTTCTAAGTGCTTTGAAATTTAAAAACTCTTAGAAACCCCCCTTAGTCCTAGTTTAGATTCTGAGACGAACAATAGAACTAAGCCTCTGAGCTTGAAGTAGGAAACACAGGAAAACCTATCTGAGAAAATTTTGGTCTCAGAAGACTCATCTCTCAGAAAGGAGATCTTCTGAAACATCTCTCAGAAGGAGGATTTCTCAGAAGGACCACCTCTCTCAGAAAGGTACCTTCGAGAAACAAGTTACCAACGGTAACTTTTGGATAAGTGGCAGAAAACGGCTAGTTATCAACCATGACTATAAATACTTACAGTAGTGTTTCATTTGAGCACTTTACGTCCAAACTTACCAAAACTCTGCCAAAACCTCTCCTCGCTTTCCAATCATCACCTGCTCTCTCTCTCTGTTTCTCTCTTGTTCTTCTCTATCCTTTCTCAAAACTTAAAACCTTTCCTTCAAATGGCCGTCTTGGAGAAATCAAGGGCTTAATGAGAAACAATCTCAATGAGATATCCGAAGATATTCTCTATGAATGAGGAATGCAGTCCCTATTCCAAAGACTTATCTCCCAAGGAATCTTGCCATGGGAAGGGTATTGCCTCTCAATGTCTACAATCAGGTGGACGAAATTCAATTCACCTTCTCAAGCAACCTGGATGGCCAGCCATGATGAGTTCGAGGACGTGTGCTACCCAAATGTGGTAAGAGCTTTCTATTCGCAAATAGAAAGGTTCACCAACAAAGGGGTCAAGAGCAAGATGGTGACCAACAGATCCGCTTCTCCTCTTCTGACATCAACAAAGTCTTCAAGACTTGAATGGGGTGCTGTCATCCCGACGATCCAGAATGGGTCAAGGAGGTAGATGACTCAGAAGAAGAAGTCGTGACACTTCTGACTGGTAGCAACAGCCTACCTCTCAAAGAGTAAAGGTACCTCATCTCACGCAAGAGGCCAGAATCATCTTCTCGTTGTGCAACACACCCTTCTCCTCGGATTGAGACATGGGAAACGTTACCACCATGGATGCTGCCTGCTGTACACCTGCTGAAGAAGGAAAGAGTAGATTTTGGGAGATGGTGCTCAACTACATGATGCACCAGACTCATCCGAAGAGGGCTCTCACAAGTCTACCTTACGGAAGCCTTCTGACCAGAATCCTCGACCATCTCTCCTTTCCACTTGAGACTATGAATATGTCTTCAACCACAGTAATTCTCCATGGTCACCTTTCAACAACATCAAGAAGAAGAAGGTACCAGATACGGGGGCACCTAAGAAGAAGGAGAAGCAAAGCCTTCTAAGGGGGACTGCTGGTCCCAACCAGCCCTCAAGGCTGAGAAGGAAAGGAAAAGGTTTCCGATCCTACCAGAAAAGAAGAAGAAGAAGCAAAAGGTGACTCATCCTTCTCCAACAAGGGTGACACGGAGTATGGCTTCTGAGGAAGCTCAGAAGACTCCTCAGAAGCACCTACAGTGCTGAGGCTGCTGAAGACTCAGAAGAAACAACTCTGAGCAACCCATGACCAGAAAAAGGAAAGCACCTCCCACTCTCCAAGTCCCAGACGTGCCACCAGAAGGGAAAAAGAAACGTGGTCGTTTGGTAAAAGCTAACTCTAACACTCCACCTTCATTTCTTCACTCTTCTTCTACTTCAATTCCTATTTCTGATTCTGTTGATGGTTTTAAACCCACCAAATTTAAAACTAAACTCCTACATTCCTTGAAATATCAGGAAAAAACTCACAAAGGAGTGGGGATAAAAACCACCAAGAAACAGAGCCCGCCAAAGCCGACGGGTAAAGAAATTGTAGCAGTTACTGCTACTGCTGCCACCACCGCTGCTGCTACTACAGCTGCTGTTGAAGAAGAAGCAGAAGCTTCTCATCACTCCTCCCCATCTGGACATGTCTCCCCCACCAGAGAAGACATTCAGGGGCATGAAGGAAATGTCGCTGATTCCTCTTCCGAGGAAGAAGATGCGGCACGCTTTCACATTGTGCATCGCACTCCAGATGCTGGAAGCTCCAAGAAAGAGCCCCAGAAGAAGCCATCTGAGGTTTCTATGGTGGAACTTCTGAAGCAACCACAACTGAAGTTGCCACTGTGAATGCTGAGTCCTTGGCTCAGACGATGCTCGACGTCCAGAAGGCGCTGGATCTACCTTCTGAGACTCCAGAAGCTGCTCCGATGCAACAACAACAACAACTACAGCATGAGGAACGCTTCATTGAACCAACTTCTGAGGTTGGTCTCCTCTCTTCTGAGATCCCTCTGGAACATGAGGACACTCATGACTCAACACATGACGTAGTGCCAGGGACCACCAGCACTGGGCTCAGCTCAGAGGTGAGCGCTGACGCTACCATGGCTGCCGGAGTTGCAGCAGTTGAGGCATTTGTTGCCCACAGTTCCTTAGAAGGAACTCTCTCTGAGAAGGACTCTCAGAAGGAACCAGAGGTTCCTCCTCAAGATATAACAGAGGTTCCTCCTACATCCTTTGATCAACAAGGTCCCACCTTCTCCATAACGGACTCAATGATCGGTTCTGGCTTTCAGCTGGGAAGGATGGTAGTCACTCCACCCTCTGTGCAATTTCGGCCTTTCTTTGGTCGAATTGAGAAGTTGAAGAGCACTGAAGCCATGCATAGCCAGATCTCAACCTTCAACCTCTCCGATGATGCTCAGACTTCTGGTGCTATGGAGCAACCATCAGCTAGGCAACCCTCTGATCTAGACCTTGCTCTAGTTGCTGAGGACACTCAAAGGCAGCCTTCGATTGAACTTGCTGCTATTGAAGGTAAAGCTGTCCAAGAAGAAGAACCTCCTGAATATCAAACAAGGGATATAATCGATGAAGTACTTGAGGCTGAAGTCTCTCGTCCTCCTTCATCTCAACCCTCATCTTCTCACCAGCCTTCCACTGCCTCTGACCTTCCTCCAGAATGCGCTCAGAATGCGACTCAGAGCGAGATTCTCATGGAGATATGCCAGCTGCTACGCTACATTGCCAGAAAGGCAGTAGTTCTAAGTCAATGATGGCGTTTATGTCTTAGCCACCCTTTTTGATGTAACAAAGGGGGAGTAGATAAATGATTGATAAAATTTTTTACTTTGGCTATCGTAAACACTAGGCTAGAACTTAGGGGGAGCAACAACTTAGGGGGAGCCAAAATCTTTTGTATCTTTACAAAACCATAAATGAAAAATCATTTCTTTGGCATCTCATGTTTTACCTATCTTATGCTTATCTTTTATTATTTATTTTTTGGCATCTCTTGATTTACTTAGCTTGATATTTCTGAATCTCATAGATACATTATCATGAAATACATGCTATGAAACTGATAATCTCAAACAGTAATCATACATTGCATACTTGAACTGTTGATTATCTCAGCCTTCTAAGAAAATAACGAAGCCTTCTCTCAGAAAGCTAAATTAGTTTCTAAGAAAGCAAAAGTGAATTCTGAATAAGTTATGAACTTACTCAGAAACACTTCTGAACTTAAGCAAAATTATTATCTTAAGACTTAAGTTGTTATCATCAAAAAGGGGGAGATTGTAAGCTCCAGAACCCTTCTGAGAGAATTAAGCATAAATTCTCTTAGAGTCATGAAAGTTTTTAATGATAACAAGGTAAGCCATAAGTATAAAATTTTACTTAAGGTTTTGCTAATATGTGCGCTAAGTGTCTCAGAAAGCTATAAATTATTGCAATGCCATGAGCAAAGACCAAGACAAAACATCAAGTAAACCTCGAGATCAATTGATAAAATCATAGCGCCAAAGATATCAGAAAGGATATCTCAGAAGCGCAGAAGGTGAAAACATGCTTCTGAGGAAAGAACATTGTCGCCTCAGAAGGGTCTCAGAAGACCTCGCGACTAGTAGTTCTCAGAAGGGTCTTCCCTCAGAAGGTTAGCCTCAGAAGTCCGTACAACTCTTAGAAGGATGGACTTAGAAGCAACCAAGTGTCTGGACTCAAGGAAGTGCAAACAGACTCAGAAAGCTCGCTACAACTAGCCAAGGAAGTGGGAACACGCGCACTGTGCAGTTCTGAAAAGTTCCTCGTTTTGCGCTGACTGTAGCAGGGAGCCGTTCTGAAAAGGACACAGCCACATAAGCAAAGTGAAAGCCTCTAATTTCGCGGCTCTTTGATGCCTATATATATGAGTTCAATTCCAGAGCAATGTGACGAAAACTCTTGCACTAAAACTCTTGATTAAACGTGCCAAAACTCTGTTGAATTGAAAATCATTTTGCGAAAACTTAGAACTTTCTCAGAAAGACAATTTTTACGAAATTGTCTTTCTAACTTTGCAAAATCTTCTAGTTCTGAATTGGTGTAAATTCTTACATTTGTAAGTTAATCCTAGAAGTCTACTAAGTGTAAAACTAGGTTTGTAACTTAGTCTTGGTAGTTGTTTTCGATCAAAACAAACTTTCTGAAAAACGCTAAGTCCTTCGTTGTTTGAAGGCAGTTTTAAGTCCTCTAGTGTTTGAGGCAAGGAAGTCCTTGTTGTGAGGCAAGGAAGTCCTCTGTTGTGAGGCAAGGAAGTCCTTAATTGTTTAAGGCAACGAAGTCCTCTGTGAGAGGCAAGGAAGTCCTCTGTTGTGTGAGGCAAGAAGTCCTTAATTGTTCAAGGAACAAGTCTTGTTGTAGAGGCAAGGAAGTCTCTGTTTGAGCAGAAGTCCTTAATTGTTTAAGGCAAGAATCCTCTAGTGTGAGGCAAGGAAATCCACTTCGGTTGTGAAAGTGGTGGAAGTCCTTTACGTGGTAAAGGCAGTGTTGTCTGGGAAGGCACATTAAGAAGAATATCTAAGAACTCTCAACTAAAGGTTGAGGACTGGAGTAGGTTGGTTATAACCGAACCAGTATAAAATCCCTTGTGTTAAGCTTTTCTCCCTAACTCATTACGTGTCCAAATCTTGAGAAAAACTCTATCACAACTTTATTCAAGAGGTCTTTTGAAAACCTTATTGATCAAAATCAGAAAGCTTTTAAGAAACTCAAATCTTAAGTCGTTTCTTAAAAATCTCTCAGAAAGGAACTTTCTTAGAAAGACTAAGTTCTCAGAAACTTAATCTTCTCAGAAAGCATTTTCCGCTGCAAACTCTTAATCATACCTTCTGAGTAAAAACAGCTTTCTAAGTAAAAGTTTTAACAAGCAATTTTCAAAACTTGCACGATTCAACCCCCCCTTCTCGTGCACACATACACTTTCAAATGGCTCCATTTTAGTCACTAGATGTTGTAGATAACCAAAGGATGATGTAATGAGCCTATTTTTCTCCTAATTCAGTGTATTGAGCTTCATTTAGTCTTACTTGGTCAATGGCTCCATTTTAGTCACTAGGATGTTGTAGATAACCAAAGGATGATGTAATGAGCCTAATTTTTGTCCTAATTCAGTGTATTGAGCTTCATTTAGTCTTACTTTGGTCAATGGCTCCATTTTTAGTCACGAGGATGTTGTAGATAACCAAAGGATGATGTAATGAGCCTATTTTTGTCCTAATTGAGTGTATTGAGCTTCATTTGGTCTTACTTTGGTCAATGGCTCCATTTTAGTCACTAGGAAAGGTTTAGATAACCAAAGGATGATGTAATGAGCCTATTTTGGTCCTAATTGAGTGTATTGAGCTTCATTTGGTCTTACTTTGGACAATGGCTCCATTTAGTCACTAGGATGTTGTAGATAACCAAAGATGATGTAATGAGCCTATTTTGGTCCTAATTGAGTGTATTGACCTTCATTTGGTCTTACTATGGCAATGGCTCCATTTTAGTCACTAGGATGTTGTAGATAACCAAAGGATGATGTAATGAGCCTATTTTGGTCCTAATTGAGTATATTGAGCTTCATTTGGTCTTAATTTGGACAATGGCTCCATTTTAGTCACTAGGATGTTGTAGATAACCAAAGGATGATGTAATGAGCCTATTTTTGTCCTACTTGAGTGTATTGAGCTTCATTTGGTCTTACTTTGGTCAATGACTCCATTTTAGTCACTAGGATGTTGTAGATAACCAAAGGATGATGAAATGAGCCTATTTTTGTCCTAATTGAGAGTATTGAGCTTCATTTGGTCCTACTTTGGTCAATGGCTCCATTTTAGTCACTAGGATGTTGTAGATAACTAAAGGATGATGTAATGAGCCTATTTTGGTCCTAATTGAGTGTATTGAGCTTCATTTGGTCTTAGTTTGGTCAATGGCTCCATTTTAGTCACTAGGAAGGTTTAGATAACCAAAGGATGATGTAATGAGCCTATTTTGGTCCTAATTGAGTGTATTGAGCTTCATTTGGTCTTACTTTGGTCAATGGCTCCATTTTAGTCACTAGGAAAGGTTTAGATAACCAAAGGATGATGTAATGAGCCTATTTTGGTCCATATTGAGTGTATTGAGCTTCATTTGGTCTTACTTTGGTCAATGGCTCCATTTTAGTCACTAGGATGTCTTAGATAACCAAAGGATGATGTAATGAACCTATTTTGGTCCTAATTGAGTGTATTGACCTTCATTTGGTCTTACTTTGGTCAATGGCTCCATTTTAGTCACTAGGATGTTTTAGATAACCAAAGGATGATGTAATGAGCCTATTTTGGTCTTAATTGAGTGTATTGACCTTCATTTGGTCTTACTTTGGACAATGGCTCCATTTTAGTCACTAAGAAGGTTTAGATAAACAAAGGATGATGTAATGAGCCTATTTTGGTCCTAATTGAGTGTAATGAGCTTCATTTGGTCTTACTTTGGTCAATGGCTCCATTTTAGTCACTAGGATGTTGTAGATAACAGAAGGATGATGTAATGAGCCTATTTTGGTCCTAATTGAGTGTATTGACCTTCATTTGGTCTTACTATGGCAATGGCTCCATTTTAGTCACTAGGATGTTGTAGATAACCAAAGGATGATGTAATGAGCCTATTTTGGTCCTAATTGAGTGTATTGAGCTTCAGTTGGTCTTAATTTGGTCAATGGCTCCATTTTAGTCACTAGGATGTTGTAGATAACCAAAGGATGATGTAATGAGCCTATTTTTGTCCTAATTCAGTGTATTGAGCTTCATTTAGTCTTACTTTGGTCAATGGCTCCATTTTAGTCACTAGGATGTTGTAGATAACCAAAGGATGATGTAATGAGCCTATTTTTGTCCTAATTCAGTGTATTGAGCTTCATTTAGTCTTACTTTGGTCAATGGCTCCATTTTAGTCACTAGGATGTTGTAGATAACCAAAGGATGATGTAATGAGCCTATTTTGGTCCTAATTGAGTGTATTGAGCTTCATTTGGTCTTACTTTGGTCAATGGCTCCATTTTAGTCACTAGGAAAGGTTTGTAATAACCAAAGGATGATGTAATGAGCCTATTTTGGTCCTAATTGAGTGTATTGAGCTTCATTTGGTCTTACTTTGGACAATGGCTCCATTTTAGTCACTAGGATGTTGTAGATAACCAAAGGATGATGTAATGAGCCTATTTTGGTCCTAATTGAGTGTATTGACCTTCATTTGGTCTTACTATGGCAATGGCTCCATTTTAGTCACTAGGATGTTGTAGATAACCAAAGGATGATGAAATGAGCCTATTTTTGTCCTAATTGAGAGTATTGAGCTTCATTTGGTCCTACTTTGGTCAATGGCTCCATTTTAGTCACTAGGATGTTGTAGATAACTAAAGGATGATGTAATGAGCCTATTTTGGTCCTAATTGAGTGTATTGAGCTTCATTTGGTCTTAGTTTGGTCAATGGCTCCATTTTAGTCACTAGGAAGGTTTAGATAACCAAAGGATGATGTAATGAGCCTATTTTGGTCCTAATTGAGTGTATTGAGCTTCATTTGGTCTTACTTTGGTCAATGGCTCCATTTAGTCACTAGGAAAGTTTAGATAACCAAAGGATGATGTAATGAGCCTATTTTGTCCATATTGAGTGTATTGAGCTTCATTTGGTCTTACTTTTGGTCAATGGCTCCATTTTAGTCACTAGGATGTCTTAGATAACCAAAGGATGATGTAATGAACCTATTTTGGTCCTAATTGAGTGTATTG